>LQNS02000226.1:6669337-6687977 GCA_001587735.2 Parhyale hawaiensis
TAAGGTATATTTTTCGCAATGGAAAATATGTGGTGGCAATTTTATTTTATACACTTGTCTGAAAAACTGTACGTCTTACTGGCCGTTACAACCTTCGAAACCAAACAAAAATAGGTAATACCTTTAAACTTTCAACTGAACGTGCTGTAAGAAACGTTTGAGAAAGAAACAGCGAAGTGGCTAAAAAAAAAAAAATACAAATGGCAATGGTGCTATTTACAGAGATATAGTAGCAAAAAAATAAAAAATTAGAATAGCCTAAATTCGGCCCGTTTGCAACCGATTTTCAACCACTACAATACCAAAAATTCCACTATTTTACATTAACACAAGACCCCTTCTCTGTGTATTAAGAATTGTCTTTCCTCTTATTAACAATAAAAAACATGTAGCAGTCATTCCCAAATCAAATTTAAAATCAGCGTAGCCTTTAATTTCAGGGCAGGCGTGCGGTCAGAGCGACCTTCTAACTTAGCTTCAAGATACAGTCTGGCAGGTCAGGTGTTGCAGGGTTCAAAATAATGAAACTGTTGATTTGATCACAATCAGATAGGGAGAAACAAGTGTACGCTAATGCAGTACACGCACTGTAGCAACGATACGCAACATGCACGTACGTACTTGCCGAGGTCTAATACGTACCACACTCCCGTACAGCTGGGCAGGCTTGTTATCATTTGGGTGTACACTCATGTAAATTACCTGAGCACTCTTAAAAGGTAAAATTTGATTAGCAATAAGAAATGCAATTGGCCTGATATATAAATGTATATGCTGAACCGCATTAGTTTCTAGGAGATGCACATTCGTCTCTTCCTAACTTCTATCATACAGTTTACGTCTTACGCTATCGTTTTTCAATTCTGCAGTGAACGACATTCAGTTGACGTTCAAGATTTAAATGTGTATTTATTACACAAAGAAATAGTAAAATAAATTATCGGAGAAGAATTAACCACCATTTCTGAGGTATCACACAAATTTTAAACATCGTTTGGAAACGAAACGAACCATACAGCCTGGCCGATCTGGTGAATCAGAACATTCGTAACTAACATAAGTCCAATACGATACAAATAATTCACAGTACAGTTTGTAAGAAAATATTTGTTACTGTTAACTGAAAAAGTTGCACCTAAGAATTTTACAAGTCAATAACTTTAACTTGATGATGATCGAGAAATGTTTTCTATAGTTCCAAATGTATAGCTCTTCCCATTTAATTCGCTAGAGCATATTTATTCACTTAGAGCTGATTCAGTTGTTCGTACTTGTTATGCTGTACAATATTTTTATACATTAACGCAATAGCTTTTCCCCCTGTTAGAGCTGATATTCTACGAACAACAGGTGTATATATATAAATTAATATATGAACACTGCATAACAACTAATGGACCCGTGCGTGAAAAAAAATCACGTAATAATCTATATGTTTGCCTATACCTGTAGGCCGGTGCGGGATCTTCTCTGACTTACTTCTTCATTTTTTCACTGATCCTCTGTCGTGCTCTCATCCTTAGGTCTTCTGTATTGATAGACAGAAGTAAAAGCTTGAATAAAACACTAATAAATTTGAATGCAACCCCAACCAGATCAGCTTATATACAACGTAAGCACTCGGTAGCAATGATGCCGTTGACACCGTCTTTCTGACTCAAATATCTGCTTCATTTGATGGGCTGAAATTTTGGCCTATGAAGAGAAAACTGCTTCGTCAAATCAAAAAGACAGTAAGCTATAAGAAATCCTTTTCTAATGCCCGTGAATAAAAAATCATCACCTCCAGAGCCCTTCCATGACCATCTGCCGAATTTATACATGGTGACCTGAGATAAAAAAATAAAATAAAATAAAATCGGACTCCAGCAGCTGCACACATATTGTTACGATTTCAAGAAGTGTTTCAAGCGAGAAGTGTCTTCAGATAATAAACGGATAAGAATCAGCCTTCGCCATCTTTTGCAACCTGGCCATCGATTTCAATGCAATTACAAAATCTACAACCTGGCCTATTTCTCGCGTATTTCCTTAAGAGCGGACACGAAATAAATAAATACACGAAGCGTTTTATCATAAAGGATACCCAGATATTTTTTTTTCGGTCGGTTGCTTGCTAAATTTATTGGTACTCCATCGGTATCTTCGTCCCCCTTTATAGCAATAGATTGGAGAATATTTATTTGCTGAACAGCAAGTTCTCCGTTGCATGCAGTGGCAAAGCTTTTCAAATTGAAGCTGTGAAGCCGTCCAAAGTAAGCTGTATGGTAGCATATAGATATACTAGAATGTACTTCTTCCCCACAACGGCTATTCGTTTCCTTGAAGCTTGCAGGGTTTACATTTAGTATGAAATCGACGGAAAAGAAGTGCGAAAGGTTTTCCTGAGAATAGAATGGCAAGGAGCAGCGAAGGAAGCAGCGGTTTTGTTGAAATTATTGTTCTTTTTCATCATTTTATAACATCGTGGGGCACCTATGTTCTAATAAAAACAATCCGTAAGTATACCTAGACGTGTCAGGAACATTACTCCTCTCAGAAGTACTCATACCTACGTACGTATCATAACAGTAACGTCCTGTACTGTGAGAATTGCCGTAGCGTATTTTTCTGCTCCAGTCTGTCACATTGAATAAGAGCAGCTAAATAAACAGAGCAGCTGTGAATGTGCAGATGCTGGGCATCAGTTGAAGAACAATAAAAATACGGCAAAATGTTGTCTGTTTCCTCTTGATCAGCAAACACCCTCACTATTCGAAAAATACTAAATCTAAATTTTGACCCTTATGCATGCACTGGAAGTGCCAAAGATGCAGACATTCACTATAACCTGCGTCGGGATGGGCTGTGGTTTCGATTCACCACTTTGGACTATATAAGTCCCAGATTTGAGTTTCCAGCCGTCTAAATCGGGAGTAATTCGCGCAAGAAACTCCCTCCTCACTGGGGAATAGCAACCAACCTCTCCATTCTGCGATTGAAGTTGCGGATAAGTTATCATAGAGCTCAGTGGATTAGATTATCTGCTGCGCAGCGTGCTAGTCGACTCGATGACTACACAATAATTACTCGACACTTCATGTGCACCAGCTAGTACATAGTTTCATCGCCGCGGTTCAGTGCAATAGACATAAAATACAGATTGGATAAATTACGTATGAATCCGTAAGCGGCAACAGGGATACTACAAAAATTCAGCCTGTTGACCTTTCGAAACTTCAGTATAAGTAAATTACGGCAGATGGGCGTCTTAGATAAAAAAAAAGCATAAGTAAAACGGCATGATGATGACATACAAATTATTGCTCGTATGACATGAAAATTACGGTCACTTTTGCATAGGTTTCCGCGCAATTTGCAGCTCTTATGCTTAAGCAATAGACCGCTTCATATAAATTGACAGTCACTTCTTTTTATTATTAGCATTATATGTCAACTTTCATAACAATGAATAGCAGCCTAACATGTACTGTACTTACATTACGAAAGTTTTCGCAGGATATAAAATTCTAATTTGAATCCATAATTATAATAGTATGGAAATTGCCTACAATAGAAATAGCGATTCCAGTTGAAAAGCAAAAATGAGAAAGGAACAAAAGTTTTAAAGAAATGACTTAATTGGTAGAATCCACATTTCATTGAATGAGTTTCGTAGACCAGTTCCATTATCAGTTCAATTCCATTATGCGGGACGTACGTAGGATCGATCTGGACTCCGAAAAAGCATCGATTAAAAGATGATTGTACCAAGTCTTGCTTTGAAATTTATCGTTAACTTGTGACTAAAACATAAAACATTGTGCTTGAGAAAGCTATGTCTCATAATACCAAACACCGCACCACAACAAAGCGTCTGTACACTAATTATTTAATAGCGTAAGCTGGGTACTCAGAATACGGATCTCAATAGCTTAAATGTCTTTTTTGCTAAAGATAATTGTTTGAAATGAAGCCCTGGGCAGCCTGACCAGCAGGGATTGGCATACACACGACTTGCGGTCGACAGCCACGACAAAAAGACGTGTTGCTATAAAACAAGCCTTTAGATACAGTGATACATATTACAATAGACTGACAATGACAAGTACAATGATCAGTGGAGGCAGGCATCCGCAGTTTGCATATGAAAGGGAAGATCTTACAAATTGTTTCCCAAGTTGTAACTGTCAAGACAAATTATGCAGTACACAATACGCTGCTCAGCTACCCATTGTTTGCAGAGGAGCTCCTCCACCGGTATTTTTATAACCGAAACTTAGAACCTTACGGGGCTCTGAGTGGTACATTGTTCGAATTTTCTTATGGGTCCAGCCTAAGATTTATTCATGTAACAAACCGGTGAAGTATATTTATACAACATGCATCTAGTAGCATATGCATGACAGGTCCAATGTTTTCAGATGATATTAGGCCTAGCGTATCTTATATTCAAAATTGAAATGCATTTTCGTAAATCGTAAGCATTTCACTATTTCACTAACTGCTGATGTAGAGGATGTCTCACAGAAAAAAAATGAGAGGGATTTTTGACTAACGATATCTATCAAAACATTTATTCGATGAAAAAAAAACATTAAAAATGAGGGAAATATTTTGACTTGAAAATTGCAATATATCACGACAGATATTTTTAGTAAATAGGTGAGAGCTGCAGCTATTATTATTGTAAAGTTCACTAAAGTTACCATACCATTCACTAAAAATATCTCTCGTTACCTTTTGCAGTTTACCGTAAAAATGTCAGTTCTATGTTTTTCATGCATGCTTATCAGACACCAGCAAAATAAGGAAAATTATGTGGTTACTGATGTAGCGAAAGAGGTTTCTTTTTTAGTTCGATGCAGGATTTGTTTTTTGCCACTCTGTCAAGTACGTACGTAGTCTTTGATGCAGCTGTCTGTTCACAAGAAGCGGGCGTCCCATTACTTATATGTAGAGCTAATGTAATTACCCCAAGTTGATTATCATTAGGGTTGTGACTTTGCGAAATATGCACGCTTAGTCTGTCCGATTGTATGACTGAATTTTGATTTTCATGGTTAATACCAGTGAAGTGTATATGTACAGGTATCATATTTTTTTGTAAGAATTCAATATTCAGTCATACAATTGGATACAATATCCGTGCATATTTTACAAAGTCACAACCCTTATTATCATAGTAGCTGCAAAAGATTCTACAAACTAACCGTTATTTTGTAAAGTGTTACAAAGCATTGCTACTAGCACTTACTTAGCCCACACCTAGGAACTGTTCGTTAATTATTCAAGATGTTTTACTACGCCCACAGCCAGCTCAGCGAAGCACAAGAAAGCATGTCAATAGGCAACAGTACCGTGTATGTGTGTGTTTGCACTGTCTGAGCGGGGCTCAGTCAAGGTTTTGCCTAGAGACTTTGGCTTAGTGCCTGTCACGCTCAAATTGAGTTAGGTTACACCATGTTGCGAGTGTGGGTTTCCATCAGGATTTTAGTTGAAAGATTCAACTTTGTCCCTCGATCCTAACGGTGATTACTATCGCTACCACCGTCAACCAGCTCAATATTTTTCAAAATCACCAAGTAGTTTCTTTCTCTAAATAACAAAACCGTTCTTTCTGCAGTCAGTCTTTAAGTTCATTATTTGTTTATTTTCTAGATTAAAGATATAGATGAGTTATTACAACTGACATGTATAGTGTTTTCATCGAGCAGAAACATGTACTCCATAGGAAAAGTAAGCTTCCGTACCGACAAAGTTAAACGGTGCCTGCACGATGAATTTGCGCTCCCCAAAATACAATACGATTGCATGTGAGGCCCAAGACTCGCTGTTTGTGTTGGGCAATTTTAATTTATGGGATTTGTGAAGTGTGTATGAAAGTTGATTTTTCGTTGTAAGAAAATTATTTTACTAACCTCTCGCTGGGTATAAAACGGTAACGATGCGCAGAGATTTGGAAGTTGGAACATCCGAATAGATAGGTCAGGAGTGTCATTAGTAATAAGAAAAGAAAGTTTTCCGATATGAATTTAAAAGTGTTTGCGAGAGCCAATCCTCAAAAAGAAAAATAATAAAAATCAGTCGATAATTCAAAACCACGCATTGTGCTAAGCCTTACGCAGCATTGTCAGTCAGATTACTCCTACTGATAATCACATAAATTAACATTCAAGAAATAAAAAAGCAGTCGTTAGCTTTCAAACACTTGCGCTACCTGCCCATTCGTAATCGCTGTGCATGCATATTCATAGAAACTCCTACTCTACATAACGTGCAAGTCCTAACTTTTTTCACCGTCCCAAATCACACACTTTCTGGTTGTCTCTGTAGGTATAAGTTTTCATAAGTTATGCTTGGTCTCTTTGTTGAAGGTTTACGAGTTGGAGCATCATTGTTGGAGGGACAATGGGGCCTGTGGCTGCTGACCACAGGCCCTTGTAGAGCTTTGTTCCAAGACCTGTGAGCTGTGGCCGCAATACTTCACACTGTATAGCCCTCCTCTGCACCACACCTAAGACTATGGACATACAAGTCTCTGCTACCATAGTTTAGACTAGTGCTGTAAGTCCCTTCTGTAACCCTGAGAATTAGAGCTAGTTTTTCGAAACTGATTCGAAGTTCGAGACTATCCCGATATTGCCGGGATTCATGTTCGGCTGCGTTGATACGCAGGTGTTCAAGCCGGCCGTGAATGCTTTGTAAATTCCTCTTTGTAACGCCTAGCCTATCTGTGCATCTTAATTTGAGTCGCTTACGCTCGATCTTGTTTTCATTAACTGTCAATAAAATGCCCACCAAGAATACCCAAATGTATAGTTTTTATACTAGTAATATTAGTAGATTAAATTGAGTCTCGATAACAATTTCTACTGGCATAAACACAATCTTTCACGATGACCAACCCTAACAAAATCTTAGGCTGCTGCAGTAAATTAGCTATTGTGAGAACCAAAAATTTTGTTAGGGTAGGAACGACGTTAATACGATGATTCGAACATTAGCTCAGTATTCCAAGCTGCTTCCAGCTGTATAAGCTCGCTCCCACACTGCCAAGAGCTTATACGGAAATAGTATGCACTGCTCCAAACAACGGCTTAGTCCTTTCTAAAATGTTCCTAATTACGAGACCTCCTGTATACACTTAATGCGGACTTGGTTAGGCCTATTTCGGCCTGCTCCCTCCAGCAGCTTCTATTGTAACTGCTGTGAATCACGACAGCGTATCTTACATCTCTTCCAACTATGTAAATTTCAATTGACTTTACTCATAGTGCCGTATTGCACAAATATGCATTTCAAAAGAAAATGCACATTATAGAGCACTCTAAAGCCTTTACATGGGATTTGACATGAGCTATGTAACTTTTAGCATGCGGATGCAATGAGGACTGTTATTTCGAAAAAGAAAGCTTAATCCGTTTGTGTATTTATAGCGACTTACGTCACAACGAATAGTATCCTTATATACGGTGTGAACACATTAATGCAAAGTCATTGTGTTCTTAATAAAAATAATTATTGTTATTATTTAAAGAAACAATGCTTCAAACGAAGGTATGAAACCAAACTGAACATATCTGGCCATTGGAAGCAGCTCCACAACAGAAGGAGTGGAAGCAACAAAGATACACATTTCAGTGGCAAGAGTGAAAGTATAGGAACGTCTGGGTAGTTGAGAACAATTGAGAATTACATTGATAGAACCACTTAAACAATAAAGCAGCGCAACGCATTGCTGCCTTGCTAGGAGACGTTCATATTAGAGCCAATGCAGTCCAATTGAGCGATGCATTGCTATAGCATATACTTTATTTGCCAATATTAGCAAAAATCCCTGTACGCACATAAGCTATTGAAATAGTCAATTTCTTCTTGAAAGTCACAAATATTATTTCTCACGTGCTTAGGTCGTCGTATGTTCTGCTACTTATTAACTATTAAAATATTTTGTCATTCAGTGTTTTAAAAAACTATTTTATCTTCTTCTTATGATCAAAGTTGCATTTCTGCACAAATAAAGCGCTCACAAATTCCGTCGCCTCCATAAAACCCCAAGGTATTCTTTTACTAGCGCTGAAGTTTCAAAACTCTCTCGCACTAGTACTTCAGCTCCAAGACATGCTGCCACTAGATACTGCAATTAGAACTCCACCAGACAAGTGTTCCTCTCACTAGTCTAATTGAAGTTTCAAAATTTTCTCTCACTAGTGCTGAAGCTCCAAATCTTTCTCGCACCAGTGCTGCAACCCCAAAATATGCTGCCTCTAGGTGCTAACGCTACATAATTTTCTTGTACTAGAGTTGAAGTTTCAACACTTTCTCACACTAGTGCAGAAACTCTTTGTTACTCAGCGAAAATCCAAAATATTTATGCCACATACATGATACAGCGAATGCCCAACATGTACTCTCGCAAATGAAGCAGCCATATAATATGCTCAGTAATACTTGAGCCCCTAAACATTTTGTGACTAAAGTAGTTAAGCCCATAAAATACTGTCACATCGTGAAACCCTAAAGTATCGTACGACTTAGTGATGTCCCAAAATATTCTCTCACTGAGTGTAGACTCAGAATAGTCTGTTACTTAGTGACGCCCCGAAACTCTGCCATTTCGTAAAGTATCAATATTTTCTGTCTATTAGTACAGCACTAAAATATTGCGTCAAATAGCAAAGCCCAAAATATTCCTGAGAATTCAGGAATGCACAAATATTCTGGCTACGAGGAATGACCCTATCCAACGCAGAGGACAAAGCAAGCCTCACCGAAAGCCACAAAGCCAAGTCGTAGCCTCCCAAAACCAACACTCAGTTTGTTTATTCCAAACCACGGCTCAGGTAGCAAGCAATGGCGCCATGGAGCTGTTCACGACACAAAAACCTGCAGTCCATAAAAGAAACTGGAGTCCAGAGGAGGCTAAGCAAAGCAATACAAGAGTGGGTCTGAAGTTACGAGTTGGATTGATGCTGGAGCGGTCGCTCGTATAACAATTAGAAAGTATTGTAATAAAAGTAACAATGGTAAAATCTTTATGAGGAATTCAACTGTAGTTCTAAGTTAACGTTGACTACATATACGGGGAAATTAATCCAAGACTGTGTAATACATAGTTGTTAGGCAGAAGAAACCATTTTTCAATTATGTTAAATTAGGTCCACCCATATAGATAAATGTAGATCGAAAATAATAACAAAGTTTGCACAGCTATCCACCATGCGAGAGACACATATACATTACAAAATATGGACTAGCTCTGAAAAAGTCAGAGTTACTTCAAAACGCGCGGATCAAATGGAGCACCGGTACACATATACCGACATTTAATATACGTGAAAATCGACCAAATTCTGTGCACCTACAACGGCAAAAATTGCTCACAATGTATTTTATTCTCTAATCGAGAAAAAAAAAACTATTGTTAAATTAAGCATTACGTGGGCCGTGCATGGAATACAGAGAATATGCGTCGAGCGAATTTGGCGGGACTAGCAGCCATGGCCACAGGGCAGCTCCTGCATAATGCAATAAGGCAATGAAGTGAGCACCATAGTGTGGTGCAAAACTTAGGCCCGGTGATGAGCAGAGTCATGCGGGAACCGGCAGCACACAAAGGGCCAATTTAGTCATGAGTGTTGCCACCTCCGAGGGCAGACCCGCTGACAACCGAAGGCATTATGATGCAGGCCTCTCAAATTCACCGATGACGCCCAAAATTGTCGATGAAGAGAGGAGCCATAATTCGAGGCGCCCAAAGCCTCAATGAAGTTGTTTCGTGTGGCGTGAGTTGGCAAAATAAAAGAGACGTCAGTTCTCGGAGACGCTGAGTCATGTCTATAAATACTCAACACCAAGCCACCACCATGGAAAATTCTTCCCTAAAAATATTACACAATATTCGGTGAAAGAACTTGGGACTCTTTCCTCGTTGACTTGAGAACAGCTTGCTGGCTGCCGACAGACGTTCAGTGCCCCTGTTGTAAATTCTAAAAATTTCCTATCTGTGCAAGTCTGAACTCATACAGGCAGTCCTCGATATAAGCCCCGCCTTTATTTCATGCAGTTTTAACATTTAAGTGTAATATTCTTATTTCCAGTTTCTCGACACTCTTGACTCAAGAGTGCGTAAATCGCGTGCCAAGAAGCATGAATTTTGAAGCTTGATAGGCTTGGAGATAATCATAGGTAACATGATTGAATTTACTCTCAGACTTGGCAACGACCTGACTCCTCAATCTCGATCAGTCTGTTGAGCTACCAGACTGTTGGCGAGTGAATTTTCAGGTATAGTATATGCAATTGAAACCACTGACTTCAAAACTCTTATGAGAGATGGCAGTATTGAACAATGCTCTGATATTGTGAACGCGAGCATCTTAAGGGCTGCCGAACGACACATCCCAAATAAAAGAGTTCGTAGGTACCAATATTACTTGCCACTTGAGTAGGCAACAGATTATATCAGACAGCCAGTAGAGCTTCTGGGAGGAGAGTAGCTGCTTAACTTACTTGACTTCTTTTCGACTGTAGACAAAATCAGAGAGAAAACAAAAGGAGTAAAACTAGTTTCCTTAGAATTCCAAAAAACGTTTGGCAAAGTCTCCCACCATCGGTTGATGAAAAATCGCAAGCCAATTGCATCTAGAGAGACCATTTACGTTGGATCCAAGCATGGCTTACGGTCAGCAGCGTGAGCAGCAACTGAAATGCCAAGGAAAGCGAGCGACAGTACGCTGGTCTTATCTGCGGTTCCTCAAGGTAGCGGGCTTGGCCCAGTCCTGTTTATACTTACATCAATGATCTTGATGCTTACATCCACAGTATAATTTGTGAATTCGGAGATGACACTAAACAATACATCACAGTGCCACGTCCGACGGAGATAGACTCCATCTCCAACAAGACCTTGACCACCTCATGGAATGGCTGCTACGCAGCAGATGAGCTTCAATGTTGACAAATGTTCTGTAATGCTCACTGAACGAAACAACGCTTTAGCCCAATTGGAAATTAACGGGATAGAATGAACGTAACTTGGAGATAACTATCATGAACAAACTAAACCACAGTACGCAAGTGGACAGAGTGTCACAATGGTAAGCAGAGTCCTGGGAATATTGTATACAGATCTAAGAATATAATCCTATCTTTGTACAAAGCACCAGTGCACCGCAATTAGAATTTTGTTTGTGCCAATTTGGGTCACAACATCAGTTTACTGCTATAAATTGGATAAACTTCAACCTAGAGCAACAAAATTGCTACCTCCGCTGCGAAACTAGCTATACGAGCGTCGCCTACATCAAATCAGATTCATTTCTCTTGAGCAAAGTCGTCTCAAGAGCACTTAACACAAACATATAAGTACTCCAATGATTTCAACGACGTGACTTCAACAGGACTTGTTGAGAGCGACGTTTGATGTTTGCCTCCGATACAACGGCCAAAAACTCAAACATCGAGATCGAAAAACTACTCTCAGACAGCAATTTCTCACGTACTTCATAGTGAACATATGGAATAGACTCGCCTCCAAAGATATCAGTGCAAAGACAGTCAATGCATTTAAAAAACATTTGGAGCAACACCCTCCACAGGTACCAACTCCTCCTCTAGCAATCACAAACTGTTAACGGCTAAAGTTTCAGAGGCCGCCTTAATCCAATATCTTTCATGCCTCAACTAACCGAACGTTTCTGAGACCCGTATAGTTTGCTACGTTTGTTTGGCTCATTCGTTACATCTTCAGATATCTGCATTATTTGACATAACATTAATAGTTCAGAGAGCGCCAGAGCGTTAGTCCCAGCTGCTCTCTGAGAATTGAGTCCGTTTACTGCGAGCTGTCTAATCTGATGTAACTGGCTGAAAGAGGGGCCCATCTATATCGAGAATTACCTTCATACATCGTTCGAGGGCGTCATTACGTTACTTGCATACTAGTGCAATACTCTAGAAGCGAAAGCATATAAGATATGATATCAACCTTTAGGATATAAAAGACAAAAATATTTGCAGCTCGTAATATTTATTTGTCGATACTCCAAAATTCCAGTTTTTCAAAAATGACGAGAAAAAAGTACGGCACAACACCAAAGGCTCCAAAAATAAGTAAGAAGTAATAATATACTATAGTGTGAAGAACCTACATATGGCTTCTATCCTGTGTAACTTAAATGTGCACATCAAAAGATATAGCTGTTCACACAATCAAATAATCATTCTGGACACTTACAGCCCGTTGTACCCGCAGCACAGCACCACCTGCAAGCAAAACAGGCAAAGACAATATTTGTGACAGGAAGATGTGATCCTCGAGCGCGGAGGCATCCAAGGGACTAGCAATGAAATTCAAAGTTAACATTATTACAAAGAAATACTCTTTGCAGTTTGCACAACTTTATTTACCTCACTTGCCCTGAAATTTAACATGACTGAAACTCCCTTCGCAACGAGCTAAAACGCACCACGGAAAAACAAAGATGCTACACCTGCAGCACAGGGTCACCTGTTATTACGAGAGTCAGAGAAGCAGTTTTAGCCCTACCCACCGCCTTCGGATACAAAGACGATAGAGGCTGACACTGTTCGCTACACGGGCCAGCTTTCGCTTCCCAAAAGAAGTCTACAAACAAATCATGTCGCGGCAAGCACGAATTCATAATATGTTTTTACATTAACTTACGTATACATCATGCCACGCCCTAAAACGACGCACGCATGCCAACGGCTATAGTCGCGCCTCCGACTTAATCCAGAACATTCTCGTTCGACATAGCTTTCCTTGGCATTTTCCCTTCTCGCCAAGCATGCCTTTGTCTCATCCCAATAGTTATTACCTCAAAGAAATTCCTTTGAACCTTCCGGTTGCCGTCTCTAAAAGACTTAGGACCAAGTTTATTGGATCCATTGCCTCGAATTTCATTATTCGGCAACCTCTGCACTTCCGAGTGTCATACACGTACGGCCACAGACAAGCGATGC
Organism: Parhyale hawaiensis; assembly: GCA_001587735.2. Lineage (NCBI taxonomy): Eukaryota > Metazoa > Arthropoda > Malacostraca > Amphipoda > Hyalidae > Parhyale > Parhyale hawaiensis. The sequence continues at coordinate 6,682,307 of LQNS02000226.1, forward strand.
CTCGAAAGTTCCATGCACAATTTATGACGCTTTAGGCGCTCCGTACAGCCTCACATACGTACGACTTGGCTTTCGCAAATACCACTGTTAGCCATGGTAATTTTATTGTAGTTCTCCGCGCCTATCTCGAATGTTCTGAAAACGGAAGCGACGTTCAAGGTCTCAAAAAGCCGGCAAGTTCGATTATAAAAGCCAGTCACCGATTGCATTCGGCATCAGTCCCGATCTCTTTGCAGCCTCACAAGGAGCTCATATCCAATCAAAATTACTTATTTTTGTGAACCCTGAAGATGACCTTTTAAGAAGATACCTAGCATTGTTAGCATTGTTGAAATCAACATGCGTTTTCTTCCATCCTTTACCTTCGGGCTCTTGGCGCATGCCGAGACAAATCATGAAAATTATGATCGTGAGATGAAAGTTCTTGTCATGACTACACAATAAAGCGAGACAAATGCAGATAATCTGTTTCGTGAAAGTAATTACTTAATTGAATGCAGAACAGTAGCTTTCCACTGCCAGATATTCAAAGAACCACCTATAAACAGATGGTTTCCAGTGCATATAATTGGCGTAATGCCAGCCTCCATTTCACCACCAAAGGCGCGTGATATCCCGTTCCATGGAAGCGGGTTTCCTTTTTCTAGAAAAATTCCAGACTCACGCGAGGTCCGTAGAACGATTCTTCGGAGATCTGCTTTCTCCTGACCATCTTTGGGCCGCCTATATGTTCCCTCTCAGCTCATCGACCACATGCAAGCGGACCCTGCAGAGGTTTCGGCACACCACATACTCGCCATAATTGAAATTTTCCGTGCCTAGCGATCGTTACGATAGTGTCTACACCGCTGTGGCCGCGATGTTTGTCGATACGTGCGCAGACCTGCTGCTTGGGAAAGTCAAAAAATTGATGTTGCGAAGCGAGCCGCCTTGTAAGGCACGGCGGTGTGAACAGAGGAGATTATCTGATAGTGGATACTCTAGACGTGTTAACGGGGCTGCACCCTCGCAGCTGAAGGATGGTAACGCGTCATGCAGAACTGTAATGGTGTTTAGAGAAAGCTCTGTAATGTAAAGGAAAGCTCTACGATGTGCTACACAGAGGAGTGAGCATGTAATTTGTTTGTTCTAGAGCAAGACTCGAGTTCGAATATTAGAGAAAGATTTAGTCGGATCCAATCCACTTTCTTGTCTGGTGTAGAGAAATAAGAAAAATAACGCCGAGGAAGAATCAACAATGAATCTCCCTCGATTAGCACCAATCTCTAGACCGGGTCGTAAAAATTGCTTTCAGGGCAATTTGATCGCTATATGTTATCCTGAAGCACTGACCAAAAATATCGAACACACACATACCTACACACACTCAACAGCACCCGAACTATTTTTTTTTTCATCAGCAACGATACTCCCTCGACATGCACGAATCCACAGGCTGGATCGAGCGACTCTCAGGGCTGTTTGATACGTCTGTCATATTGAGTCGCTGGTCAAAAATACAACCTACATCCTCAGTATGTCATCGAAAGATCTGCTATCTGTATGATGACACCAGCTGGCTACTTCGAAGGAAGACAGTGGGTGCCTAAAGATTACTTGGAAGTTAACTACATGCTCGGTATCAGACCGAAATATGTCATCATTCTATTTACTCTGAGATCGGTTAGGCACTTCGACGAGAGATAGCGCATACCTAAACATAACTTGGAAGTTATGTTTCCAAGCTTCATAGAGAAGTTGTGGCCCGTAACGAAGTCCCTCAATACAGCGCCGCACATAGCACACACTGACGCACGGAGACTTGCATGAGAGATGATACTGAGCGATAGACTATGTTGAGGTGACTGCAGTCCAAAGGGAGGTTTAAGGAGCAAAATAAAACAACAAAGAGAGTAGGAAAATTCATGGGTTTGAATGATAGAAAAAAAGTCTGCTGCGCTTCATTTTTACATACTCACGATCAATTTTAAAAGTAATTATGTTTCCTCGTGATCCTATCTTGCTGTTTGTCTAGTTATTGTTACCATTAAATAGCGGTAACGTGCGCGTGCGCCCCAATAAAAGAAAAAACAAAAGCAATTACATTATGAGCACAACCTATTAGCCCGCCACAGTCAAGTAAAGTCAATCCCAAAAGATTAGCCTTGAGAGGAACTTCAGACAGGTGCACTGGTTTAGGCCGAGAACCCTAGCTGCTACGCTTGCGTCCCGCGTCTTCAATATGGGACTTAAAACACAGCTTTTCATCCAGGATCAGTCCAAGATATCTAATTTGGGTCACCCACTGTAGTAGATTATTGTTAAAGAAAATAGGTGGCAACTGTTGGAGAGTACAGGGGGAGAAAAGCATTAATTTGGCTTCATTCTCATAGCCAGTTGATCTGTTTTGAGTTAGCCATTCAGACAACACATTTAAAAATGTTTGCATATCAGTTATAACAGCTTGAAAATTACTATTATTGGTGTAGAAAACTGCGTCATCCGCATACAATGCACAATTCATACCGAGGGTAGTAATATCATTAATAAAAATGTTAAATAACAACGGGCCTAAAATGCTTCCTTGGGAACACCCGAATTAATAGGTAATATATGTGATTTGGCATCCTTACAGAGTACTCATTGATCCCTGTTAGACAGGTAACTATTAATTAGTGCATTTGCTGCATTCCGAACGCCAAGTTTTTTTAGTAAAAGTGATTTATCTACTGTATCGAACGCCTTTCCGAGATCAAGGAATAAAGATATACCATATGTTTCATCGTGGAAGCATTTCAGGAGATCTGTAACAAGAAGAAAAATTGCTGCGTAGTATTAGATTTTTAGTTCGAAAGCCACACTGCTTACCACTAATTACGTTATGTAATGAAAGGAAATTTGATAGCCTAGAATGAATGGCTTTCTCTGAAATTTTATTGAAGATAGATAACGTAGTTATGGGTCTATACTAAATGGAAGAAATAAAAAAGATATTAGTAGAGGAAAACTGCGATTTACTGTTATATTTTATTCATATATATATATATATATAAGCTTACATAAAGGTAAAAAATTATTGGATACGAGTTTTATGTAAAATTGTTGCTGGAATTGTCAAATTTCCTTAATAACAATGTTAATTTATTGCCAAAGTCTAACAATTTTCAAAATGGTATGCAACTCGAGCCGTAGGTTGCGACAGAGAGCGTATAAATTGAATTTTGATTAGGCTCCAAATATTAAACAGAATTGTTGGGGACCCATACGTTTCTCAATTTATACAGATTTTTAAAAGCTCCACAATACGTGTTGTTGGAATGAGAGTAGTAAGCGTCCCCAAAGCAGCACACGACATATGCCTTATCTGGTAGGTCTGATGGAATTCTTGACAAAAGTAAAAAACTATATAAACAGAAAATAACAGAAGGTAGCTCTACAGGCAATATACTCAGCGTAACTGAAAATATCATCTTCGCGGGAATATGTAGAATGAAGGAATTTTTCAAGCGATATCGTTAAATTCTCGCTTGCCGCTACAACGGCAATCCATAAATGTGGGTAGTCATAACACGTCCATAAAGTCAAAAATACTAGAGGGATCCTATTGTTGTTCAGCAGAGATCCCGATGATAAGAGAGGTAAGTCATCATCAAAAGGAGAGTAGAATAGGTATCATATAAGGATAATTACGATTGTAGGTGGAGAGAAGGAAAAAAGCATATCCAGATGTCCTGTATAAAGTTTCGGTAAGAGACTCGAACTTTAACAGAAATCTTGGCCATCCCGAAAGTTGATCGACGTTTTGTGTTCCTGAGGTGTCCAGGATGCTGCTTTATAGGAACTGGACGCCCGTGAAGTCTCTCTCTAAAAAATAACAAAATAAAAAAGAATAGCATTGATGATTTGTAGATAGAAAATTTTATGCAAGTAGTCCATGCCTGGTGCCTGGTAATTCTAGATATACTTGCCAGTTGTAAGTTTGAGGAATAAGTGATAGGCATACGCTTCATATTTACTGCAATGTAATTTGCAAAATATGCTGAGAAAAGCTCAAGTATATTTTTACCTCCGCCAAGGAGGTTATGTTTTCGTCTTGTTTGTCTGTCACCAAGATAACTCAAAAAGTTATGAACCGGTTTGGATGAAATTCGCAGGGATTGTTAGGTATGTTAGGAGGAACAGTTGATTAACTTTTGGTGAAGATATGTCCATCCGTTTGTTTGTTTCTCTGCCTCATTTTTCTCGACGCTATAACTCAAAAAGTTACTGATGGATTTTGATGAAATTGACATGAGTTGTTAGGTTTATAACAAAGAGTAAATGACCAAATTTTGGTAATGATTCGCTTGTTCGTTCGTTCGTTTGTCACTGTTTTTAATTTTATGCTTGTTAGCACAATAACTCAAAAAATAATGAATGGATCTTTATGAAATTTATAGGAGTTGTTAGTATTGCTATAAGACATTATTGATCAAATTTTGTTACAGATCGATTTGTTCGTTTGTATGTTTGACTCATATTTGTCATAACGTTTGTTAACAGTATAACTCAAAAAGTTAATAACGGATCTTCAAGAAAATTGATCAAGCTGTTAATAATATAAAAAGGCACAAGTGATTAGATTTTGGAGTTTATACGAAAAAAATTATGGTTTCAGAGCCAATTTGAATTTTTTGCTACCGTTGCTTCACTTGGCGGAGGTATGCGCTCTCAGAGTGCTCTAGTTTGTAAATGTTACCAGAAAAGCCAAAATTTATATTCGCGGACGTGTGCAAAATATTCAAACTAATGTCGTCAGGCGGTCAAATATCTATTGGCTTCGGAGGTTCTTTGATAGAAATGACGTTATCAAAATGCTCAAAAACTCTATCGGTTGATAAAGGTAGCAGGTTCTATACAGACTATCACAGGCCTTCAGATACTACTTATACGCTTTCGCTCTGCCGCACACAAGCATAAGATGGATAGCGATAAGACACACACACCAGTACAGTCAGTTTTTATGTCGCAACCATTAATGTACACCCAAGCAGTGGGTGTTGACCAGCTCAGCAGAGCTGGGTAGAAAGTCCCGCAGTTCTGCTAGAGCAGGATGAGTACTTGTCTTGTCATCGGATAAAATCTCAGGGCTGCATTGACGGGAATGCCTGCCTGTAGAGAACATTACGGCGATGACGTCTGGTGGTGCGAAATTTGGGAATGTTCAATATATGTAGGGAATGGATAGTCTTTATATTCCAGCAAAAGAGTTTAGTATATAAATTACCTATATTATTTCCTAGTTTTAAAAGCGAAATTGGAGTTAAGTAACATGCATATCTAAATTGCCTAGCCAATTATCATCAGAACTAGTGGCCCGTGCCGTCATCATAAATGACTGTAAAAAATTAACACTTCACCAAAACCCCCGTCGTCTTTTGGGCTTCCTCATTTTTCCCCTATCTAATACTGAAGAAAAAGATTCCAAGGTACCCAACTTTTTTTTCGCCGAAGAAAAAGATTGCAAGGTATCCCACTTTTTTTTACATTTTGCAATCTGAATTTTCTCCTATCTTATTCCCATAGAGCGTGACAGGAAAGATATAAATATAGTTATCTACTATATAATAATTCACGTCGTGTTTTTATTTATTTATTTATTTATTTATTTATATCTTTCCTGTCACGCTCTATGGGAATAAGATAGGAGAAA
>LQNS02000226.1:6722972-6745916 GCA_001587735.2 Parhyale hawaiensis
TCAATATCTTCATGAGCTCTGCTCGTAATTTATCTGACTGCGGACCAAAATATGGGAAACTAAAATGCAATTCTCTTGTTTCAGAAATAAAATCATGTTCTTAGATTCCGCTGATGATGGGTGAATACCCGAAACGTCCGTTTTTACTTGGATTTTAATACTAGTATAGTACTAATAGAAATGTATTATCTATTATTGGCCTTTTTGTTCATAATTAATGTTGGTAGAATAAGCATCGTTTAGAACATCAGGAATGCATGAGAAACGGCACCACAGGTTAGGACTATTTATTTTAGGATCTTTAATACAACATTTCTACATTTTTGCCTGTTACTGCTACTGCTGAGTTATGATTATAAATACTTCTCACCGGATACTCGTTAAATTTGATCATTCCTTTTAAAAACGACCACTTACGAAGTTACCAGTGTAGTTTTTAGGGTTACGGACAGCAAACTTCACTTACTACAAATTTATTTCATGTTCACCGGAAGTGCCTACCTTACCTTGATTATTCTTCGGATGAGATCCAGGTGGCGTTATCCACGTCGCCCTCTTGCGCAGAGGTAATGCGCAACAACAAAAACAAAATGTTTCCTCCTACAGGTGCCAAATAAGAGTACCTTTGCATGCGACAGCATATGTGAGTTTCAGCTACAAGGTCAGTCTCACTGTTCCAGGGGCCAGGTGTGGGCCACGCAACACCACCGATAAGCCTCTAAGACAAAGATTTATTAGCTTAGCGAGGCTCGATACCAAAGAAGTGAGGGCAGCGGGACCGTCCACCTGTGGTCTGCACGTGCGGAGCTGCCCCGCAGATTGACTGCATTGATCGCTCCCACCAGCCGCCGGAGGTCGATCGGATCATTGCGATTATGTTGACTAGCACTCTGCCCGGCTACCCTGTCACTTTAATTGTTATTACAAAGTGGGGTATTAACTTCAACACTACGCCCTTAATTCTTAAGAATTTTCAACAGCAGCAATATTTTTTTTGTTGGCAAATAAAGTCCAAATTGAAGATATATTTCAATCAATCAATCAATCTTTATTGAAAATAAATGTTACATGTAACGCAACATCATTCTCAAGCCGATATCTAAGTACTACTAAGTGCTTTTCCGGCATTTCCCGTGGAAATGGGAATATTTAGTCGATGCCCATTTGGCGAACATGGCACCTTATGCGTTAATATGCTTGACGTTACAACTGTCATGTTTCTGCCCGTATAAGTTGAGTCATAGACGGAGAGTATATGGCATTGGGTTTTGACTCTTCTCGTTTCAAGCTTTTAAAGTTTACGGCAAGCTTCTGTTGCCTCAACAAGAGATTTTCGCAGAATGAAAGCAACTTGACTAAAAGAGTTTTAACAAGACCTGTCTCATTAATGAACTGCTGTCCACCTATATAAGAATATGTACCAACATACTGTTGAGTAGCTGGTAGCACCTCGCAGTTTCCCAGCCATTACTTGCATGTACATTATGAAGATTTACGGCAAGTAACCATCCACAACTTTCTGTTACATGTGACACCACAATAGGGCACAGGTGCAGCAGTGGTACAGTATTGCACCATATGTTCAGGCCAGCAGGCCGCACCAATAAACTGGCTACATAAGCTGCCAGCGGCAGCGGATTAGGATAGGGGTCACCTGTTGCTGGCAGATGGTAGCACAAGGTGGCCAGAGATCACACAAGTGCAGTAAATGTATAATTGCGGATCTATAGATCACGTGTCGCCATGGCGCACTGGTGCACATGTCTGTAAGAGGGGTAACCCGTTTGATTACGTTTTAAGTCTAGGTTTCCCGAAACTCAAACTACTTCGCTACTACAAGCGGTGCTAATTTAACAGTTGAGAGCTGGTCTCGAATAGTTTTCTCATATTAATTTCTTTACATTTTTTGAATTACTGATATAAGAATTCGTTTATTTATATTTATTCACAGCACTTCAAAATTTGGCTGACGCTAACTACCCACGTACTGTATATTGGAATACAACTTTGGAAACTGCGAGCGTTGAGTCTTGGGAATGAATACAAACCCGCCGCTTGCTGATGCTCTGTTCTTGCCAAAGTTTCATGTTTTGAGAAAGCATTAATAATTCATAGTTGCTCGAAATTCCACAAAACACCAACTTCAGGAAATATTTTTTAAAACACCAACATTTTCAGAGTAGCTGCTATAGATTTTAACGAGTTTTAAACAATGAACAATCTCGTTGCTTTTGGTAATTGAAAACCTACAATGATATCTGGAGTGACTGTCAATAGTCAAGTGGTAATTGTAGTGAGTAAACATTTAACATTCCCTCGAAAACATAAACTTACATTCCTGAAAGTATCATCCATGCACACTCAATTCAGCCACATTGTTGTCGTCCCGTAAGTGGCTTTGCGTGCAAATCAACACATTTTTTAGGTGTATGTCTCACCGGCAGCTCGCATTTCAGTTTCATGAGTGAACCCACTACAGGTAAAGCTGATCATTCTATATCTAAAACCAATCAAGCCAAATCAGCCTCAAGTTACGGCCGAAATATTGAAGGCGTTGCTCCAACAACAGGAGAGCCTGCAGGCAGTAAGCACAACCTCGGGATGGGCCACGACACCGTCAGCAATTTTACTCAAGAAATGCACCATCAAATATCGGAGCGTGTCTTTAGTGTCAAAGCTTCTCATCTCTTTACATGGCAACCGTCGTCATCGTGGTAGTTTGTTAGCGTTTTTCCCTTACCGCCAAATATGCTTCAAATTACAGGTATCGACATCGCTAATGGCCATCATCTACGACGCCTCCTGCGGTATGTCTGACAGACAAGATGTAGCTACAGCGGTGAGGTAAGTAAGCGGCGGTCGTTGTGGGAGGTACCGAGCTTGGATTATAGTACTAAAAGCGTTAGTATTTCTTTCATGTTTTATAGTCCACTATAGGGAAGGGGGCAGTAGCCTGTCCAGAAATAGGAACGTGAGGACTCAGTTGTCAAGAGCCTTCCGTCGATAATGTCATAGCTCAGACAATCTCTGGCTGACGGCAGCCGTGCACTCGATTAGGCCGTTGGAGGAATGTATCCGTAACACAAACCAGAGCTTGTAGATTTCCTAGTTACCTCCGCCAAAGAGGTTATGTTTTCGTCGTGTGTGTCTGTCTGTCTCTTTGTCTCTTGATCTGTCACCAGGATAACTCAAAAAGTTATGAACCGATTTGAATGAAATTTACAGGGACTGTTAGGTATGTTAGGAAGAGCAGATGATTAACTTTTGGTGAAGATATGTCCATCCGCTTGTTTGTTTGTTTGTCTCCGTCATTTTTCTCGATGCCATAACTCAAAAAGTTATGAATGGATTTTGATGAAATTAACATGAGTTGTTAGGTATATAACAAAGAGTAGATGACCCGATTTTGGTAATGATCCGTTTGTTCGTTCGTTCGTTTGCCACTGTTTTTAATATTCTGCTTGTTAGCACAATAACTCAAAAAATAATGAATGGATCTTTATGAAATTTATAGAAGTTGTTAGTAATGGTAAAAGACATAAATGATCAAATTTTGGTGCAGATCGGTTAGTTCGTTTGTATNTAGTTCGTTTGTATGTTTAACTCATATTTGTCATAACGTTTGTTAACAGTATAGCTCAAAAAGTTATGAACGGATTTTCAAGAAAATTGAACAAACTGTTATTAATATGAAAAGGCACAAATGATTAGATTTTTGAGTTTATGCAAGGAAAATTATGGTTTCAGAGCCAATTTGAATTTTTGCTACCGTTGGCTCACTTGGCGGAGGTATGCGCTCTCAGAGTGCTCTGGTCTTATAATAGATTTTATTTAAATATTCGATAAAAAAAAATCAGTAAAAAAGTCTTTCATGACGTATAGAATGCCCTTTTAGTATAATGCCGTTCACGTAGTACGACGATTCCCATGAACTGGAGCATGAACAGTAACTCGCATAATACAGTTCCAAGGAATAAAAATATTGTAAGTTAAAAAGCTAATTCTTTTGCAAACCCAATAGCTTCACTACAATATCATTTTCATAGTTCCGAGAGTAGCCCCATCAAAAAATGCCAATTACTCTCAAAATTGGGTAAATGCAGCTACCACGAACCAAAAAACCATCCAGCAAGAACTAAGAAAGAAGCCTCACAGAGACTACTGCAGAGTGGAAGAATGGCCCGCACTTCAAAGACTGACGTAATGACACCGCTGCAGCCCGCCAACATTAGAAGACCGGCAATGGCTGCCGTAGGTAGAAGGTTGTAAGATGACGGCACTTATCGTTATATGGCAACTTTAGCTCGCTCAATAAATTCTTGCTTGGTTTCTCTTGAAATTTTGATTGCAGTGAACGTTGCCAGCAGCTTTTTTTGCCTTGTCCTAATGGCTGAGTCGTGCGAGGTGGTGGGGTGGTGCAGGCAGCTCATGGTGAGTCTGTCTCTATAAAGGTAGTGAAACAGAGGGGAATGTAGTCACTATATCATGCTGTCATGCTAACAATGGATAATGCTTTGTTTGTTGCTTTCTAAAGCAAATCCAAAATATTATCCATTGACCTTTGTGTCGCTGCATCATCTTTGGTAACGTTACTTTAGGGATTTCAGAGAGTAGGTAACTGCTGAAATGGTATCTACTGGGTGTCGAAGAAAAATGTTACATTTTCATTTCGCTAACTATAATGTTGAAGCAGCAACTAATGGAAACTGTAACATTTTTCTGAGACACTCAGTATAAAGGTCCAACTGAGGCACATAATACGCATGCCTGGAACATGTCGAAGGTTGGAAGTAGCTATCTCCCTTCATTATATTAACAGAAGAAGAGAAGAGCGACATGCACGACGAATAATACCACTAAATGCTTAAACTTTCAACTGCACTGTAGACTAATACAGCAAATACCGCTCAACACGTCCGCATCAGCACCTACGGTATTTGTCGCTATAGCCGGCTGGTATAACAAGCGCAGCAATTTTAGAAGTCTTTGCTAATGTGCCAGTTATTAAGCAGACTTTCTTGCTTGATGTTAATTTTTTTCCTGCTCTCAATTAAAGATATAAATTAGCTAGTGAAAATAATTTAAGCGCAGTAAATAGGCAAACATTTCTTACTTAAAAGCGTAAGACGCTGCTCGCGTCATCTGTCAATAGTATAAGTAACATTTAAACCTGCCTACTTCAGCTATAGCTGCCTTTCAATATGAGATAGTTTAATGCAACTTAAAAATGAATTCATTCTAAAAATATTATGCCTTGATTATAAGCCAATTAATGATAATGAATTACGGTCTCAAAACTGAACTCTAGTCGCAAAAAACAAAGTTACTTTGCATACAACACATAGTGTTTGAATTTGTTCCAGATAAAATTGGTTGCTTAGTGTGGCTGGTCATTTTAACCGGTGGTGCCGATAAGAGAAATCGACTAGATCTAATAATTACCTCCGCCAAGGAGGTTATGTTTTCGTCGTGTTTGTCTGTCTGTCTGTTTAGTGTTTGTCTGTCTCTCTGTCTGTCTGTCACCAAGATAACTCAAAAAGTTATGAACCGATTTGGATGAAATTTACAGGGATTGTTAGGTATGTTAGGAGGAACAGATGATTAACTTTTGGTGAAGATATGTCCATCCGTTTGTTTGTTTGTTTGTCTGCGTCATTTTTCTCGATACCGTAACTCAAAAAGTTATGGATTGATTTTCATGAAATTAACATGAGTTGTTAGGTATATAACAAAGAGTAGATCACCAAATTTTGGTAATGGTCCGTTTGTTTGTTCGTTCGTTCGTTCGTTTGTCACTGTTTTTAATTTTATGCTTGTTAGCACAATAACTCAAAAAATAATGAATGGATCTTTATGAAATTTATAGAAGTTGTTAGTAATGGTAAAATACATAAATGATCAAATTTTCGTGCAGATCGGTTGGATCGTTTTTATGTTTGACTCATATTTGTCATAACGTTTGTTAACAGTATAACTCAAAAAGTTATGAACGGATCTTCAAAAAAAATGAACAAGCTGTTATTAATATAAAAAGGCACAATTGATTAGATTTTGGAGTTTATGCAAAGAAAATTATGGTTGCAGAGCCAATTTGAATTTTTGCTACCGTTGGCTCACTTGGCGGAGGTATGCTCTCTCTGAGTGCTCTAGTTAGCTCATATTATCGTCTATAGCGCTACTCCGGTGAATTCAAGGCGCGAGTGCACACAAAGTTAACTGTTCAATCCTGTGACTCACGACAGTATCTGTTGATACGATGAGAAATATCTTTTTCTTGGGCCCAAAATATTGTTTATTTCTCTGAAAAAGTTTGTACACTTTATAGCACCCATTCGAAAACGGGTTTTCTTTCAGTTTTTCTTTTTATTTTTGCTGTTTACTTTAAAAGTTTAATATCTAGGGGACCCCAGGGGATAAATATGAAGTATTCTCTACGAATATAGGAAAAACATTTCTTGCAAGAGCAAACTTATCAAAGTAGGAAGGCTGCCATAACATGAGATGCAGGATTTATACACTTGTGGAGAAAATAAGATGTAGCGAAAGAACAGAACAATTAGCTGACCAGTACCTCCCTCACCCATCCACAGAACAGGCACTGCATCTCCTGATCAAACAGCGCATCTTGCCTCCATCACGCCTTGCTATAAGTGCAGGTTTTCTACACGAAGACCACAGGAAAGCTTTGCATGGAGCGAGACCAAAGCTCCTCCTCCCAGGAAAGTGATGTTGCCTACAGCGAGCCCCCCCGTAAGATGCGACCCCACACCAAGCGCCGGTACCGAGGTCGTGACAATTGCCGGTGACACGTGTCGAAGTGCGGCCTCTGCCTTCGTGCTTCTTCGGAATTTATCGAAGTGCCTTTGACGCTTCGTCCAATCTTTACTTGTCTAGCGCCGGCGTGTTAACGAGACAGAGAAATCAACTGACACTTGCCGCAATTTGTTGTCCTCTGGTCTCCCTATATTCCTTCGGCAGAGAAGGAACCGTTCTCAGTTTGTTTAAAGAGCAGTGAAGACAGAGCAACTCGGTAGTTTCGGGGAACATGAAAAGAATAAAATCTCTGCAAACTACTCCAAAGTTTAGCTGAAATTTTGCAGGACGCGAGCAGTGTTGTACAACCGCAGAACGCAAAATAAAAAGCGCAAGCAATGTGCATAGTTTTACTGAATATTGCAAAAAGTTGTGTCTATGTCGACAGGACGAAATAAAAACACCCACAAAGACGCTCTCTTCACGAACTCTGTTTTCCTACAGAATGCGCCACAGCATCTTCCAAGTAGAGCATACATATAGTTCTTGGAAGTTACTCTTTTCTATATTAGTAAATCGATTTTAGATGCATATTACAGTTTTTTTTTTTTTTAATGTAGTGAGTTTAGATAAAAATATTTACGTAGGTTTTGATCAGCTGGTTATATAGTATTAGTTTCAGACACAGACGTGAGGTTCTTCGTGTAAAATTTAGAGCTTGCTGTGACAGTATCGAAGTGTTCAACTGAAAACGTAAATCTTCCTGTGCGAGATCGCCTTAGTTGTGCAAACGGTAGCACAAACTGATCAATATTACAATATAGCAAGGTAAGAGTAAAACTTTTAATTTTAATAAGAGAGGAAGCTAAATCAAAGATGATTTGTGCACTAAAACTAAACGTAAAAGTAAAGTCGCCTTGGCTACACACCCTAAATATAGGAAACCCACGTACACTGGTTCGAGCTGCAAAAAATCGTCACAATAGCCAAACCGAGAACACGACTGCAGATTATCCGAGTAATGGCGTCATAGAGGGAAGATTCGAATGCGATACATGTGCCCCTCTTTTCGCCAGTTAGGCTAGTGCCTTTCTACTGTACATCAATGAATTTAAAGACGAAAAGGCTGACGTTGCATTCCTAAGCATCAAGACATTTCTTCCATGGCTTGGGAATGGAACGTTTGATCTCCAGACATTGAGCATTTCAGCATATCCGTGAACAGTCCACCACCGGGAGCTATTACTGGAAGAAACCATAGGAGCTTCAAAACGTATAATAAATGTGCGGTGTAACACAAAGTGGGCCACCGTAGAGGACGGGTGAAACGGGTGAGATGATAGAAGTAAAATGTCTGAACTGCAAGAATTTTAGTTGAAAGGAAGCTGAAAATTCATGCTAAACTCAATACCTACAACTAGTTTCTTCTTGTCCTGAAAATCGCACCGATTGTATGTAACGCACTTTTGTTCTATTAACCAATAGGTTCTTTGTGTGAGGTGATGTGTAACTATATGTTATGCACATCTTATGTAGTAACTAAATACAATAGGTCACCGTATTCTACATTGCTTACCTCAGAGTATATATGAATGAGATATTCTTAGTAAGAGTAGACTAGGTTTGGCTAGATTAGGAAGGGTTCAGTTCAGCTAGAATATAGGCCGAAAGTAATTTACATGAACACATATTATACCTAAAGCTCAGCAAGGCCACATACCTATTATACAGACATCGCATAACATAAACTACAAGTTTTGGAACCAATGCCATGCACTTATAATTGATCTGAATGCTACAACTTTCAAAATCGACAAAACGATTTTCCATATACAGAAAATACTTCACTCTTGGTTTCCGTATGATAACAGGAACCTGACACCTGACTTAATAAAGAAATACACCGAATGTATTTTAGGCACGAGTACTGTACTGTATCCAACATATGATAGGCACAGCGCCCCCTGATACTCATTCTTAAAATGAACATAACAAGATAAATAGAAGTGACATTCGGTCCGTCGAGTTTCACTGCAATAATGGAGTCGTTGTGAAGTCCTAAGACTTGAAAGATTGGCCATGCATGCAGTCAGTCAGCTGTAAAGGCAATCACGTTGTTTTGGATAGACGCTCACAGACCAAAAAGGTGCAGTAAAGTTTGGGATGAGGCTGGAGCTGTGAGCTGATGGAGCGACCTCTATATATAGGAAACTAGCATTTATTCACAGATGCATTCGCAGTCGCAATAATTCAGGGTCGACAGCTCTTGCTCGGGGACAGCCATATTTTCATTACTGTGTGGCTACCACCAGCATGACCAAGACTCCATTAATATTAGTTGGCTGTCACGAGAAAAGCCGCTGGCCACAATCGCCCTCTTTATTACCTATTTGTGCTTGGAATCATTCCCTAATTTAGCTTCAGACAAGCTACGTAATTGAAATTTATTGTAAAACGTGATTGCAGGTTGATGGCGTTATTAATGCTGAAGAAGATGTTACCTGTGATGTTACTGAATGTCTAAAACTAAATATTTTGTTTTTCTGCATGCTGCCACCATCTTCCATCAGCATCATTGCCTCTGTGGGGAGGCAGTTCCTGTTTTTTTCTCTCCCCCTCTTGAGATCGAAGTCAGAATTAACACCGATACCAAAATAAAATGGTATTCGCCAAAAACCTCATGATCAGATTTAAATATAGGGGATTTAAACCAATAGGAAGATAATATACACCTACCTAACCATTCCCCCCACTTCCCACTTGTAATGTAGATCTTGCTAAAAGGGCCATGCCTGTACATACATACAGTGGTGCGCCCCCCACCCCCGGATATTTTTCTCAAGCTACGGCCCCGAAAGTATCACCTGCAGGAAATTATGTTGAAGTAAATTCTTCACAAAAGCGTGTAAATTGTTAGCTTACTCTTACTTACTCAGGCTGTGTTTTCCCTACCAGAGTTCTTTCTCCTGATATATTCCTTTGGAAGAAAGAGCCGTTAGCACCAGTAAGATAGCGTAACGACAGAGAAACACTCAGAGCGCCTGATAAACATCACTCTTACTATTGATCAAGTGGAAAATGATTAAACTTGAATAATAGAGGTCAAATTTTACTAAACTTCCCTACAAGTGTACGATTTGTACGTAGTATACCAGTACTCTGCATGTAGAGTACACCATGAAGTAGTCCACATACCATACACAGGACCAATCTCTGACTGCTACGTACAGGTGAGAGGCAACCGAGTGTACGTACACCAGGTGCGAATAAGAGCAGCCCTAATAGCTCCCGCCTACCGTGTAATTGTTTCGCAAATTCGATTCAAGGACAATGGGCATCTGGGATCCGTATTAGGCAGCCGTGCTTCTACCACGGCAGCACAGTTGATTAGTTCAAGTATATTGACTCTTTACGTTCAGAATTATTTTATAAGCTGTGCCTACATAGGTAGCGTGTCTCCATTTTTGTTGGTGAAAGTGACTGCTTAGTGCGGCGGATGAGACATGCGCATGATGACACTTTCAAGAGCTAAAACTTTAAACGAGATCTATCATATTGTCAAGAAACCGACACCATTAGCATTCATACTGACGCCGCTCATACCACAAAAATAGCAATGAATTAATTCAATTTCAAGTCCACTGCATATGACAGTCCTTTGTCTTCTGTATTTACTTCAAGTCCACTGTATATGACAATCCTTTGCCTTCTGTACGTGTTCACTTTACAGCGTTCGAAAGGCGTCGCTTTGCCTGTTGAGACAACAACAACAAAAAAAAAAATGCACTTGTTCCACATTGTTACTTACTCGAAATCTGAAGCGATGTCAGAAACTTAACTAATGATACTTGCTACGCAAACTGATATAACGGCTAACATTCTAGCATTGTTTTGTAGATATGACGGCTAACATTCTAGCATTATTTTGTAGATATGACGGCTAACATTCTAACATTATTTTGTAGATATGACGGCTAACATTCTAGCATTATTTTGTAGATATGACGGCTAACATTCTAGCATTATTTTGTAGATATGACGGCTCACATTCTAGCATTATTTTGTAGATATGACGGCTAACATTCTAGCATTATTTTGTAGATATGACGGCTAACATTCTAGCATTATTTTGTAGATATGACGGCTGACATTCTAGCATTATTTTGTAGATATGACGGCTAACATTCTAGCATTATTGCATAGATATGACGGCTAACATTCTAGCATTATTTTGTAGACAAACTGTAGGTTGTGTCTGACAGGGACACTGCGGACTATATCAGAAGGTTGTAAAGTGATAGCATGTGAAGAAAAATTGTTTGCAGCGGGCTTTCTTGTGAAATGCATTCTTCTCACGGGGCCTAGGCACTAGATGTATAAATATATAGAGGTCTGTACGGTATATATTAGCTATACATGAAAAGACGGGCTGTTGAACGAAAGCCTACAGAACATTTCTGCAGTCGCAATAAACTTCAGACACAGAGAAGTCTCTTATTAATATCACAGACTGGTTCAGTCCAACGTATTTGGTGGAGGGGACCAAATAATTTTTCGTACTAAGTATATAAGAGCCAGAGAAAGCTAGTGAATGTGCTAAACGCCTCAGCGTGAAGCTATATTTCCAGTGCTGGGAGAGATAATTATTATCTGCGGTTTGTTAGATACGAATAAGGTTTATTAAAGGTCCGCACGACTAACATTTGCGCTTGCTTGAGTTATTTGATTATATTACGGTAGATATTTCTCCATGTGTGTGTATATAAATAGAAGCTATAGTCAATGAAACCTATGTTCGATACGATATTCTAACTGACTTTGGCTATCGTCCGCAGTCTGTATAGGTTCGCCTGACCTCAGTGCCAAACTGCTTTTGTTTTTAATTTTTAATGCTGCTTGGTGCAATTTACACACATACTCTGTGTAAAGAAGCATCGTGCTTTTCATAGTTTTCTATTTAATCGGCCCACTACTTTTTCTACTATGTGTTGAGATAATTGATCGTAAATCAACATCGCAATGTACTGATACTCAACGTATTCTTGTCCAACTACCGCCAGAAAAAAAAAAAAATCTGCAATTGAGTACCAAAAATTCAACAGCTAGAAGTTAATTTGTTACACATTCAAGTATCCCACCCAGGCACTAAGTGAATGCAGCACTATGGCAGCAAGTCCAAGTATTCTTTTTTTTTGTATTGCAGCTTAACCTTCCAAGACGAGGTCGTTGCATCCTTCCATATAAGTCCATGGCACTGACATAGAAAACTCTCAAGGAATACTTCCCTTACTGCAACTCTACAATCTCAACACACAGCGTTAATTTCCTTCGACTCGTGTACCCTAGAGAAACACATGCTCGAGTTGGTACCTACCTCGCCCCCGCCCAAGAAATGGATATGATCGCCGGCCACTCGCTCGTCCACTGCAACAGAAAAAGAAAGTCGACTTTTTCCTTACCCAGTCCAGCTCATTGTTTATACATAAAATTCAGTTTCTTCCCAAGCTAGTCCTAATAATTACATGAGAAAAAGTTCATTTTTTGTGAGATGCAGCGTTTAAGTACATGGCTTTGATCTGTGGCCACACTGCTATCACAAAAAGGGAAAGAACTTTAATTATCAATACTCGTTTCATTGCAAGTCCTAATAGATTTTTATGATTCGCGGTCACAGCGAAGAAACAGTCGTTGTTGGGGATGCCATCGCTGCTGTTCGATTCAATTAAATCACTGTTAGGCCCCTGACTAGAAGCATCCTAGAGAAGCCAATGCTAATTATTGGTAATTAGCAATTACCAGTCCCATGCAAAAGGCGGAGCTATCTACTTCTGCTACATACTGTTTTTTCCGTTCGCGATTTACCACAGCTCTAATTGCTCAATCACCAGAGTCAAACATTTAGCATCCGCTCAAACCACACCAGTATAACAGTTAACCATTTTACAGAACTATATTTAAACAGTTATGCAAAACGTTTAACTGTTAACTGCTCATGACAAACTTGTATTAACCAATCACAGAGCTTGGTATCGCATTAGCACTTCGATAAAGCGATCAAAAAATATTTTTAAAGTTTGCAGTCCAACTGAGCATAGTGCACCCGACAGCTGTTAAACTGTTAACAGTTTAAACGTTTTGCATAACTGTTTAAGTAGTTCTGCAAAATGGTTAACTGTAATACAGGTGTGGTTTAAACGAGTGCAAAATGTTTAAATTTGTGAGGATTGTTTAAATCAATTAGAGTTGTGGTAAAACGCAAACGGGAAAAATTGTAACAACTTTATATTTGGTTTGTCGCCCTCCATTAGATGCTAAGTTATGATCTACAGCCGAACGACCACAAACAAACTCATAGTTTTTGCCTTATTATATTGCAGTCATATATGGTAGCTATAGAAACATAATCTTACTTATGGCCTTGCCTTGCCCCCCATAAATGGCTGCAATTTTCAGCCGCACGTTGGCCACAGGGACACAAAAACTAGTTTTTTTTCTCAAGTTGCCCCTACGCAACAACTGCTACCGGTGAGACACAAGCCTTTGAACCAACACCAGGATCGGATTACGCCAAGTGGCCAGCCAATTGATAGCTGTTTGAGGACAGATGGTGCGCGGCTGAAGGCGTTACCAAACTAGGCCTATAGAACTGCTGCACAGTTGCACACAAGGCCCTATAGAGCCGAATATATTTGAATGGGTGATGAGGGAGAAAGTGAATAAAAACGGGAAGTGTTGCTTTCAAAACTCGTGTAATAATACGTCACTTCGACAATTGCGGGAGGTACATTAGGAAACAAGTCGTCTAAAAAAAAAGAGAGCGCCGAAAAAATGTGAAACTATTTACAAGAAAACAGAGCTGCAGATGAAGTACATAATTCACTAAAGAAATAATAAGTCGACCAGCGATTCATCATTTCCACTACTCGAGGCTTCTGAGTCTTTCAGGGACGCATTATGTTAAGACTTGCAATTACTCAAGTCTGATTGCAAATCGCAGCAAGTTTAATCAATCATGAAGCCGGGAGACGGAGCCGGTATTCTTCTCAGAAAGTTTTTTGTGGTTCTGGCAATTCTCTATGAAAGTCTGTGGATCATTAGACAAAAATATCCAAAAAAGATTGTACGTATTCACAGCTAAATAGCATTCTAAAAGTTGGTGAAAAATTAAAAAAAAAAAAAACCTTTCACTGTGACAGCTTTCGTGACTGTAGTACAAACATAAATTTGAACTCGCCTTAGATATCATGTTGTCATGTAGCTTTAGTTCCGCAATAATTTCATAGTTAAATACACGTAAATCACGAAAAGGCCTACATCAAAAATCACAGTCTCAAGAGAAACGGTAACTTGAATTCTTAAGCTATTTTAAGACGGTTTCGATCTTGATAGCGTTGTATAAGGTATTAAAAAAATCCTGGTAATAACGTTATTAATATTTTTGAGAATTTGTTAAGAAGTGCTTCTAAATGATGTTAACAACGTTTTATCACATTTTTAAAAAATTCAATATTTTTTATTCATTCATAATAGAAGCAAAAAATAAGGTAGGATAATATTGTTTTTTAGCTAAAAAATATTTTACATTAATACCACGATTTTTAAGGTAAAAAAAAGGCTACACATAGAGTACACTAAAAAATCGTTTAAATATCCGCATGATACTGCATACACCAATCTACCGGCAATTGCCATTCATTAGTACTTTTATAACAGCCCCTATTATAACATTCCCTTGAATGGACACGACACTCAGCAGATTTCCCTGATTTTTGAACTTTTTACATCACTTTTAATTTCAACATTTCATCACACCCGTTTCTCAGTTACGGTAACCTAACGGTAAAAGTTATTGATAGCCTCTCCCCCCCCCCCCCAGATGGGAGAGAGGCTGGGCCCGAGCCTGCGGTGTGTACACAAGGCAGGAGCTAGCTAGGGCACGGCTGCTCCATCTGTGCTGTTTAACGCCGAGCACAATACCCCCACTTCTCCTTTTGACTCACAACAATAGCTGCCTCCGTTACAATGGCAACCTGATGATCAATGCACTGCAAGTGTACTGCTATACGGTACGTACGTAGGTACGTCGTCCTCTTGCTCTCTTTCAAGCCTTCGCCTACAGAAGCGCAATTCTTGTCTCAGTCGCTTTGGTGTGCTAAAATAGCATTACTGGTGATGATAATAATGCATCTATGAACTAAATATAAACTAAAGCGTATAGAAACAATTTTGTATCTGGAGTTGGAAGGAGAGTACTGGAGAATCCTTCAGGTGAAAAGTAAGATTTCACGTTAATCTATTTTTGAATTAAAATAAATTACAGTATCGTAGACAAATATTGCCCAACTCATTAGCAAGAGCGCATCATATTTATTTCTTCTGTAATTCTGCTATCGATAGTATAAATAATAGTCTTATAAGCATCATATAAAATAGTGCAAAATGAAAAGTTGGGATACCAATATGCTTCGGAGTTTATATCTTCCAGGATAGAATTTAGAAAATGAAAAAATAAAGCTAGGAAAACGTTCATCAACTGGTGTTTTTAGGACGCCCCAACAATAAGCGCACTTAGTTAACTGAAATAAAAATGCTCATACCATTAACATTTACCTATATTTATTGGCCTAAATTTCTTGGAGTTACTAGCCTAACATCATCCCGCAAATTATTTCCATTTGCCGAATCCTTTACTCTTGTTCGCTAGTAAAACTCCAACACTTGTCGAACTAACGTCATCTGAGTACAACTCTAATACTTATAAGTAAGATAATTTTAAAAGACAATTTTTTAAATAAAAAAACGCGTTTAAATAGTGTTATATTCCTAGAAGAGACCGTGAAATATTAGTTTTGGTTGATTGTTTCTTTGTTATATATATAGAGTTAAGCTCTCCAGAGAGTTGGAAACATTTACTTCCGACGCACTGAACCACGAAATAAATAAGGGTTACAACTTTTTTTTTTAGATTTTAGAACTGCTTGTGCGTAAATCTTATTTGCGTTTGATTAAACTTTCACACCTGAAGCACATGTATTTAACTTCCAACGGGACACAAAAAGTGAAAAACATTAGAAGTTTATTGCAGGGATACCAAGTGGACTGCATAAAAGGGCTGGGTATTGATAACCCATAATTCACTCACAGAAATAAATTCGGTGTTGCTAAATAGCAATCAATATTCGTTCGTCCGCTTACTCATTCTGGTAGTACTGATCACTGATATAGCTCAGCGAAGTATCGGATATTTTATTAATGTTGGACTATCCATGATATAGGTAGCTACCTCGTGTTGTTTCAAGGCGCTATTAAACAACAGTTCAAAAGGCAAAACGCTTCAGATTCTCGGAACTATATTGGATTTCCGTGAACGTAACTACAACGTGAACACGGTGCTGGTATAAACTTCTATATGAATTTAAACACACTCAATATAAGAAAATGCAGGCGAAGGTTTAGCTATTGTGTAAGAACTCTAGATGTTACAGTGCGGGCCGAATCCTTATGCTTGGTAACATAATCTTGACGGTTGTGATCAACATCAGATCAAGGATGTTTGGTTGTGATAAACATGTCCCGCTTCGTGCTCTGGTAGTGATTACTGCCATTTTTACTTTATTATTATCTACTGTGACGCATATTAGCTAAACATAATATAGTTACCTCCGCCAAGGAGGTTATCTTTTTGTTATGTTTGTCTTGTTGTTGGTCTGTCACCAAACTAGCTCCAAAAGTTAAAAGCGTATCTTTACTATCTTCAGGGATTGTTAGGTATGTTAACAGTAACAGATGATTAACTTTTAGTGGTAATCCGTCCATCATTTTGTCTGTTTGCCTATTTTCTTTCTCAGAGTCATAACTCAAAAAGTTATGGACGGATTTTTATAAAATTTACAGAGTTGTAAGGTTTGTTACGAAGAGTAAATGGCCATATTTTTGCGATGGTCTGTTTGTTCGTTCGTTTGTAGCGGTGTTTAATTTTGTGCTTGTTAGTACAATAATTCAAAAAGTTCTGAATGAATCTTTATGAAATTTAGAAAAGTTTTTAGTAATAATAGAAGACATAGAATATTCAATTTTGGTTCAAATCGGTTGGTCCGTTTGTGTGTTTGTCATCATGTTTGTTAGCAACATAAATAAAAAATTATGAACGGATCTTCACGAAAATTGCAGAATCTGTTAATACGATCAAAAGGGACAAATGATTGGATTAATTTTGGTGTTGATACAGAGAAAGTGATGGTTTGAGAGTTAATTTGAATTTTATGTTACCGTTTCCTCGTTTGGCGGAGGCTTGCGCTCTCAGAGTGCTCTAGCATAGCAAATTTAAATTAAAAGCTGCGTCCAGTTTGACCTACATCGTACAAAAAAAAGAATAATTCGCTAAGGGGTCAAGCATGACTGCAGTATTAGATTATTGTCTCCTATCCCATATAAACAATTACATGCCGTCTGCTATATAGGCGAGTACGTACGTTTAGCGCCTATACGTCGTACACAATATTTGCCTCCGGCAATGAGGATACGCTTTTATTGCATTTGTCTGTCTCTTTGTCCATTTATCTGTTTCAGTTTGTGAATGTTACCAAGATACTGAAAAGTTGTGGATCTTCATTAAATTTACAGGAATTTTTGGGGTATTAGGAAGAACAGATGACTAACTTTTGGCGATAATCTGTCCAACTGTTTATTAATCTTTTTTTTTTTGCCCCTCATAACTCAAAAAGTTACCAACTGATCTTCTGATGAAATTTTCAGAAGCTGTAGCAGATTTTGGCGACGTTATGCCGGTCCGTTCCCCTGTCTGTCAGCGACCTAAATAAAAAGTTATGAAGGAAACTCTATGAAATATAAGAAATGTTACGAAGCACAAAAGACCCAATTTTTCTGTTGATTTGTTGATCGGTTTAGCTGTTCGTCTCTGTATATTTGATTTTCCGTTGCCAGACCATTACTCAAAAATTTATAGATGGATCTTCATGAAATTCACAGTAAGTGTTAGGATTGTTCAGAGGTACATATGACCAAATTTTAGGGGATGATTTGTTTGTCCGTTTGGTTGTCTGTATCCCTGTATGTCTTTTTGCCGGCCAGAAGATCACTCAAGAAGTTAAATATGAATATTGAAGAGATTTACAGGAACACCTAGGAATGATGCGAGGAACAGTTCATAAAATTCTTGCAACAATAGAAAAAAAATGGATTCATGGTTAGTTTGAATTTTTCGTTAACATTGTATGGCGAAGGTATAAGTTCTCCGAGTGCTTGTGCAGTTCTCTACAATTTTATCGAAGCTTCGCATTCGGTATCTAAAGAGTAAACAGTTACACATGGCTAAATTTGTGCTGCCAAAAACCCCCTCGGCCACGTTTCAGCTAGCCCTATTTTCACGAAAATTAACAGATTGGTACTTAATGTGGACGGTTAGCATAAAATACTCCCGTCTTCTGTAAAGCGACAGACAGAACGAGAGCAGCAGTGCATCGTCACACCTCAGCACTATACAGAGGAGTGGCAGCTGATGGAGTACAGGATGTACAGCTCGTCACAGGTGGCAGCTACCTCAGGATTTAAACGATACTTTGTTACTGCAACGGTTGCGTGCGGTACTTCTGAGAATACTGTCCTCATGAGACTCGTATGTACGTCGCATCCGTAGACGTATACAGAAGGAGTTCTTGTATTGTGTTGACTGTTAATTTTAGCCAATAACAAACATTTCAACTCTTTAAATGAGATAACTCTTGGATTATAAATTTGTTCGGGTAAGCATTCTACAAACTCGGTGAAAGTTGCTTTAATCAAACCGACTTTCGCTGAGATCCTCCAAAGCTTGGCCTTAATAAATTGACAGTCAACAAGACGTTTCAGTTAAAGACCTGAAACCGCGGAACTTGGATATATCTCACTTCAGCCAAAGAAATAAAACAGATTTGCTGCAAATTGTGCCGTATACAGCATCTCAAATTACTAAAATACATATAACTACTTTCTTTTATCTTCAGAAATTCTCTCAGAATAGAAATACGTCTTCTCTTCTCCATGCCCATTTCCACACGAATCTGGAAAAGGACTTTCGCAGTGCTGGTACGCGTAGGTACAATTATGAAAATATACACAACACTTGAAAGATGTTGCTATGCGAGCGCTTTCCTGTTATAGGGAATATCACGACTTGAAAAACAAACGCTGTTACTTACCCTAGGAATATGATGCAAATTAATAGAGTTTTCCTGCGTTACAACTATCTTTCTCGATATGAGGCGTTGTAATCGTGAAGCGTGTTCGAGTGATGAAACTTAAGTGTATTCCACGTTTCATTTTCTGCGGAAGAATTAAGTTCGCGTAATCTGCTCTCCAGTGAAATTAACAACATGAACATTGCCGATGTGGGTTGGAATTCAAAGTTGCATATAAACTGAAGACACTTTCGTAATAAATATGTTTCATATTTCCCGGAGGCGCATTTAGATTTCGTGATAAGTATCTTTAAGGAAGGAGTTTCGTAACCAGACACCTTGTGTGACTATTGTGATTAGGCTCTTAATATCTTCCATCAAATTGTATTACCCTACAGAATGTCAGCACGGATACACCAAATGCATGGGAGTGCGGGTGTTGAACCTTCAATTGGCTCACCATGCTGCAAATCCCGCCATTGGAGTCCCTGCAGACTCTCATTACTTTCCCGTAAGGGACCGACTGACGTAAACACACCAGCAAAACCTGTACGCCGGACCTTTAAGGTTTAAATGCCCAGTCAGTCACACCTTAAAGATTTAAAAGTCAACTGCTAACGTTCGTTAGGCGGTGGCGACTTGCCATGCCGGCGTCTGCAACGGCTGGAGTGTGGAAACCCCTCCGCCCCCTCCCCCCCNCCCCTCCGCCCCCCTCTCCCCCCATCCGCCTTCTCCTCAGAAACACATGTGTGTGAAGAACCAATGTATGTGTATATGTAATCCATCTCTCGAAAATTGTTGTGTCTGGTATGCGGGTGTTTTGTCCTATCCTTTCACTGCATGCACTTGGGTCTGGTATGCGATTATTTTATCCTGTCCATAAATTGCATTTATGCTAGTGTCTGATGCATTACCAGAATTTATGTATATCTGCATATGCGCGTTTGAGATTGTCCACCCCATCTTTTTCATACGCTCATGAAAGTCTGGAGCACGAGTCCTCGAGAATTTTATATATCAGTATTAGTATATTTTATGAGTATTTTAGTGAAGCAAGGTAGCCTCTGGTATAGGTGAGTTCCGTCCAAGAAGTTTCAATTAAAACTCCTTGGTAAATTCTACCTCAGCATATACAAGTAACGATCGAGTTCTCTAAGAACGCTTGTGTCAGGTAATATTGTATTTAAATATTCATGCAGCACATATTTCATTGAAACACATGCGTCACTTATATGAAAATTATTATTGCTATTGGTTTTAATTTCCTGGCCAAAGCTGCAAAGGACTGGTAATGAAAAAGAGTGTTAACCAACCCCAAGACGTCCAAATAGCTTCTTAGACTAATCCCTCAAAAAATCATTCACAGCTGACTAGAACCCCTTCTAACCCAAACGGTCAAGCACAGAACTCGGCAAAGAATTCATACCAGCACAGGGTTGGGTCAGTATGTAAGTACATCACGACCAGTGTTTGAGTAGCCAAAAACTGTGCTGCTTAAATGTTTAAATAATACAGACGTGTCAGGATTATGGGCATGTGACCAGCCACTCAATAGGTGTTTCAGATACTCACAAGCCGAGTGCACGCCAATCCGTACAACCCGTTCATTTATAGTTATAGGAGTGTAGAAAATAGAGCAAGCTACCAACATGTGAAACAAACAGTCGTATAAGCGTAAAGTAAATTGCTTGGGATACAATACGCTTTTTGCAGTAGTATAGGGAAGGAGCGACTGTTTGCGTCATGTACGCTGCCATACACTGGACATTAATTAGGCAAAAATTGCTTTGTATCGGGACATTGTCGTCATAAAATAACTACTACAATTGTTCAGATCAATGTGGTTTTCATCAAGGTAAAAACGTAACAGTGACGTATTTTTCAACGTTTTGGGCAGTAGTGAGGATTAAAATACAATTTTCAATGATTATGCGTAGGGACCAAGTTAGGATAAAAAAAAAACGTATTTATGCAATACCGAGCGTATAATTTCTGCAATTTGTTGTATTGTTTCCAATCGTTGCTGCGAGGCAACAAACTGCAAATGAAATTAAAACTATAGCCACCGGTACGTTCTTCGTGACAAGAAACTTACTTATCACGACCATAGTCACCATCAAGACCGTCACTCAAATTTCGCGCTACTCATTCATAAATGCAATGATGAGCTGCATGTGTTTCATAGTACAATCGCAAGTCAGATAATTATTCTTTAGAATATATAAAAAATATATATATTATAAAACATACATATATATCAATAGCAGTGAGCAAGCATTGCGTAACAAGACCATGTGGCCTAATGGATAAGGCGTCGGACTTCGGATCCGAAGATTGCAGGTTCGAGTCCTGTCATGGTCGATACCCGTTTTGGAGGCCTCGATAATTTGTCCCCAGACAGCTACCTGCGCTGATCTACGCGTTCTACCTGCCTTGATCGCACAGTGGTAGGTGTACAGCGAAAAAAGAGGAGAAGGGCTAATGAATAAGGCACGACAAAATAAAGAAAGCTTAACAATATAACATAACGATAACCTCTATCTCGGCCAAAGTTCTTCACAGAAGACATTTCAATAGTGATTTTTCTATCTAAACAGACGCGGTTGTTGGTCCATATCGAGTTAGACATCGATGTTCATATCAGTACAACTTCAGATTTGGCAAAATGGTGAAATAAATGGCCACCCGGCATACAGAAGAGGGGTCAAACTGGCTGCTAGTTCAGCTTGAAGCTGAAGTTGCTTCAGACGAGCAGGGACTGAATCGACAGCTGAGCGTGCGCGTTTTTCCTGTAAAATGCGCTGCTACGCGCAGTTCTAGTTTGGCCTATACTATATACAGTCAATTCTGCTTAATCCGTCCACATTAGGACCAGCTGATTTTGCTACTATGATCAGCTAGTGATAAACACCGAAGTTTAAGACTTGGCTAAGTCAGTACTAAAACGTCGCAAAAATGCATATTTTCTTGACTAACACATGCTATGTTTTTCTCCTACTCGCAAATACGAAAAAAGAAGCCAATTCCAATATTTTACAAACACCAAATAAAGAGAGATATTTCCCCATTCGAAAATTAAATGACGCGGTGAAAGAGAGGCTATGCTAACGCCATCTGTTGGCAATAAGAGCAACACTCTAGAAATCAGCAATCATATACTGAGTGTATTCTAATCTTAAATAGTTCACCGCAGTTGGAAAATTACTCATTTTGAAGGTTTTGCATCTTGATTATGATAAAGTTAATGACGATGAATTGTCCCTTCCAAGCGGAACATATGGTCCACAATAGACGAAGGTACTTAATACAAACGTTTGCTTCCGTTCCAGCAGAACTGGTCGCATTATGCGGTTGGTCATTTAGACCGGAGGCACTATAAAGCGGAATCTACTGTATCCACAATTTTTTATGTTCTTGCGTCTTCCTGCGCCGTGACTTAATCAGCATCACATAGCAGCTTAGGCTTATGAGAGCTCAGCTAAGAAGGGGGCGGCAAAGCTGCAGTTCCATACCAAGATGCATTACAATCCCTGTAAATTTCGTAAAGATCCATTCATAACTTTTTGAGCGATCTTTGTGACAGACAAAGAGACACATACAAAAAAAAAAACTAGACAGACAAACACGATAAAAACATAACCTCCTTGGCGAAGGTAATTAATGCGTACATCGGTACCAAATATCGCCCACATCATGAAGAGCAAAAACATTGCACTCATCGGTGCGCCTGTTATGGACTTAGGGTGTGGATAGATGTACGCATTCATAAATGTATGTACATATATAAACATCACATGATGAGTGATAATAATAACAATAAAGCAATGGTAATGCAAATTGATAAATAAGAAGTTATAGAATCTACTACATAATAATTCACGTCGTGTTTTTATTTATTTATTTATATATTTATATCTTTCCTGTCACGCTCTATGGGAATAAGATAGGAGAAAATTGAGATTTCAAAATTTAAAAAAAAAGTGGGGTACCTTGCAATTTTTTTTCGGCGAAAAAA
>LQNS02000226.1:6770778-6796431 GCA_001587735.2 Parhyale hawaiensis
TTTATTAATTCTAGAACACAGCTGGTCGATATGTCTAGAAAAACTGAGTTTGTTATCAATAATCACGCCTAAGTATTTAAAAAATGATACCCATTCTAACTTACTATCATTAAAATACACTTCTGGTAAAGGTGGGGCAGGTCTTGAGATATGAATAGTATACAACGCGTCTTCCTATTTTGTTGTTTTTTCTAAGCATTCGAAACATATAGAATTCAACATTCAAACACACTGAAAATTCGAAGCGATATTCAAAACTTCATCAGTGTCAATTGCTAAACAAAGTACCTTAACAGCTAACAATGCGTAGTACCTATTTTTATTGGTGGCCACACAGCTGTGTTTTGAAGAGAAGCAAGAAAACATTCGAGCATTTTAAGTACACTGCGTAGGAGGAACAGAAGACTTTGGTGTGAATCAGCCGCACCAGCTTGCTATAACTTTATTGTCGCCTTATAGTCCAGTCCAGTGACGTCAAGAGGGAAATCAACTACAGTCGTAGTTGGTGTTATGGGAAGAGCAGTTATACGGCATCATGCCTGACATGCCATCCCACAAACGATAAAAGTAGTAAACATTATTTAGAGATATACAGAAACTTGCCATCTTGGCGAGTACGCGGCTAGCTGAGTGATTAATAAAATATAAATATATAAGAGAATATCATCGCTAAACCCTGAAGCATTTAATTAATGCACGTACAGAGACAAAAGCGCCAATGTATTGCACGCATTAGCTAGAGCTAAGTACGGAACGTCATAAGAATAAATTAACTTGGAATACAGGCGATCGGTACAAGAATATTTCCCCCTATTCTTGGAAAGCTATCGAATACGGTAGATTTACAGTATGTCTCTGAATGCCAACTTCTCTCATTGTTCTAAACAATGTTATTCCTACGAGAAGATCAAATACTTGGGAACTTGGGGGCTAAGGTTAGCTCGTTATTACTTGGCTAACATCGATGCTAAGAGGATCGTGGTCCCAAGTTCTTGTAGCGACGGCGGTCAGAACACAGGACGATACAAGCATACGGCGACCCGGGGCCATAACGCTAGGGACAGTCGTGCGGAGCGGGGACAGGAGGCGACGTGTGTAGTGATGTTGATATGGAGTACTCAGATGTCTACATTCTCTCACCGGCACGATTGTATCCAGTACATTTCGTACAGATGGGTGGGTCAGAAAAGTATTTTATATCAAAAAAATGTTTCATTGTGCTTAGTCGTTATTCTTAGTAGATTTTACGCAGGCTTTTGTGATTGATTTTAATAACACAGAATTTTAATCATTCATTTTATGGTTAATATTAAATGACTCCTATGAATTGAAGTGTTTCGGCTCAAGTGATGAAGGTGGAAGTTTCGGTAATCAATTGGCGATTAACTTGGAAATGCACCTCATATATCCTAATATTTATCACCCACGAGAAAGAAAGAAAAATCATTTATTGTTCTCATATTGTACTGTGTCCAACAAGATTAGGGCACAGCACCTGAGTCTTTCATGATTAAAACTAAGTTAAGAATAATACTAAACACTAGCATCAGAGAGTTATACATAATTATGGTCTGCTGAGAGTCACTGGCACAATGCCCACACATTATGAAAGAGATGATAAGAGAAACTTAGGCTACACAGAGTTGAAGCAAAATAGGTTTCTTGGGAGTATGAAGTACCGTCTGCAGAAAACGACTGGCTAGAAAAAAAGAGAATCGAGAAATTTTTTTTTATTGAGAGCACGAGTGGCAGCGTGCAGAAAGCAGTCGGCTAAGGTTTAGTTGAAGATTTGAGTATGCATATTCGTATACATACAAAATAAACATATTTGTACATTTGTCTGTCCACCTAAAAAGAAGTAGGAGTTGAGCAATGTCCATAATTTTTCGCAGGGTGTCAAGTGGGTTGACCTAGATGTAAAAAAATGCCAAAACCGCAGAGTCAGCTGAACATAAAAAATGACGGCGTTTAAATTTGCCCCTCCAACCGCGGGTGATGGCGTTCTAGTCTTCCACATGCATTGGTTTTCCATCTGAAAAAATCACACAAAATATGATAGGGCCAGAAAGAGTCCAAAAATTCCTAAGCGTTTCCATTCAGAAAATCATAGCTAGTTATCCAAAGTCTCTATAGATGGGCAGCATCGAAAAAGATCTGAGAACCGCTTCTCAATATCCGATTAGAAATATCTACTTCATCATGCACATACAATATAATCTAAACAAAATTTATAGAATACCCGACACTAGCCCCTGCCGACTCCATAGACATCGGATATATGCCTACAATTTTTGATAGGGCAGGATTTCAGCCTCACAGTACAAAGTACAGCCACGATTTGCGATCTTGTGAAACACCCAATAATTTATTTTTTTAGTCAGGCGCCTCAGGCCCCCGA
Source organism: Parhyale hawaiensis (assembly GCA_001587735.2). Lineage (NCBI taxonomy): Eukaryota > Metazoa > Arthropoda > Malacostraca > Amphipoda > Hyalidae > Parhyale > Parhyale hawaiensis. The sequence continues at coordinate 6,773,177 of LQNS02000226.1, forward strand.
TGTGACGTCCAGTCAAATCGTAAATTTACGTCCCTGCTTAATTTGTTCGTCACGAGAACTGCTCGTATTGAAATTTTAACAAAATGTTCAAGATTACTGCGATTTCAAGTATGCGGCGACGTCATAGATTTGCAATTCAATACAAACTACCACAATATTGCCTTTAGAAAAGTATGGAAATTGTTTCATATCGACTACGATGTATAGTACATTCGAATATGGAAATCGTATCTCAATTTTCGAAACCTTTGAAGGTAAGAACATACGAATAACAGAGGCCCTATAAATGTGAATTTTATGGTTATAACCTAGTTTTAACCTTCCAATAAAAAAAAGAAAAATATTCATACTTTACTTGAAGTTATGAAGAAAGGTATTTAATACGTAATCAGAAGAATGTACTATGACGATCATGCGCCCAATACCCAATGCATATGCGTGGTGACATTGCATGAGATAACCACAGACAAATGAAAACAGTACGTGTCTGCTAAATCAAAAAGTAATTTTAATAGTATTATGATTATTATCGCTCAATAAAAAATTGCATTTTTTGTTAAAAGAAATGTAAGTCATGAAAATTTTGTGGTCAACATGCGCCATCGCGATGCAAATAATCATCTCCGCCAAGGAGGTAATGTTTTGTAGTGTTTATCTCTCTATCTTTTTGTCCATCACCAAGATAACTCAAAAAGTTATGAATGGTTTTTTCCGAAATTTACATGGATTATCAGGCATGTTAACAGTAACAGATTAAAGATCCGTTCATCCGTTTGTTTGTTTCTCTGCCTATATTATTTCTTAATAACATAACTCAAAAACTCATGTACAGATTTTTATGAAATTTACACGAGCCGTTTCGTATATTACGATAAGTAAATGAGCCCATTTTTGTGACGATCTGTTAGTTCGTTTGTCCCTGTTTTCAATTCCACGCTTGTTAGCAAAGTAACTCAAAAAGCAATGAACGAATCATTACGAAATTTACAAGAATTGTTAGTAATGTTGAAAAACAAATGATTCAATTTTGATGAAGATCGGTTAGTCTGTTTTTGTATTTTACTAATGTTTGTCAGAATGTTTATTAGCCCCATAACTCAAAAAGTTATTAACGGATCTTCAAGAAAATTACAGAAACTATTATTACTGTCAAAAGGCACAAGTGATTACGTTTTGGTGTTGATAAAAAAAGAAATAGTTTCAGATCCAATTTAAATTTTTTGTTACCGTTGCCTTGCTTGGCGGAAGTATGCGCTCTCAGAGAGCTCTGTAGTTCATATAATTGACGATCGCTCTCATATATGATATATATATATATATATATATATATATATATATATATATATATATATATATGCTCTCATATATGAGCTATCTTAGACACTTTTTTCAACAGCTTCATGAACTTAGGAAAAATGAATTGACTCAATGCACATGAACAGTATGTTGCATCTATTGCTTATAAGACATAATGATACAAATTTACACTGTTGCATTATTCAGTAAGTCGAGATACAAATTGGGGCGTTTCGATTACAGCGCCGATATATAATGTATGTTCTATAAGCATACATAGATATAAACTAAAGCATGCACATTATTAGGTTGGAAACCAAGTTCTTGCCGGGTTTAACATTCCAAAGTGTTGAAAAAAAAATTGCAACAACTTAGTTTCCAGCTTAAGGTACACGGCACACCTATATTAAGAATAGGGTACCTGCATGTTTGCGCATGAGACACCAATAGGTAGTGTATGAGCAATGAATAACTTTTACCAGCCACTTGGGTGTGTAACATCCCCAACAAAATTTTTGCACACCTCAAAAGATAGTTTTGACTTCAGTTTCTGCAGCGGCCGAAACTTCAGTTAGATATTTGCGACGGTGGAGTTCACCGATGTGTAATACTTTATGTATTCCCCGATACTTTGCATCAACTTCAAACCTGATTTTAACTTCAATATAAGAGAGATTTGACAGGGTATAAATCACTGAGGTTTTTCTTCTTTCTCTTTTTGAATAAAGAAGCACGACGCTTGCTTGGAGAGATAATTATTACCTGGCAGCGAAAAGGTTAGCTAATTATTACCTGTTCGCATCACATTGTTCTCATCATTCCATTTTAGGCATCAGTCAATTTCTCCGGACACTAATAAGCTTCAAAAAGCAATTGATAAGGTCGACGTACTTTCGAGCGATATCAGGTGCATGGAACCTTTTCCATAATGAAGACCTTTAGAGGATTGGTAATGAGACGCTAGCTACTGATACACAATAGCTTTTGTTCCCTTTATTAAGCGTAACCGTTAAAATAGAGCGCATTCTATAGCTCTACATCACGCAAAGTATAGCGGCGGGATAAATTTAAATTAAAATTCCAAGCCGTCCAAGATGCAACCATTAAACTAGAGGTAATTAGATCGATGCAAGTTGCAACGAATAAATTTGTGGAATGAAGAGCACCATACTGGCTGCTGTGTTTAGAAAGCCGTTCTGCAGCTGATGGACAGACAGCTGTACCCTACTGGGCGATGCTGAAACCAAACTTGCCCTTTTTTTGGGTACAATAGGAAGAAAGAAGATTTTTTTTAACGTCTGAAATTGTAAATATTCTGACCAAAATTAATAAGAACTCTAAGGTTCGATAGGAGACTGAAAACGTCCTCGCTTTAGGGATGTCGTAAGGGGCGAAGTTGCCGCTGCCCGAAAAAAAAGTGAAACGTTCCAGGTTTTTGGAATGGCAGCTTCTGCGGCAATGATCACAACATAGTGTGGCTCAACATTGCGCTAAAATACATGAATTCTTTGTGACCGTTAACCAATTTAAAATTTAAACACGTTCTCAAAGTTTTATCGATGGTACTTGCTATAGTGTGAGAATTTTAAGACGACTGAGATTTTACACAGTTTTTGGAGAGTATGACTATGTTCAGGCCGAAACTGTGCTCGCTGGCAGTAACTGGAAGGGTTGTAAAGGAAAAAGGTAACTCTGCATTGGAGGTAAATCGTAACAATGGAATCCATATGCACTGGTTCGTGCTCTAAATCAATACTCAGTAGAGCTCAGTGCAGGGTACGGCGGCAGTCGACCCAAGACTAACTGAACTTTGGTGTTATATACGGAAGACTCGTGACAACTGCGCCCTCCACTAGACTGTAATCATTCTCGTTAGATCGAGGCCACCCCCAAGGAATGTGTAGGAAGAAACGCTGATGCTACATTCCAGAGTATCAAGAACCACCTTGGCTTGGGAATAGAACGTCTGACCGTCAGACAACAAGAAAGATAGCTGAGAGGCAATTAATTTTGCAGTTTCTGTTTTCGTATGGAACGGCCTCTGCCGTAACATGGGCAGTGAAAAAAATGTTTCGGATCAGAAAAAAATAATGTTAAAAAGAGACATTAAATCTGCCTAATATACATAATACCGTATATGGATGCGAATCCTCGTAATCCTAACGACGCATTCAGTAATGGTAACATGATGCCAGCGAATATATATATATATACCTCTCGAGTTTCATGGGTCTCGATTTTTACGCTCTCTACTTTAAAGAACGTGATTTTCCGGACCTAACTGAAATCTTACGAAAAGTGTTCCCTTCTCTCGAATATTACGATTTGTCCAGTATTTTAAGAGTTATCGATGGGCAATATATTATTTAGTATTGTTACTTGTAAAACACCTGTCCAGTATTTTAAAGAGTTATCGATGGGTAATATATTATTTAGTATTGTTACTTGTAAAACACCAACTTCTTAAGTAATTAATAGACATGCTATCAATTGCTTTTGCACACATTTGTTTTAAAGTGTTGTAGAATAACAAAAAATTTCTTCGGCTTATTTAACATAGTCCCGGCTTGAAAGGAGTTTTTTTCTTTGGCCCAGTTTTGCCAACTTAGCATTTTAATTAAAGGCCAGATTTAGCATTATTGTAACCAACTTTCCTCGCAACGGAAAATGGTGTCAATATCGTCTCATTAATAATACATGAGCACTCTGAGAGCGCATAGCTCCTCCAAACGAGGCAACGGTAGCAAAAAATTCAAATTGGCTCTGAATCCCTAATTTTCCTTGCATAAACTCCCAATCCAATCATTTGTGCCTTTTGATAGCATTAACAGCTTGTGCAATTTTCTTGAAGATCCGTTCATAACTTTTCGAGTTATACTGCTAACAAACGTTAAGACAAACATGAGTTAAACGTACAAACGAACAAACCGATCTGCACCAAATTCAATCATTTATGTCTTTCAACATTACTAACAACCCCTATAAATTTCATGAATATCCATTCATTATTTTATGAGTTATTGTGTTAACAAGCATAAAATTAAAAACAGTGATAAACAATGAACGAACAAACGGATCATTACCAAAATTTGGTCATTTACTCTGTTATATATCTAACAACTCATGTTATTTTCATATAAATCCATCCATAACTTTTTGAGTTCTGGCATTGAGAAAAATAAGGCAGGCAAACAAACGGATGGACATATCTTCACCAAAAGTTAATCATCTGTTCCTCCAAACATACCTAACAATCCCTGTAAATTTCGTCTAAATCGGTTCATAACTTTTTGAGTTATCTTGGTGACAGACAGAGAGACAAACAAACAGGCAGACAAACATGCCGACAAACAAACAGTAATTTGACCGAAGTGTAACAGTAAAACAAACTGTCACTGAGAAGTTTAATTAATGCAAAAATTAAAGCAAACAAAAAGTTTCCATCAGTGTTTTGTCATGCTCTCACAAAATATCAATAAGAAAGTTAGCGCTGTAACAATTGTGGACAATTGTTAACAAAGAATAATAATAAATGAATTTATATTACTCCTAAACAGCTCATCAAATTTAAATGTGCTGCATAAGTTGTTGTGTTTTTATGGAATTTCATTGAAATGATGTAATTTGAAACGTAGTTTTTCTCGTAAAATATTGCTCTAGTATCATTTTCTGCGACATAAAGAGATTTAACGTTTTGTAACATTTTTCTTCGAGAATCTAGCAGGAAAACCAAGATTTTATTTGGCAACCCTGTATGTGAGTTTATCTCGACCTCTACGAACGTACCGGTATCTCGAGTATTATGATTTCATTCGCTCTCAATCTTTCCTATAAATCGAGAGTTATATCTACAAATATTGAAAATGTACTCCATTTTCAAACTCGTTCTCATATAAATTTAGCAAAATCAGTAGTTCCAGTATGACTGCGCTATTAAAACAATTATTAAAAACATAAAAATGGGCAAATGACGCAGGAGACGATGCAGGAAGCTGCGAATGGAAACAAAAGTATATATAAAATAAAAGCCAAAACTCAGAGCACGAACCCAATTTAGAGAGACGGCAGAATATGAATGATGTTCAGCTAGAGAAAAGAGCAACTGTAGCGCGTGTTTAAGAGAAGTAGATGAAGATAAGAGATAAAATACGAATCCTCCCGGTAGGTTAAAATAAATACGCATTTTTGTGACAATTTAAAGAGTTCCCAAAGACAAAAAACACTAATACTACTCGACGTTAATTGTACGACGTACGTAAAGCAAGTACCGGGCTTTGTAAACGTCCTCACCTGTTTTGCATTTTCAAAGTGTGAAACTCATTTGAAAGGCTGGATGAAAAATATTGACAATGACTCATTCCTAAACTATTTCAGATATTATAATAACTGGTAACAGTAATCATTTTTATACATTGTTGGTAATGGAAACAGAAGGGATAAAGATAGCAGCTCTCCCTCGCGCGGGTCACCACAAGACAGACATTGTTTGATTGCAAAATGTCAGTTTATCAACGGTGAAACGGGTCGAAAAATGCCTCAAGAATAATGAAAGCCTCAAAGATCGACCACGTTTAGGCAGACCACAAGTTATTCAACGGAAGAATGTTCGAAGAGTCTTTTAAAATGATCCGAAACTCAAAATGACCGAATTTGCAAATAAGAAAAAGATTTCTGGGTCAACCGTGTCAAGAGCTGTAAAGAGTGAAGGTGGAAAGAGCTTGAAGGGTCAGAAAAGAACGCTGCTAACTGCTGATATGGTTAAAAAGCGCCAAGAGCGATGTTCCCGCCTTCTTAACGACTTGAAAAGTCAAGGAAATTGAGTCATCATTTTCCCAGATGAGAAGACATTCACCGTGGATCCTGTCTTCAACAAACAGACATCTCTGATGTTCGTTAAGTCTCCACAATAAAACATCCGGCCTCTGTGATGATGCTTGGCGTTGAGGCCTCCAATGGAGAGAAGATGCCTCCAGTGTGGTTCAAGGGCGGTCACAGGTGGGCAGGGGCTGAATACAGCGTTATCATGGCCACAAAAGTTCTTCCTTGGATAAAAAAAAAATCGTCAAAGATGGAGATTACGGGTTTCAGCAAAATGGTGCTCCAGCGCACACGTCGAAAAACGTCCAAAACTGGATGAGCCAAAACATGACTTTCTGGCCCAAAGACTTTTGGCCCCCACAGTCGCCTGATCTCAATCCTCTGGACTGCAGCGTAGGTATGGCCGCATATTGAGAGTAAAGAATGCAAAGATCGCCACAACAACATTGAAGAGCTGAAAGCCTCTGTGAACCGCACTAGGCCCCTGATGAGGAAGGATTACATCCGTAATGTGTGTAAGGACTTCCAACCACAATTAGGGGGAGTCATTGCTACCAATGGAGGTCCTATTGAATAGCAATGTTGTTTAGATCATAATAAACTCGTACATTACAAATCTTGGTTTAATTAATAATAAACAAAGCTTTTACGAACTTGGGATGGCAAATTATCAAAACAGGTCAGAACTTTTGCAAAGCCCGGTATTTGAAAAATATTTGCCCCAGGAAAAATAAAAATTGCACATCCAGTAAGTGTTAAAAGATACAAATACTAACTTCTCCACCCCGAAAAAATGCAGAACATAAAACGCCAGTGTGAGAGAAAGAAACAAATTATGGCTGCGATAACTGCAGCGCGTCTCAAAAACCGTAAAAACTGTACCCCAATTTCAAATTTATAGGCGTTTATCGGCTGGCTAAATGCCTATAAATTTCCGGTGGGGCATGGGTTCCAAAAACTCTCATTAATCCTAACAGAATTTAATTCTTCATTTTGAACTACCCATGCGAGCAACCACACCACTAGTAATACGGGGAAAAGCTGTATCTATAATAGTTACACCACCAGACTGTCACCGTAGTACACACACGACGACATCAATCAAGAGAAGACCCGTGCGTTGTCATACAGAGGAGCTGTTCTAATGCAACACCAGCGGTTGCGTTGCTGTCACTGGCACAGAATACAATAGGAACTTGATTCCAGGATTCCTGTTTTGGGAGATGGATTCGTCGGCAGTGCGGTGTAGACCAACAGACGTGTGATGGATGGCAGGGTGAGCGTTGGAGAGGCTATGTTGCCATACCGAAGTGCATGAATGTTACGAGCGTTGCCATACAGAAGTAAGTGGAAAAGTATTGTGGTTAACACCCTAAGTTGGGTTACTGAGCGAAGTAATGTCGTACGATACCACTGATTTTAGCAGTGCAACATTATGCAAAGATCGCCTCTGTTAGTACGCAAAAGTGAGTGACGATGTTTGACTACATATTACTTGATTTATGACATAGAAATCCGCAAAATGTTAGCATGTATGAAGCATTACCATCATGCGAAGCGTTACTCTAAGTACTTGATACTAGCACCACGCCCCACACTACAGTGCTTAGCATTAGCACTACGCACTACCAACACCCAACATCAGTTATAGCATCGCCAGATACCACTATAGTACCACATGCCACAAGTACCCAACATTACCACTACACACCAACAGTACCCAACATTACTACCACACACCACAGTACCCAACATCACCGCCACACATCACCAGTACCCTCCATTACCACCACACAGCACTGGTTCCCAATATTACCACCACACACCATCAGTACCCACCATTACCACCACAATCAAGAGAAGTCCAGCACCAGCAGACCCAGGACCGGTCTATGACATATAAGGACAAGTTGCTACTGGTGCCGTTGGTGCTGCGGCCATCACACGGAGGAGCTTCGTTCCTGCTGCCCTACAACTACAGTTCTTCCAAGTCTTCTGCACCTGTTGCAATTAATGTCGTTTATTCCCTTATTATTTTAAATGTAACTACTGCCGTACCTAACCCTGCGTTTAGTTGCGATTTCCTTAAGCGCAGTGTTGTGTTCTCTATTTTCTCAGCATTATATTTGATATGATAATAACTATTGTCAGTACTGGTCTCGGTATTGCAGGCACTTGCTGTGTTTTTTGCTTACCCAAACCTCGGTTACTAATCGACTTACGAATTCCCAAACGTGTTCAAGCAAAAGATCAGAAACACTGTAAAATATGTACTAAGCGTACGGCTTGAAAATACATTAACGGCTTCTCCATGGTGATGGATTTAATACCCGAAATGCTATAACAATGTAGCCTACATCATATATAACCGCATTCGTATACACGTAGGTATTTAGTTTTTACATACGTTAACCAAGGTATTGCACTAAATGCTACTGAAAGTAGTAAACTTGCACATATGCTTTGCGAATTCCCGGCCAACCCAGAGGCTGAAATGGTAAACTTCATTCCAATCGGAAATTTATGAGCATTTATCCGATGTTCACTATTCACCCATAAGCAGCCGATAAATGCCTATATTCACTCACAGGCAGCCGATAAATGCTTATATTCACCCACAGGCAGCCGATAAATGCCTATAAATTTGCGATTGGGTATATAGGCTATATCGTATGCGGCGGACAAAAACACTGCTGGGGTGTAGAGCTCCTACATCCAATTTGAATTCTAACTAGTGCAACCACTCGCGACCCAACATAAACATACCGTATTTCGGAGGTCAAGCATTACACTGATATAAGTTATATTCAGTATCGCTAATCCCACATCAAACCAAACACTATATAGATCATACATACTGCACAATTTGATACTTGTTAAATTGGATGCATATTCTGACAGTTGAAAGAAGAAAGCATGGGGGATTTCTTTCTTTCTTCTTTTTTTTTTTTTTTGTTACATAATGGGAACAAAGGTGGCTGCTGTAGCTTATATTAATAAAAAAGATTGAAATTGGAATGGAAGTTAAAAAAAATTAATAAAAGTGACCTACCATACTCATTGCAGTGAGGATTCCATTGATGAACTATGTAGGACATGAACAAGAAACATTCGGAAGCCAACACGGTGAACAGAAGAATTATACAGAGAAACTTTGATGTTCACAAACACTTGCCGTGTCTCCTTTCTCAAAGGCTCAAAGAGTGTGTTAGATAGAGCACATGCTCACATTATCATAAGCTACTTGAATTTTTGTCATAATTTGACTAACCTGTTTGCAGCTATTTTTTTTTTACTTAAATACAAACTGCGGTATTAATTCGGTTTAGGTGGGTCACCACTTTTTAATATTTTGGCACTTTCTACAAGTTAAAGCAACCATTTTAAGACGTTTTCATAAATACGTTTTGTTCAAATGCTTAGTTTTAGAGAAATAGCGCTAGTACGTTTTCATCGTTTTCCTGTGGAGAAAAATAACCGGCGACCCCATGAAGCCCAAACTAACCTATGTTACGCTAGGTTAGGTTCAGTTAGGTTCCTATGGGGTCGCTAACAAGCCTTTAACAACGCTATTTTCTTCCGTAGAAAAACAATGGGAGCTTACTTGCGCAATATCTCGAAAACTAAGCATATGCGTAAAAAATATATAAGTGAAAAACGTCTTAAAGTGGCTTCTTTAACCTACCGAAAATTTACCCATACTGATTCTAATTAGTTCACACACACACACACATAAATATACATACAGTACTTCTTCAGAGAGGCTTGCAATGAATGAACAGTTGCTAGTTTTGATGATTTTTTATGATAATGAATTTACGTGACGATAAACTTAACCAAGCGTTGAATTCACCATTCACGGAATTTATTGATCGATGAAGTCATCGGAAGAATACACCATAGGAAGAATTCACCATCGTATCAATTCACCATTTAGTGAATACATAGGATGAATTTACCATTAAATGAAATAACCAATCGATGAATTTTCCACGATGACTATATTGCCGATAGATTTTCCGTGATAAATTTACAGTGAGCTCTATTTACTCATGCCTATTAGTCCAAAAACCTGGAGAAGTAGACAGTTGGGCAATATTTCTACTTCTGTTCCACCATTTGCTATAGGTAATGTTCGCTTATTGCACCATGGCACTCCTCGACAACGGAACACATTAACAGGCATCCTTGCCACTCGAAGCCCACAGCTGAAGGGCTGAAACAATCTAAAGTAGGAATGGCATTTTAGAAGTAAGCACGTATGATCAGTGGCCCGGAAAAGAGTTAACAGATGGCAATCTCGTTACAGTTTTTCCATGAAAAATTAGAGTGGCCAAGGAAACAAAGGATGATAGTGTACAAAATATTTATCAATACAACTATTAATAACAGTAATTTTTTCAAACTCTTTTCTACTCTAAGGTGCTCATGATCCGGCTGAGGTGCGGGACTTAGTAGACAGCGTGGATCGGGGCCTGCTTCACTTGACTGCAGGATCGAAACGCCTCAATTTATTTCCTCCTGCGGTCAAAGAGGGTGGTGCTCAAGCTTAAAACTTCTAGAAGGCTACCCAACAACAACAAGGTTCAGCTGTGGGACAGTGTGTGTATACGTTTGCCGTACAGTTGTGGGGCATTCGTACGTAGCTTAGCGTGACCACTGTATTCTTGATAGTCTTTGAGTGATGTGCAGATTTACAAATGAAATTCATGACCACTGCGTCTTCGAGGGCCTTCTAACTATTTTCAGGTGTACTACGTACAGCGATTCATGACCACTGCTTCCCCTGTAGTCTTTGCGTCATGTATAGACATACCATAGGATGTAGCCACTACTGCTTCTTCCATGGCCACTGGGCCATACGCAGATTTACTACAGGGATTCATGACCCCCATAGGTACCCTAAGCAGAATGTCCAGGTATAGCCACCAACATCAGTCACAGACAATGACCGAGGCGGCTGTAGCTGCTGTACAGCTTACGTACACGTACACTGACCGGTCGCAGCGACTGAGCTCTTCGCGGTACTCATGACTTGAGTGAGCTCAGTAAGCGCCAGACTACACTCTCAAGCGAGAAACGATTTCTATTGTAAGAATTTCTTTTATAAAATCAGACAAAACAGACAAAATATCGCCCCTAATAATGATGATTGCTGTCCAAAATCAACTTTAGACAGAACGTAGATACGCTCATAGAAGGAAGAATACTGCGAAAGATAGAGATGGAAAACAACCTATGTAGCATCTCCCAGAGCTCAACTCAAACCGGTTGTAGATACGACCGGCGAGCAGAGGCTGGCTGGAGTATATGTATGTATATCCCGTATATGTCTAGCACTGAGCCTACCGTGGATGTTCGTAATTTGAAGTGAGGGTTTTTTTTTATCTCAGCAATAGCTTGCATATTCTCGAGCCGGACTGCTCGGCAGGCCCACAACAAACGAGTCTTGCTATCTTCCGCAAGCCGTCGTATGCTTATCTTCTACTCAAGTGCTGGCTGCCGAGTCGATTATCTCCATAGGAAATAACTCGGAGCGTGTCCGTTTGCGCAAGTTGCAGTAGGTCCTGGAAGGAAGAGACCTAGAGGAACAATAATTAGTCTCTGTACAAATCTGGTTATTGATGGCAAGTACTGGTGAACAACAGCTGAACGCCCGAGAAGCGCACCAGAAAATCAAGATTCCCGTCATTACGTGAGATTAAGTTCTACTCTACAATGTAAGTACCCCAAACATAAAGCGGTGTTTCGGGATAAGAAGAAAGGATGTACACGTATCGTACTTAGTTATATACGTGGAACTCTTAATTGCACGGCAACCCTTTAGTGTCTGGGACTACGAGCGTATCAACGCGTATGGGCGCAATACCTACCATGAGTGAGGTATAAGGAAAGGAAGGGCTCAACAGTGTACATCTCTTTGGAAGAAGTCTGACAATGGGAAGACGTGGGCACGAAAGAAAGATATCCCGAAGGTCCCACTTGATTTATGCTATCTAGCGCAATGCTTTCATTAGATGCGTTGAACACCGATGGTAAACTTGTTATAAAGCGACAAATTACTGTAACCTTCACTGCGTTAGATGAACATTTCGTTACTCTTATACCTAATAATATTCATATTGCACACATGAGTATTTTGATACTATGCTCATATAAGTGTAAGCTACCACATTTAGATTAGATAGGCGGCAGTAGACGAACCAATAGGCCCATTCCCAAAGAGACACCGGAACCTACGCCCAACATATGCGAGAACTTGTCCATTCGATCATATTTTCCTGAGCTACTTCGATATTAAGTACTCATATTTTGAAAGAAGAGTCGTGGTTAAATATGCAATAACCTTTTGCGAAGATACAGAGCCCACTCAAACAAATCGATTTTACGTCCGTGCTTTAATTATGGTTAACATCGATCATGAACGACCCAGTCGGAAATAATGGTTGTGATTATAGTAGAACAACCATGATTATGGTTGAGACTTTGGTTTTTTATCATCGAAATATCCTCCATATTCAACCATTTATGGGGTGCAGTATGGCAGAGATATGTCACAACCTTCGACCATAATTCCCAACCATACATACCCAAATACAACCTTGATCTACCATAGTGAACCGTAAGAAACACCATTCACGACTAAAATCGACTATGTTCAGCGAATGATACAACTATATTCTACCAAGATAAATTTTTTAACTGTTGGCATAATATGCGGTCGATGCTTGCTTTGTTTGCTAATGATTAGTTGCTTATAAAAAAATAGTTTAATTCATACCTGCGTGATAGGCATGCAGCTCAGAATGATCAAAGGCTCTAAACTTCAGAACGATGCTAGAGCAGGAGCTTGAACCAGTCTGTGCTGTTAACGCACGTTTATATGTAACTTCATTAACTCTAAGTCGGCATAGAGCTACAACACCCAGTTTAGAGGAAGTCAAAGCTCGACTGACTAAGTTTCGCCGTACCCGTTGTCAGGGTACGTAAGGCTAAATATTTCATAAAACTTGACATCTTTTACATAAAGCTAATATGAATAATTTCTTGATAAACCTCTACAGATACAAATTGAATGAACATAAAAATAGATGGCAATATTTGATCAAAGACTGTAATCCGATTTAGCAAAGAATACAACAAAAAAATGAAGATAATGGGTAACTACGCTAAAGTGGTTAAGCGTAAAAAAATCAGGAAACAAACAAAAATAACGTCAAGGCGGTTAGTGTCCATACATACCCTGCAGTTTTTACATTTCATCGACTGGACAGAAAAAACTGAAACTATGCACAATTTTTGCACTACAATATGAATTTTTAGATGTTTCGCAGTCAAACTTAGAGTCATACAATAATATTTTGGTCGATAATGTTGGGTATTCTAGCCATATTATTAACATCCATGGCAATCCATACATATTCTGCCCCATATAATGGGAGGAATTCTCCACATGATCGTACGTACGGAAATCCGTTGATAATTTACCATAGTTATGCTCTAGATTATGTCCTACCATATATAGTCTTTAAACATCCATGTACTACCATCGACCTTCGTTTCCTGACAAACCTTAAACAACCGATATTACCTCCACCAATATCGACCTAAATATGCTAAAAATCAACGTTATGTTATGGTCGACAAATCTACCATATTGTTTCATCATCCATAATCGACCTTAATCTCTCATACAACACTATATTCTACTCGAATCACAACCATAATTTCCGACTGTGAAGTACAGTAACTTTGCATATAGTTTTGTCTATCACCAAGGTAACTCAACAAGTTATGGATGAATCTTCGTGAAATTTACAAGGATTGTAAGGTATGTTAGGAAGAACGTATGATAGGTTTTAATGAAGATCCGTTCAACAGTTTGTTCGTCTACTTGTTATTTTTCGCTACATAACTCAAGAAGTTGTTAACAGATCGCCATGAAGTTTGCGGAGTATGCTAGGAACACGACGAGAAGCAACTGACCAAGTATTCGTAAAGATTTGTTGGCCTGTTTGTTGCTTGTTTGTTTCTCTCTTTGTCAGTAACATAACCTAAAAGGTTATGAACGGACCTTTATGAAAGTTGCAAGTGTTTTTAGGAATGTTGGAAAGCACAAATTACCAAGTTTGGCGTTGACAGGTTGGTCCGTTTGCGCGCTTGACTATATTTGTTTTAGTGTTAGTCAAAACACAACTGAAAAAGTTATGGACGGATCTTCAAGAAAATTAGAATACTGTTAGGAATGTTCAGGCATAGATAATCAAATTTCGGTGATGATTAGAAAGAAATCCTGGTTACAGGCCTAATTTGAATTTTTCGCTAACATTGCATTATTTGGCGGAGGTATGCGCCTTCAGAGTACTTTTCTCGTTATTTATTGCTTCATTTAGCAGTTCGATTATACCATCGAAATTTACTGTCTTAATCTTCCGTGTACTTGCAATGTATTTGCTTTCAATTTAGCTACTTCGCCGCTATGCCCATACTTCGTTACTAGGATTTTGCAAGTAGGTGCAATATGCTGCATGTTAGAACGTCTATCTCTCGTGATTACCGTTACTATTGTAGANATTTACTGTCTTAATCTTGCGTGTACTTGCAATGTATTTGCTTTCAATTTAGCTACTTCGCCGCTATGCCCATACTTCGTTACTAGGATTTTGCAAGTAGGTGCAATATGCTGCATGTTAGAACGTCTATCTCTCGTGTTGACCGTCACTGTAGTAGAATTGGTTATCGTCCTATGCTGTCATCCATCCATCCCTTATGCTAAGATCCATCCATCCCTTATGCCAAGATTTTGCAATACAATCGAATCGAATAAGCCTATTTTGCAATATGCTAATTCTGACGTCACGCTAGTGGCAGACACACTTATAGATTTGGGTGCCAGGATGGCATAACCGAACGACAGTCGTGCGCCTCACAGTTATACGAGCGTGTTACGTTAGTTAGCACGGCCACTGAGTGCTGATAAAAATACCGTAAATTATACAACATGCTGGGACTGCTTCAAGACTTTGATAACTACTGACGAAATATATTGAACGAGGTACATGCACTATCGGAAAGTAAACAATTCAGCACACGAAAATAACAGGCTTACCCGATACTATATAATAGTGTTGACATACATAAACAGTACCGAAAATATGAGTAATTAAATTAGGTACGCGTGGCTATAATGTTTAAAATATAACCTTAACTCTAGGAAATACCACAGACTTACGTACCTTTCCTTTCGCACTGTTGTTCGGCGATCTAGAATTCGAAAAAACCGCGCGAGAATAAAAAGAATGAACAAAAGTCGTGCAAATACACAATCGACAAGGTTTGGGAGATAATCTGACATTATTCGATTTTTCCCCATAGACATTGGATAAATACCTAGGATATTCCAATCCGGAAAATATCTCGAGTTGACGAGAAACCGATAAATAGTATAAAAAATTACAAGAAACCACCCCAAGATATCAAGAAACTCAGAAAACGTCCAAAAATATTATAAACGTAGAAGAAACACCAAAACCTATGAAAAACTAACAAAAAAAAAAGCCTAAAATATTAAAAACTAACAAGAAACCTAGAAAAAGTGAACTGTGAAGACCTGCCACTGTCTGCTCCGCACCAGCAGGCTCACGCATGCTTCCATGTTCTGTTCTTTTCGTCGTATTTTTTCATTGCTCTCAGCAGCAAACAGAAGACCTCTGGAAAGCAAACTGTGTAGCCGCCGCTGATGAGTTTCCAATGAACAGGTCTCGGCCAAAGCACGTATCTCAAGTCAGAAAACCCCATCGAACTTGACTGTTTGCACAGGAGCCGATAAGCTAATGCCGGCAGTGTTGTGCGAGGATCAGGGCTGAACATCGCCTTATGAAGGTAGACATGTTTGACCTTCAGCGTTTGCTAAATATGAGGCAGATGTTGAAGGCAAACCAAACAGAAGATGACATTGTGGCAAATGGACTGGAGAGAGCACAAACTGCGCAACGATGAACATGGGGCAACTGTTCGAACTGAACTGAGCGAACGAAGTGCATGCCTGGGTACCATCAAACTTGGCGTGAACACATGGGTGAACAGGTGCAGTGTTACCATATCGTCACCGCCTGAAGATATACCGGTACTAAATATCATAAATACATAACAAAGGGCTGGAATTTACATAAAATCATAAATAAGAGATCTACAATTGACCCTATTATACTGAGACAGGAAGTGCATAAGATATACTACCGCTATATATGTAGCGTAGAGCACCAAAGCAGAAGATTGATTCGTTCCACAAAGTCGACTTGATGTGGTGAAGTCGAGTAAGTCGAGTAAGTTAGGTTGGACTTGTCCGGAATTCCAGACAAGCGTTTTGGTATTTTTTCTTACAAAATGTCACAACTGTAATTTAAAAGAAATTTATACATGTTTAGGTAGAGTGATGTATTTTAAGACTTTTTTCAGGAATAATGTTTATCAAGAGAAACAATAAACTTTCGGTGATATTACAGACTTGCTAACGAACCCATAGGAACCTAACCTAACCTTTTATTTCCCATAAAAAACAATGGAAACTTCAAAATCAAATACCTCGAAAACGAAGTATTTCCAACGAAGACGTTATTAATGAAAAAAATTTTAGAATGCTTCAAACTACCTATATATATATATATATGTAAAAAAAGTAATATCGATTTGTGACCTTTAGTAGACAAATACCAGCGTTTGTTTCATAGTAAAACAAACGCTGGTAGTGTGAAACTTTCACTACTTTGAATCGTTGAAGAATTAGCAGCAAACCGATTACCCTTGACTCGGCTGTAAACTCCATTTTACGTTGGTTTTCGGTCGTCTGTCAGAATAATCGATTTGAAATTAGCGCCTGAAACTTTATTCTACGGGGCAAAGCCAAGGCACGTGACTGAAATTTGAATAAGTCAGCATAGTATTTAGCTTAAGTCGACGTTAAGGGATCCGGCGATAACACCTTTCACAGCACATCATCACAATTCTCTTCGAACAAAAGTGCTCATGTGAGCAGATGATTGAAAGCTAGCATTGTCCCTTACGCTCGTTCGATTTGACTCAACAACGCAAAGTGTCCACTACACTAGGGCGCGGTCGGCTGGTTGGTGAAATTAAACTTTCGAGGTTTGACTTATCCGGAACATGAGACAGGAGTGTTGGCTGCGCTAATTTGAATCTAGTTGCAACTTTTGAAAGCATACCGATTGCGTTAGGCAGCTGGAAATTCTATTTTACGGAGCAGGACTGAGGTTTTGCAAGTCTCAGGAGTAACCGATTAAGAATCAACGCCTGAAAGTCGATTCAACGCACTTGTCAAAACAGACTCGCATGTTTGAAATCCGGATAAGTCAACCCTTTGTGCCTCAACTTCAGCGGTCAATCGAATGCATCTAATAATTACAATTCAGTCAATGTTATTGCTATGACAAAAATTGGTTCAATGCAATAGGCTAAGCAATAAGCATATCATAATTGAGGCACTCACCCGCTAGATGTATGCTGTCATGTTTGTGACTACGCTCTTTGCAGCATAATTCGATATAAGTAGAAATCTCCCTCTGCAGAAGAGCAGAAAAGACTAGAAGCATTTCTGCTTTCTACTATAGGTAGAACATAATTATAAGACCCTTAGTTAGGACCTATACTCTACCAAGCGCCAGAGTGACTGTGTCTCTTCATCACGCTGCTACTCTGCTACACGCCTATCTCAGAGCTAATACGAGCATCTTTTAAGTACCGTATAGCATCTAAGCTATTACGTCTAATCAAAATCATGTCAATAACGATGAGGATCGAAATGTTATAAAGAGCAATCTTGACTGTCGCGATTGGCACAGTGTGAAGAAATATACATAGGTACCAGAGCAGTAGGTACGTTCCTCCAATAAACCTAATAATGTGCTATTGGTACATGACTATATAAATGCACCATGCCCTGTCATAAACTACTAACCAAAAGAGTGGAAGGGGGTACACAAAGAGCTCATGCAAGGCAAGAAGAAAAAGAAAAAGAGGAGTTACAGCAGAACGAAGAATATCAGTAGGAGTAACGAAGAACGGGCACCGCTAAGTGAAGTCCTGAATGAAGGACATCAAGAAGAGCTAGAGTATTATCAAGTAACGTATGAGACATCTCCAGGAAAGCAATGCTATTATAAGTAAATCCAATGAGACTCCTGGTTTAGCTCTACCTGTTGAAAGGTAATATATA
The DNA here is from genome assembly GCA_001587735.2 of Parhyale hawaiensis. NCBI lineage: Eukaryota > Metazoa > Arthropoda > Malacostraca > Amphipoda > Hyalidae > Parhyale > Parhyale hawaiensis. The sequence continues at coordinate 6,791,523 of LQNS02000226.1, forward strand.
GTTTACATTTTAGAGACTCTCTGTGCACGATGAGTGCACGGCCGTAACTAAGCTGGTCGTCTCTGTCCCGAGGTCCCAATTAAAGCGTGCCCTGAATGCTCCAGCGCTAGCCGAGCCATCGGTTTCAGTTTACAAATTGCATCTTGAGGCCAGTTGGTGTTAATTTATCAGCTGTTTGGTACCGCTGTATCCCACATACTCTCACTACAGCGACTAATATCCAGTTAATTTCGAAATATGTGCACATAACTCTGTCTCGTGGAGCAGCAATACTCTATGCCCAGAGTATACACGGTGCAGAGGGACAAACACTGTGCTGGCTGCTGGAAGTCACCCAAAGCCGCGACAAAGTTGGCTGACCGCGTGCAGTGTATGCCGACTGACAGAGATTCTATAAGGAAGACCTGCTAACTCACTGTAAAGGTGACATTCCTGCTAGTAATGGACGCGCAAGCAAACCTCAAAACCAATAAGCGGCGGCACCCAATGCTAAGGCAACCCTGACAGCAGAGTACCAGGCTTGGGCACCTGCTGACTGAAAGGTACATACATGCGACGAGATTTAGACAGAATTGGTATGTAGTCAGGTACAGGTGCAGCAGTGCCGGTGCACTGCGATGAAATTGCAGGTGTCAGATTATCGCTGTCGGTGACAGCCAAAATGGTACAATAAAATTATGCGGAAAGCATCTCATAGTCGCTGAGGGAAGACTGAAGCTGGCGGGGGTGATATCAACACCAGAACGGAGTCCCTCCAGGAGGTACAAACAGCCCGTTAGCAGAAGCTTCGTCGCTGCCCATTCCTAATTAACGAGGCAATATAAACAAATTTGAAGACAGACGCACGCAAGACATTGCAGTGTAAGCAATACAGCCACGCTTCCGCTCCACCACAGTAAGCTACTAAGGCAATATGGCGTTGGTCATGCACTCTGCATTTACGAACCACGAAAAAAAGACGGTATACCAAAACGAATTAAAATTCCATTCCGTATTTTAATATTAGCAAAGTACAGTACGAACTTGTTTACAGAGGTGGGTTACCGGACTAACAAAGCGATAATCCGGTAATACGGCTTCACCCGAAATCGTTTCCGCTTTACCGTTCGATGAGCATATTGCTAGAGTTATAGCTTTGGGAAAAAGATGGAGTTGATGGGTTTTACAAACTTTCTCGTCACGCGAAGTGTAGGTAATGCTCACGCTATGGAAGCAATTGATTCTTCTGAGAATAGAATCCTGTTCTCCGCTTTGGATGCCGAGTACAAGAAAAAAGCTAGAACAATTGAAGGTATCCAACGATCGTTCACGGCCAGAATTCGAGGCATGCAGGAGCACGATTACCACAAACGACTTAGCTGTTTCCACTTGTATACAATACAACGAAGATTTGGGCGATTTACAATCATACACGCAGAAAAGTATGTTCTTTACGATAAAAGAGACCTGGTTTCTTATCACTAACGAAGTAATATTTTAGCTACAAAGCAAAATAATTAATCGTAAACGACACTGTTGTTCATCACAACGCTCTTGTTCATTTGTTGTTCATCACAAACGACAATGTGCATTGACGCAAATTCAAACAACAAGGTAGTTTACAGTTAACAAATTTTGTTTAATGGCAAAAAATAAACATTTTACTGTGTGATATATGTTTAGAAAATTCTGGAACGTATCACTGTGAATGTGAATGAGCGGATTGTCGCCAGACACTCAGAAAGAACTGGTAGGACTTGTGATATACCGTACGCATACCAAGCAGAGATGGTGGAAAAGCCGTGGCCACAAAATATTCTAATTGCTTCGCTGTACGGAGAGCAAGATTGTTCGACAAAATGCCTCGGCATATTCGAAACGCCACTGATATCAAAATTGTAGAGTTCAAAAATTTGCTGGACTCTCATTTGAGAAGAATACCAGATAGACCAGCGGTCAGCGGTTACGTCCACTGTGGAGATAATTTGCTGCTGGCTCTCTCTTTGGTCGCTAACTGAGGCACCACAGAAGACACCCAGCAGCGTGACTGCAGACACGTGGGGTGACGTGAACGTCACCTGGACTTCTTTCGGAAACCCTCAAGGTACTCAAGGTAGTAAACTACATTTACATCTTATCGTGATTTAACTGAATAGGCTGAAATTCGCACTGATCAATTTATTTAAAAATATACTATGTCTATTACATGTTGGACTATTTGCGTAAAAGATATAAAAATGTTTCTTTTATTTTGGTTGAAAATACAAGATTTTGCTCTGAATTTAAACTATGTTTTCGCCTTTTTAAGCATATCAACAGATTTTTAACACTTAAATAAATTGGAAAATTTTTAAGGTAACTGAAGCTAATTTGGTGGTTATAAGCTAATTTTTAGTTTCGTCGTTTCAAAATACCGTTACCACTTTACCGATACCGCTTGTAATCGTTTTGAAAAATTACCGCTTTACCGATACCGCTTGTAATCGTTTTGAAAAATTACCGCTTTACCGATACCGCTTGTAATCGTTTTGAAAAATTACCGCTTTACCGATACCGCTTCAACAACACCAACAAAAAAAAAAGAAAAATACGGTTACGCAGCTCTGCTTGTTTAAACATGCTCAGGTAAAACCTTACAGCCTTTCACTAAACATCTCTGGAGGTGCAACTTTCAAGAGAACGCACCTTCCAACCGTACAAAGAAACCCGACAGACCAACATGGTATTACAGAGCAACTAAAGAGTACAAGAACGTGCATAAAGAAGATAAATGTTTTTTAATTAAGCCACTGCAGTTCTTAAAATTGTAGTGCCTCTTCAGCAGATGCCACCGAAAGTTTTCCAAAGTACTGCGGTAAATGAATTTGAAAGAGTTTACCAAATGTACCGTACTAACTAGTGACTACAGCATTGAACGAGTTCTCAACGCATCCGTTTTGAGCAAGATAATATAATCTGGTTTGCTGTCACTCTTCCGGACCTTCAAGTTTGCGGTGAATCGAACACTCAGGTGCTTATAGTTGATGAGATAAACTAAAATGGGTTAGTTCAGCAAACATGGAACTATTTTTCAAACATTTCATTGCAGAGCAACTCTGATGCGTGTTGCGTGATGATGTTACGAAAACCTATTGCGAGCTAGGTAAAGTGAGTTTTAAATGTCATGCACTCACTTCTTATAAAATCTGCCAAGAAGGATATACTTTGCAGGGGTTTGTTTGTCAGGCTCTTAGCATCATAAATATATAGGTTATATATATAGTCTCAAAAAGTTATCGAGGATCTTCATGAAATTTAGAGGATCTATCAGGAACGTTACAAATAACAGGTGTTGAAATTTTAGCGATGATCCGTCTCCCCGTATATATGTTTTTCTACAATTTTTTAATTGTGCTGCTGGTGAAAGTCAAGGATCTAGGAGTGCAGCAATACAATTAAGAACATCTGTTGCAGATGCGTTTTAAATACTAAACTGCGTAATCCTCGATATCTTCACTTCACTTACATATACATGCACGCGTCTGAGAATGTGAAAACATCACTGTGGCCTTAGGTCCATTCTATAGCTTAAAAAATAGGTACTTTTGAAAGGTGCGTAGCAAAGCGGGAGGAAAAGGTGAAGCGGGACCTTATACATACATCTGCTGTAGCCTAACGCACCTGTTCAACCTAACTCGGTTCATCGATTGCGATAACGCCAGAGTGACACCACTCGCTGGTCACTGCAGCAGAAAAACATCAATTTTTTTAACCCTTTGCCTCCTGAAATTCAGATGTTTTTTTTCATTTTTTTTTTGTTAAATTTATGAAAAATAGGTTAGTTAAACACATATTTGGGAAAAAATTTAGTTTTACTTGTAAAAAACAGTATTTTTTTGCATCGGCTACTACAGATGCCGTCAGTGTCTTGGGTAATTTACATGATGCATAGCTTTTGTACAGGGAAAAATAGAGACTGGCATCTGATGATGCCGTCAGGAGGTAAAGGGTTAAAGCTCCCCCAAAGTGCCCTTTCGCACACCACTTTTTACGATTCATAACAGGATGTAAATTTTTTCTAACTAAGTGATATGCAATCGAAGGCTGGAAATCAGTGATATGGTTGACAACAATCTGGTCGAGAGGGACCACATGGAAGTGAAGAGAAATTGTTATCTATGCAGTGTAACTGAACGCTTAGCATCATAGAGAAGTCTGAGATGCATGACAGAAGACTGTAGTTGAAAACGTTTGACGAGAGCGTGAAACCGCGGAAAGACTATTCTAGTGTCCAAATTTCCTTATTATTTAGTTTTTTTTTTTAATTTGACCCAACTAATATTTTTCCATCTAGGACCGGTTGACTACATTCTCTTGCTGCTACCGAGAACCTGAGAGTCTGAGACTAAGAATCTAGAGTCTGAGACTAAACCCCAAGTTAAGAAGTGCAGTCATTATAAGATGATTACAATACGGTTGCTGTGAAAACGCATGCGACATGAATTTAAATCGCGTCATAAACACATTCAAAACACGCAGGGGTATTATTGTCGAAAAATTTTATCCCAATTCTTGCCTTTTTTTTTCTTAATCTACGCGTTTTTTGAAGCAGATTACTAATCTGAAAACAGTTTTTGGAGGTCGGACCTGCTTTTTGAGATATGTTACTTTGAAGTTACCATTGATTTCCTTCGGGAGAAAATACCCGGCGATGGCACAGTGTAGTGGACAACCTTTAGGTTAGGTTGGGTTAGGTTTGGTTAGGTTATAAACCTATTTAAAAGGTTGTCCATTGCACTGTGCCACCGCCGGGTATTTTGTCCTAAAGGAAAACAATGGGAACTACCAAATTTAAGTCATGTATCTAAAAAAAAAGGTCCGTCCGCCAAAACTGTTGCCAGATTCGTAATTTGCATCACAAAACATGTCGGTTAAAGAAAGGGGTAAAAAA
>LQNS02000226.1:6826403-6840057 GCA_001587735.2 Parhyale hawaiensis
TAACAAATGGGTAGGACCTTCAACCAATTGCTCACAACCAGAGGCACTCGCGAAGTCGAAGGCGGCATGACCATGGCAATCAGTCCTCACAGAGCCTAACCATTCCACATGGTGACAATTATAGTCACTCATAAAGGCAAAGGCAGAACGCCTATCCGAGGACTGAATTCTAGCCATTGCATCCAGGAGACAATCAAAGACCCTATCATCAGCAGAAGGACTGCGATATACCGAGAACAAATAAAAGTTTCTGAATGAGCCATAGACTCGCAGCACCGCAGCACCATTGGTCCAAACGTTGACGTAATGGCGACTATGACCTCGAAGATTGATGCCGGTCATGTTTCAAAAACCTTGGAGGTCTTGCCCTACAACCCGACACGTACATTTCAGCCAATTATCTTCAGCAGTAAATGTTAGTAAGGTGCATGTGTGCCGTAGGGCAAGCGTAAAGAATGCAGATATCTGCTCTCCCTTGCGAGGACCACACGCCGAACAATGGGGGCTCATGGACACCCAAACACCACAGAGGCGAGGGGCTTCGTTGCAGACGCTTAGCCTCTAATTCCACGGCTGCTCTGCGTAATCCTGCGTTCTACTTATAACCGGACGTTCAGGTCGCAAGTCATTCAACTTTAGCGCTTCCCAGGACTATTTGAACAGTCGACTTTGGCGGTGGAATCCGGTCGAAGTACGAACTCAACGTCCAATCATAAGTTGAGCCTGCGATCATATACATAGTGTGACCTCGACATAAGAAGTCCTGGTCGAAGATATCATTCACAGGAACTCACAAGCACGAGCAGTAAAACGCTACCAGTATAATTTCTTCATCATCATTTTTTGCGATCAGTTCCACTCGTCACTCATTAAGTGGGATAAGCTGAGGTAATTGCCGCCTGGTATTGAAGAGACGCTACTGTTATCGCTGTGTCGCACATTGTCTTTACGCTGGACCCGCTTATTTCGTCTGATCTGGGCAAAATATGGCCAATATAGTACTTTTCTTTTAGCAATGCGAGGTACTTTTCCCATCAAATTGCGTAAATGGAAGCTAAAAATAAATACACGCCTCTTGCAAAATGGTGGGAAGAACTTACTTATCCCAAATACCCTAGCATAACGGACGCAAATTTTACAAACCTGAATAACGGATGTATGAAAGTTCGGAAGAAGCGACCAAACAAGTTATATTTATTTAATTTTCAGTGGGTTGTCAGTCAAAGTGTTGATTTGGGTCGCACATTCTGCAAACTGCCCTAAAGTACCTCGGCTCTGACGCAAATTGCGTAGCAGCCTCGTAAGTCTCGTAACGAGGCGGCGAGACGGGATTAGGGAGAGCGAGACACACAACCGGACGACGACTGCAAACATTCAGTGAATTCGCCAGTGCCGGCGACGGGGGGAGGGGGGAGCGTTTTGAGGAAATTCTTACGCCACCCCCTCCCCCCCCATTAATGAACCTGAGCCAAAGCACAGTCACCCCTTTCCCACCCAATATTGCTTCCTTGTAACCAACATACATATATCTTATAGCAACGTCATCTCATCTAAGTTTTAATTCAATAACCCCCCGCCCCCTTTAGCTCCCTTTTGCAAATCTCGTGACTCCACCATTAACTCACAGCAAGTTAGCCAGATGCACACGGACGACAAAAGTTGCACATCCCCAAGTTGCTTGTCCGACTACGTAACTGAGAATGCAAATTTAATCTTATGTGTTTGAACTTCAGGAGGCAAAACCAAGGGTGTTCTCGATTGTACGGCCAAATTAAACCCAATCGGCTTAACTTGCCCAGACGTTTTGGCCGCTGAAATATCTTCAATCAGTTGAAGGAAACTTAGAGACTTAACCCTTGATCAGTTACAGCTGGCATTTCTGACAATTCAAATTTATTCATTTGACTGGAGTTTATAGCCGTTTCAAGTATAACTTGTCGGTCCTCAAATATGCAACAGGATTCAGGATGTCGAAGTCAAATCTCCTGTCTGTAGTGCCGGCCGGACATGTCAGGCCATGTGGCTTAATTTAATTTGACATTGACTAACCAATCAACGACACCTTTATATAAGTTAAGATATCAATCTTACTCAGAACAGGAAAACATGTTTGAAACTTTACCATTGCCATTTGGGTTAGAGTAAAAATACATTCATGGCCTATATTGACGGTGTTGACGATATTTACACTACGCAAGTTGCAGCCATGCTTGCGGCAACGTAATCGGTTGGGTAGTTTGGTGGCGTTACAACTGTTATCATCTCTGTGCATTAGACATTATGGGGAGTTGGCTCTCCCGCCTGGAGGGATCCACACCCTTCCTCAGATGCTTCAATATACTTCTTAGGTGCGGGTGTGGAATGTATCCTACCTAGGATGCAGACGTAATATGTGTGACTAACAAAAAGTTGAGGCGCCTATTCTAGGTGAACCAAAATTCTCTTAACATTGCCTTATATTAATCATTCTCGACTAACCTAACATATCTTTTGAGACAGGCCATGTACTACAGCTACCCGGACCCTTACATGCCGAATTGTGTTCTACGAACACGTCGAACAAGGAACTCTGCCCTGGAAAAAGTTCACGTTGTGGGTGGTACGGTTTACTGACAGTATAAACTTCGCTCCCTCAGCAGCAAACATGATCTGACCATGCTTTGTCATTTGCTTTTTTGGTATTGCTGGTTCCAGAAATACAGTTTTGAGAGCAATGGCCATCAAAGCCATGAGATTTTCTTTTACTGTACAGGCATATTGCAAAAGAAGTAAGTGTACGTCTCAGGCTATCCGACTGGTGCGATCGTAAATTTTCCTCCGATCTTTGGCCGACAGATAATTTTGTTGATTATTCGCTAAGGCCCCAAAATTCTCATGAAAATCGTATAGTCATTTCATGTTGCCGCAGTTGTGAAACTGGTTCACTGGTAATCTTCATTACCCTAGAGAAATCTCCCCAAGATATATCTCGTGCCAGTGCATGTCTGATAGAGGAGACTGCGTGTATTTTTATTTCTGATGATCTACGAACATTGGTACGTGGTCTGAAAATGCGCAATATTTTTAGATATTCACGCAATCCCGCAGTAGTTTAAATCGTGAAGTTAAAACAATTATCTAAAAGGAGACGATTGAAATAAAAAAATTTTAGCATCTGCTGAACTGGTGCCGATTCCCTCGCTGAGTTTGAGATTATCATATCTGATTAGCCTCTACTTGTGGGTAACTGCAATTCCGATTGTTCGATTTGCTAAAGTGACTAATCGAACTGTCGAGATTGAAGTTCAGGGTAATTTCAAATTTATGGTGTTAGATTGTCTCGACCGCAAAGAAATAACGAAGATACGCTAAGCGACGTAATATAAGTACATTGCTGAACATCTTCCTGAAACTCTGTCAAGGATTCACAGTCATTCAGTCAACACCAAAGGACGACGTCCTCTTTTTTTTTGTGAGTATCGAGGGCAGTTACAAAACTCTGGCTTTTCCTGGCAGTGCAAAGCGAGAGTCTGATGCCATCAGACAACATTTAGCACTTCTTTGATCCTTTCGAGACGATCTTTACCAAATCCGGGAGCGTGTGGAGGCACCGTACTCCCTCCTCCCTCTACTACCAATAATGCACTGCTCCTAAACTCAATTACGAAGCAATCACATGTGAGCAAAATCAATTAGGCGGCAACTAGCGCGCTTTCAATACGTCATTACCCACCAATCAAATGCCTCCTTCATCTCATTAGGGCCAATAGCGCGGCTTCTTAGAAGAGAGAGACCGGCATGAAAGCTGCTGGGGCGGTGTAGGCTTGTGGGAGTGAGGGGGCCTAGAGGCCGTGCTTAGTAGCTTCGCGTGGTTGAAATGACGGCAGTTGGGGTAAAATGGAGACAGTTTTTTTTTTTTTTTTTGTTACAGTCACTGTAGCGAAGCGGCTGCGAGAGCTGTATTGGCAACAAACTGATTAGGGTTACTTTGTGTGTGTATCGGAGGACTGCCTCTCTAAAGCTCAGAATTTTCAGTGTTTGTATACGCTTGAAAATAATAGGTAGTAATAAATAAAAATTATCTTTGAATAGAAGCATTCATTATTTTTCGTTTATTCACACTTCTAGCATCTCTACTGTATAAGATTGTAAAGTAACGTGTGTGCCTCGTCATAGAAAAGGATGCAGATTCTGCTAACTGATTTCTTGGTTTGCCTTCAGATCAGAAAGAGAAAGAACAATTTCTAATGGAACACTCTGCGCAACAAGTGCAATAAAACTAGGTAAATAATTACAGCAAAGTAACTTAAATGCCATGTGCGTTTACCGTAGAGTTTTAACTGTTGAAACTTCTGTTTTATCCTTGCAATCAATGGATGAAAAATTCCTCTCACATTCCTGTCTGGGTAGCATTGTCAAGTTTTAGTTAAAACTTCAAAGAATATGGAAGAAAATGTCAAGCATCGATAGTAGAAGCAACTAGAACGCCTCGTAACGTAAGACCATCACCCGTGGTGGAGGCAAATTCAACGCTGTCATTTTTGATAGCCAGCTAATCCTAGTTTCTCATAAGGATGCTGTGTCCAACAAGGTTAGGGTACAACAGCCCGAGGTTGTAATTCTTAATAATAACATCAAAATATTAGAACGCCTGTTAGCATAGAACCATCACCCGCGGTGGGAGCAGATTGCATCGCCGTCATTTTTGATGGCCAGCTTGCTAATTCTAGTTTTTAGGCAAGGGTTACATCTTGGTTTTGGTGGAACCACCATACTCTCTGCGAAAAATTATGAACATTGCTCAACTCCTTCTACCACATTTTGAGTAAACAGGCCAACAAATATGTATAAAAATATATATCTTTACTTACATAATCAACGAAAACATTATCCCTCTCTCACTTCGTTCGCGGGTGATAACTAGCGCGGTAGACGATAGAGTTCTACAGAGGGACCGGTTGACACGAACCAAGTTCAGAATATCTGCCTCTCTCGTTGTATCCTTGCAAACACAGTTGTGGTGAGCTGAAGGCATTTGATAAACTAAAACGCCTCGTGGAGTACGACCATTACCCGTGGTGGGGACAAATTCAACGCAGTCATTTTTATGGCCAGCTTATTCTAGAGTTTGGGCATTTTCACATCTCGGTCAATCCACCGGACTGTCTGAAAAAATTATTATTATGACTTAACATCCTCTGCCTCTTTTTGGGTGGGCAGACCACAAGATTCATCGCTGTCATTTTTAATGACCAGCTACTCTAATTTTTTGGTCACATCTAGGTCTACCTTCAAGACTCCCTGCAAAATTTATTATGAACATTGCTCACCTCCTTATCCCTCTTTTTAGGTGGACAGACAACTATATATACATATACATTACTCAAATCTTCAACGAAAACATTACCACCGCTCTTTGCTTCGCTCGCACGCAATATTCATTAACTGTCATATATACTGGTGAAGCAAATATTACTAATGAATTATCGCATGTTTCCTCATATTACAGTGTATAAGCTAACGAATCTGTTGTTTAAACAAACACAACATCTCATTCGGACATTGTGATGTATGGACGGAAAGCGAAAGGGTGTCGTTGGAATAGGCCTAAATATGCTTGACTTAATAGTGGAATGAACTGCATAAAATTTAAGTGACTTGTGCTGATGCTGAGCGAGTAACGCAGCAGTGAAATGTGTTTCCAAAATTCGAGTGAGTGCTACAGCAGTTGCTTGAGCAGCGCATCAATCGAGTACAGTTAGCAGTGGACGTGAATGGATCAGAGGTAGAGTGATAGGCCCAGCAGCCAAGTGAGTGACATAGTAGTGGTATGAGTGACCTACACCACCACTCGCGCAGCCAACACAGCCCCTCAGTGCCACTCAGAGTCGCTGTAAGGCAGCTAATGAGGCACTAATTTACTGACGACTTTTTGCAACAAAAGCGCCCGTGTGCGACTCCTGCCAATTGCTGTCATTAGTGCTCCAAACTTGGGCACCGGGGGGACGGGGGTGTAGGGGGGCTGGGAGGCTCTTGAGGTAGGAGGGGGCAGTTAGAACTGCTAGACGAGGTTATTATGCAATGCAATGAATATTTTGGTCGACAAATTTATATAATGCTACTACAGTACAGCGAAACTAAAATTGATACAGTTAACTTTCTCAAACTTTCCTCTCCGAAGCTTACCCGCATAAAAAACTTCAGGTTCGCTTTCAAAATCACATTTACCGTAGGATCTTACTTTAAATTGGATAATAAACCTCCTATACCTTGTCTGTCCGGTGTTGTCCACGGATCTCAATGAAGGAGCTGCAAGGCTCGGTGCCAGCGGTTAGTAAAAACCGTACTCTCCGAGTAGTAGGAATTTATTCACACGTTGTTAGTGACTGCACAAAACAAAGGAAAATATTTAGAACGAGCCAACTGTTTACAAACGCTTGAATTGATTTAGCAATCAATATTCAATGATTTCATTGCAAGTTAGTCATGTGTGCAATAAAAAACAAGGCTAAGCGAAGTATTGTGCATTATGAAACCCTATTAAATGCCAGCAAAGGTTAATGATAAAAAAATACAGCAGGTGCGAAAACCCCAGCACAAGGGCGATTTCACACAAAATCATGAGGCATGGACATCTCAAGTTCGGATAGGAGAGTAAAGAGAAGCTTCAGGGGTATACGCACGAAAAGAAAAGACGCATAGTTGAGATGAAAAAACAAGATATGAAAATCACATTGCACAAAACTTAGCGAATTGTTCGGGCTACTAGGCTAGGCACGCTACACCATAGTTTTTGTACAATAGGTAACTTCTAGAAAAGAAAAAAACAACAGGAATACTACAGTCAAAGGTAAGGTCTCATTACTTTATTCGTTAACAGTTTATAATCTGGAACCAGACTGTTACGCCCCATCAGTGACTGCTCTCCTACGAACAAGAAATACCGGGGCAAGGCACGACAGCTTGGCAAAAATAGGGAGAAAACTAACGCTATTCTTTATGTAGTTTCTCTATGACCGTCCCCAAGAGCACCGCCACCAGGGATACAAATTTAAGAGGATACGATACTCAGTTCATTAGATGGAAAATCTAATCATTTGGAACTAAACTGAGAGTGGAAAGCGAACAAGGATCTATCAAAAGGAATACCAAGAATGAAGCTAGTAAGATTAGATTAGTTTAGATAGCTGGCAGTAGACGGACCAACAGGCCCATTCCCGGAGAGTAGCCGGGACCCGCGCTCCGCCCCTCCAAGAGCTATCACAAGCACGCCAGAAGCATGGAAACTCGTGCGGGAGAAAACAAGATGAAGAGAATAAACTCAGCTAAGAAGTTGATCGTATAATCTATAGTCAAACCAGCGTTAGGAGTCCGATGGGCGCGGCCAAGAACGCAAAGCAACTTTGCCAAATCTAACTTAAGCGCGTTGTACAACTTGTCTCAATCGATGAAATTATATTGATAATCGAATACTCAAAGTACATTAGTTAATAGATTAGATTTGGCACTGCTGCGTTAAATGCAACCTCGCCCCTATAGGACTGCATACGCTAGTTTTAATTTAGTGCAGGTGAGATGGGAAAAGTCTCAACAGCCTCTCCAAAGCTGAGGAAACTACCAGGAAAGTCCAATTCAAATTAGGCAGTTTATAATTCTATTCCTCATCCATGCAACTCTGCATCGCGTTCAATTTAATTTATTTCACTTTAACTGATTTAGCTTTTAACTAATAAAAACAAATTATCCCAAGAAATTAATCAAAAGACTCTAGGCAGCCACCACCTCCGGTAACGTGAACAAGAAAGAGAGGGCGGGGTGCAGGCGGCCTAAGGGGCTGGCATAGAGAACAAGAATTGGGTCAAGAAAGACCGACATAAATTAATACACAAAAATGAAAGCTTTTTAATCAGCACAGCTTCGTATGTTGACAGCACTGGACAGCATTACAAAGCCCGCGTCGAACAACATTTAGGTTGTCCAGCAGAACAGGTTTTCCACTTGCAAAACCTACCCATTTAGCTCCCCGTTTTCATCCAGAACAAAACAACCATCTTGGTAACAGGAAGGACTGCTACATCATCGACTTCTCCAACCTGATTGCACCTACAACTTCAGAATCTCTCTACATCCGTAAAATAAAACCCAGGCTCAATACCATGTACCTCTCTCATTACACTCCATAACTGACGTTTCTCCTACCGACGGTAAAATCACCAATGACCTAAGAGACAAAGCTGCCCTCCTGAACGTATATATCACTTCGGTATTTACCATTGCAAATGTTACAAATATTCCAAAACCAGTGCCAATGCCAGTTGCTCCAATACACACGTGTGTTTTCACAAAGCATGAGGTCCTTCAAGAACTAAACCACCTGAATGTGTACAAATCCACTAGCTCAGATGATCTTTCCCCTTGCGTCCTGCAGGAAATGGCCCCAGTCATAACGACACAGCTGCTAAAAACATTCAATCTGTCTTTAAGCACCGGAGACGTTCCACAGGATAGGAATTTTGCTAATATGATCCCAATTCACAAAAAAAGGATAAGAAAAGTCACAGTAATTATCGACCAATTAGTCTTAACTCGGTCGTGAGCAAAACCATTAAGCGTCTTTTGAAGAAGCGCATCGTTAACCACCACAGTTAATAAAATGCGAGGGAATGACTTCCAAAAGGCATTTGATAAAGTTGCCCATCAACGTTTAGTGAAGAAACTAGAAGCTCACGGCGTACAGGGAGACTATTCACGTTGGATCCGTGATTGGATCACTAGTAGACAGGAACGAGTGAAACGGCGAGGTGAGAAGAGCCTCTGGACGTCTGTCTTATCAGACGTTCCTCAAGGTAGAGTGCTTGGCTCCTTCTGTTCATAATTTATAAGAATGATTTTGATCTTAACATCTGCAGTAAAATTAGTAAATTTGATGATGGCACTAAACTATGCCATCCTGCTAGAAACAGAATTGAGCTCCAACAAGACCTAGACCGCCTCACGGCTTGGTCTGCAACTTGGCAGATGAGCTTTAATGTCGACAAGCGCTCAGTCATGCCCGTTGGGCAAGAACTGGACAACTCTCCGGCCCAATTGGAAATGGATGGGATAAAACTAGCAAGCCGAGTCCTGGGTTTCATTACCAGTAATTTTGAGTACAAATCCGAGGGCATAATAATTCCTTTATACAAAGCGCTAGTGCGCCCGCATCTAGAATTTGCTGTTCAGGTCTGGTCGCCACATCAGCGCAAAGTTATTGCTAGAATGGAAAGAATCCAACACAAAACAACAAAGTTAATACCTCAGGTGCGAAGCAAGCCATATGAATGTCGCCTTAGAGAATTGGGACTCATCTTCCTGGAACAAAGGTAATTGAGGGGCTAACTAATTGAAATATTCAAGTATTTGAAGGGCTGCACCGACGTGACCACAGCGGAACTCTTTGAGAGAGACGAAAATGGTCGTTTACGAAATTACGGCCAGAAACTCATGCACAAAGATCGAGAACCACTCTCAGTCAGCAGTTTTTGTCGCACTTCATAGTGGACATTTGGAATAGACTACCTTCCGAAGTTGTTGGTGTAGAGACAATCAATACATTTAAAAATCGTTTCGACAAATATTTGGAGCAACATCCTCCACAGTTACGAACTCTTCCTCCAGGAATAAAAAATTCCTAACGGCCAAAGCTTCTAAGCCACTGTAATCAATTCTTCATGTTACGACTTACTTAACGTCTATAAGCTCCCCGAATCAACAGCACTTAATTGTGCTTCTTGCGTGATCTTCTCCCCCCAGAATTCTCCATGATTTTAGACTAATGGCGATAGCTCATAGAGGGCTTGAGCATAAGTCCCAGCTGCTCTCTGAGAATGGGGCTGTCAGTCTACTGCCAGCTATCTATTCTCTTCTACTGTCCATGCTCTGATCCCTGCACTCATTGACTGTATCACGACCGTTGCTCAATAATCAATCAATCAACATTAGGTACTCACAAAGGTGGTACAATAGTAATATTAAACATAGCTTATCATTAGACTTAAATTAAATACAGAGAGCGCTTGCCAGCCTTAGTACACGTTACACAGCATTCCGGCTCATTGTCTGGCCTTTTTTTGGTAAGAGTATGCGCTGCCATCGGCTGTACATGTTTGACAGTCTGTAGCAAGGGCCATCGCAGACCACGTTTATCAGCAAATTAGCTGATTTCTCTATCCTGTTTTGGAGAGTGAAAGCACATTTCCTTGTTCTGACCTTCAGACAGTCAGTATACTTATGAGCAAATATCACACTAGCACTATACGACCTAGGTACATTCATAAGCCGGCGAAATATGTCATTATAAGCCACACGTANTAAGCCACACGTAGGCGCCCAATGGTCTTCTGCTTAAAGTTCGACCAAAGCGAGTTACAGTATATAGGGTAACAATAGCTACGAAACAACTGACACTTGACCTCTTCAGAGCAGTGACCAAATTTCCTCACTGGCATGTTGCCCCCTGCATGAAGCTTCCGACTGTACCAGCATTTACGTTAAGACTCTCCAAGCTTGCCACGGCCATTCGCGTTTTACACAACACAAAACCCTATCAGCATTTCTGCCCTTACTATGTTGAGTAGCTAAAATAAATTACATTATTTTTAGATTTCCGCATTCATTATTTAACCTCTGATGATGAGAGAAGATATCCTGAGAAGTTAGCATTTTTTATAAATTTGTCGACATCAACATTCATTGCATGTTATGTAACATAGGTATGTATGTTAGTTACATGGTAAAAATATTGGCGCTGAGGGACTCATTGGCTCATTTTGTGAGAGGGGAGGCTCAAACCCCAAGCCCCTTTCCCCTTTCTTGCTGCCATTATACCTACGGTATTGCCACCTTGTTGAGAACAGCTGCCTCCTGGTGGCGAGGCCCTGGCCTCCATCCTAACTTTACCCCTACTTTCTTGCAGAGGATTACCCCTGAGCAGATGGACGCCATCAAGACCAGGATATATATAAGGAACTGTAAAACATGATAATGCTAATAAAAAAAGATCATCAATAGCTTACCTACACAGTCCTAGTACAAGGGGCAAAGTTCTAAAACAAGATATTAAAGGTTCTCTTTGGTATACAGCAGGCTAACCAAGAGTAGGAGGTGATTAGTGTCTTGAAGAAGGCCATGAACGACTGGAAACTCTCCCAGGTTAGCCGATTGTACTGGGCGCTGATTACCCTTGTGCGCAGGGAGGCGTGCATAGACCATTTCATACAGCACAACAGGGCCCTCTCGTTAGTTCTGCAGCCCTGGGGGGCTTTTGAGTACATTCGGAAATATACACGTCCACAATAAACAATGTAAGCTCAGAAAAAGTGAAATTTTTCAAGAGATGAGGAGGGAAACGAAAAAAAGATGAAGATGAAAAAAGAAGGAAGGTGGCTCGTAGAATCTAAAGTTCTATGTGTACTGTTTCTGTTGAAAATTGTAATAATAGTGAACATTTTTATGCTAGTTTTGATAAATTTGAAACAATTTCTTGCTGTAAACACAGGGAAATTATTAAGGGCGCATCAGAATTACTCGGGGACGGCGAACAACTATACCTAATGGCGGTCGCACAGAGGCGCAGGTGCACCACCTGTGGTGAGGAGCGCAGGCGCACTGGCAAAAAATAAAAAAGTGATAGTAAATAAATAAAAGAGGTGCGCCAACCCCTGACTATGCACAAACTAACCTTTCAACTGTGGGCTTGAGTTCGATGAAAATGCGGTCATTGTTAAACCACAATTAATGAAAGAAACGGCGACACTACGCAAGTTCTTAGGTTAACATTTTACGCCACATTCTGCAACTCGTTACATTCTTGGTCTCTCGTTACTTTGGTCTCTTCAGTCTGAATGTAAATGGATAAGACTGTGAGAAATGCTTTTGAAATAATGGTTCAGTTTTATTTTGTACATTTTTTACACAATGCTACTTCTATCTTCGTGTAGGTATCTCAGAACGAGATACAAGATGCTCGGAATTATTCAAGATACAATGAACAAAATAAAATATTTAACTATTACATCAGAAAATATTTATATTCTACAGTAATAGCACAGAAACTAATTTTCAGTTGCCGTATAAGCGTCACGTAAAGCCTTTCACGGCCATGACTAATAGTTCCGCTGCTTGTGCACCGGTTTTGGGACCATTTTTTGCTGCACCTGTGAACACACTGTTTTCAATCGCTGCTATATCTTCATTTAACCACTGACTGAAGCTGCTTGATGTGTTTGCTTGTGACCACTAATAACGAATATTTCATTTGATGTTTTTACGGTGCAAGTTTTATATCGCAGCGTTTCTATTACACCTGCCATAGCTGCACTTCGTTTTTTTTTCTTTGCGATCGGATACTACAGCAGCCACGGCAAAGAATAATGGATTATAATGATGCATTTTGTAAGCTTGTCTTTGACGTAACCAATCCGTCCAGCATTATATAGTCTTATCAAATAATCACCCCTATTTAAAAATGTACCACATCCACCTTAATGTGTCACTGATATTACGGTTTTCTCTGCGATGAATGATTTTCAGAATATTACTCCATATAATGAATTCCTGATCAGTTAAAACATTTCATTCAACACTACAGCCCTTTGTGTCTGTCAGAGTGCTGCTAACAAGTATATTATATATCAAATAAAGATCCATGACATATCTCTCTACTTCGATAGTAATGGCAGTTCAGTTCTTTTTGTGTTCTGAAAATTTTAGTTCAGACAGATATTATGACAAGCGTTAGATGCTATTATAGTTACCTACACTGAATAGTAATAATATCAATCATATTATGCACAGGAGGCTGGTATTAGGTTATATCAGGAAGCAAACAATGCAACGGAAGGACTCAATAGGGCTGAAATGAAACTTAGCTGTGACCGCACGTAGCAAATTTACATCACATCGATGAGTCGAAGTGTCTGAGTGGGTGACCTCAGGACTTCGTATGTTGTTTTCTTGAACATTTCACCTTATTTTTTGATTTATTTCATTCAATCTCCCGCTCATGACTGGCCAGCTACTTGAGCAGCAAAATACCGTAAAATGTTGTCGCAAAGTACAGAAAGTTCGAGCAATAGGCTAACTGTTACCGTGGTTTCTCTCGAGTACAGAATTGGCTATAATGGTGCTTATATTTGCTTCTAAGAAATAAATATGTTTGGTGAAGAGCACTGTGAACTGAATATGAAGTGTAAATAAGGCTTCAATCAAGAAAAAGAAGTTAAAGCAGGTCACGAAAGGGAACAAATTCGGCGCCAGTATTGTGAAAGTTTCCACCAGCATGCACTGCAATTTTCTATCGATGATTGCTAAATTAGTATATATTATCTTAATTTATTTATACGCTAGAGATGAATTTCATAATTTTTTAAAACGATTTTTCTAGTTAAATTAGTCAAAATACTCCTAGGCTGCTCAGCCATAGATTCGTCGTTAGTGACCTCAATTTTTGGTGCTAATTTCTCGTGAGTCCTTCCGTTACGCTCTTTGCTTCCTGGGTTATATACAGTTACGTTGTTGCTGCGTCAGTTGGTGCCTCCTTGCAATTAGCATGTTTTCTTTGAACGGTGTCCCGCTGGCCGTGTCGGACTTTGGCGCTGGGTGGCAACACTTTGCTACGTGGCTGCTGTTACGGGAC
>LQNS02000226.1:6848037-6868229 GCA_001587735.2 Parhyale hawaiensis
TTCTGATAATGTCCTAAAAAAACGTTTCAAAGAATACGTCATGCAACTTTATTAGCTTTTGTTTTCTGTTTTATGTTGCCCAAAAAGTTTGTTAAACTTTCAGTGGCTACACAGATGCATTATTCTATAGTGTATCACTACTTTACCAAATACTTGTGATACAAAATGTGTCTGTGTGTAATAAACCTATCAAATACTTACTGCAACATCTGATGTACTTCTTCAAAGGCTTCTCTGAGTTTGAAACAAAAGCTTATGCAGACTTGTTCTTCACCAGATATTCGCTATCGTTAATATAGCATGTCACACAACCAATGACAGTTTCAGCATGCGAATAAAAATTAAGCGTGACCCCGCAGCACAAAGCCGCTCACAAAGAATACATAAAAAACCGTCTGATGACGTGTTGTCATACTGACTAGATTTCATGGGTAACACAGACATTCCGGGAACTTTTGGGTATCATTCCTACATCACTCTCACAGTTGTCCATAAGCAATGTAGAAATAGTACAGTTTCCCAAGATATTTTCATGTTTATCACACACATCATCCGGAAAGCGCGTGCCTCAACTCCCGTAGGAATAGCGCAGTCTTCTTTGAAATCATTTTTGTCAAATACATCGTTCAGAGCAAGCTGGTCGCAAAGGTCGTACGAACAACACAGTCTCCATAGACATCTTCTCTGTCTACTAGTCATGTTCATTGCTCGAGATGCGTTCCACAAACATCGTAGAAATATAGCAGTCTCCTCAGATATTATCTTTACCGTATGCATCATTCAGACAAAACTGGAGCTCTCCGAGCCATCGAAGGAATAACGCAGCCACTTCTGAGTGCACAACCAATCGAGTGCCAGCGATGGCGCACTTCCGATCGTCAAAGGTGGCGCATGCTCTGGTTTTGAACAAACTAGGGTATTATTGACTGGCATTAGCTTCATTAGAGAGGATTACGGAGCCAATGTAGCGAATGCTTAGACGGTTTTGGGGCAATTAGTTTCGAATTAGAGCAAGTTAGTTCGCTAGACTTCTAAGTTTTTCTTTGGTTCATACTCGGATCCTCTCTATTGTAAAACGCTTCAATATTGCCTCATTTTGAAGCAACTCTTCCTCATCAAATAGGATTTTTGAGACAATTGGGAGCTACTAACAAGACTGGGCGGAGCACTGCTGCACGCGGTACTACTGATGTTGAAAGTAAATAGAAATTGCCTGCACGCTCGTCAACCCGACATTTAACAGTGTTGCTTCTAACATTTGATCCAAACTTCATATGTAAAATACTTTTCAGTATGGTATGTGGGTAACGTTTTGTGCTTGACTGTGACATTTTGTTATTCGATATATGACTTTTTTCTTTGATCTTGGTATAAACAACTATACTCATAAGGGATATAGGCGCCTGAGTCTCTGCTCCTCTTTGGAAATGAGCCTTTTGGTGCGTCTACTGCTAGTTGTTTAATTTAACGCAAACGTAGGAAAATAAGACGAGAAATATGGGCGAAACTCCTCATTTATTGATGACTAGCGTATCTCCACCGTAGCAAATGGTATCACTATGTGATATGCTTCATATAATTACTTTGTCAAATCTTTAAGTTAACTTTGCTTGTTTAACACGTAAAGTTTAATGTACTTCTTTGTCCCCAAAAGTTCTTTTGGCCATTGTAACTCTATAGCCTTACAGGAGTTTACAAATATATTTTCTATAACAAATACTCATCATCTCATCTGTCGTAGTAACTTGCCTGTTTAGTGTCTACAAAGTTTTGTTCAGTGACTAGTCTCACGAAATAATTGGCCGTTCCAGATGCTACAACCCTAAACCAAGTCCTGGGGTGGACATAAAGTCTGCTGGGGTGTAGTGCAATTGTTGGGGTGTTGGGGTTGCTTTTAATATTCCATTCTAAAACTGTCAAAAATTGTTTTAAAAATATATCTTTCAATACTTTCAGCAGTGAAAGAATACAACGATGTTATCGTGTTCACTTGCAGTATGCCAAGGGAACGCTACACTAACGCACACTCAACTTATGAGCGGACTTTCAGCTGCGCGTCATTCCGATCACACAGTGAAAGTCAGCATCCGAGATACCCCTGGAAAGTGCTTAAGCTGAATACGGTGGAAGATGAAAGTCCGTTCAGCAGTTGATCGTGCGATTAAATAGTGTGGCTCCGACATGAAAAACCTCAGCCACCTAAATTTCTTTTCATTATAAGTCATCTTGTCTCATGATAATTTTTTTTTTCTTTTTAAATATGTCGATTGGTAACACAGAAGTCTGCTGCACACGAAAGACGAAAGTTGTGCACAGACGCCATTTATGTCGCCGTGACGAGAACGTATATAACGTATCCTGGCGTCTGACTAAAGCATACGTCATTGCAAATTTGAATTCATTTAGAATTTTCACAAGAAACATTGGAACCTTACCACGGCCGTTTTCTCCGGTGTATGTCAAACTGATGCAGCAGCTTGCAAGTTTCCCACTGTTATATGTTGTTGGATTGTGTGACAAAGTGCAAACCGAAACCATGGTCGCCACACTGTGTAATCGGGCCCATAGTATGCCGGCTGAGTAACTTTTGTCGTCCGTGTGCATCGGATTTGAAAGTCGTACCAAGCCCTAAAACTGGGAGAGAGGGGGGCTACGGTATGTACAATAATTCGACACGGACATTCGATTTAATGGAAAAAACTTCCCGCTCTCAGAAACTGCAGTAAATACGACCAGGGCCACAGTAAATTGAAAGCTATAGTGAGTAAAAATGAGACTGCCCGTTGGAAGAGTGACGTCACAGTGACGGGAATTGCTTTAAAACCTTACCGGAAGAAAATTTTTTGTACCAAAATTACGCGTGTTAAACGTCATTCTGAAGTCATCAGTTCGCCGATATCGCAAGCCACAACTGTAAGGACTTGCTTACTGTATTTGTGGTCAAGCCGTTCATATATACAGTGATACAAAAAAAGCTAGTCGAAAGTAACGCTCATGTAGCAGCTCATCTATTGCTTGTGATTTAATTAACGTAGAAAGGTGCAATAAAAAGCCAAATGAAAGGATATATTCTCAAGTTTTATTTGCTCAATAACATCTGCCGAAATGGCTGTAGAACCCTGAACACACTGACCCGACTCCAAACTCCAATTTTCCTAAAGTGCTTAGATCCATGGACAAGTACAGAAAAATCGTGGTATCTTAGATGTCTTATAAAACTCCAAAAATTCAAATAGATTATTCCAATGCCAAGTAAAACTTGAGAATATACATAAATTATTCATACATGGCAGAGTATGGGCTATACTTGTGTCAGACAGTACAGTATATGCTACACCTAAGAAAGCAGAAATGTAGGCGCGCTATAGGCCAATATTTGGTATTTCCTCGGAGACCGATGACCTGTTGTTCTATGAGCATTGAAAGAGAGAAGTTTGTGGGGCGTCAGACTTCTATGTTAAAGTCTAAGTAAATATTCTGATAACGAGTGTGACATAACACATAAAATTCCTACCAATCCATATCAATTATTTGATTGTATGCTGACAGGAACTGACGTACAACTTACGCTAGTGTGCTGCTCGTCTCTCTTCGAGTCACGGGCATATTTCTAAAATAACATATTCAATGATCTTCTTCTTTGTAAAGCAAAATTCTTCAAAGACAGTATTCAGTAAAGGCAGATAAATGCAATTCTTCAATGTTTAAGGTATCTATGATGTAGTTGGGCCGGTGGTTCAAAATAATGTTGAGCAGAGCAAGTGGTTGAGTGAGCTAGGTATACATGTTTAAATTGGTGCTTATTATTTGACTAAGTCGGTCCACTTTCGGCATATGGTTGAAATAGAAAAAATATTTGAAACATTCTACTATACGCTGTTGTTGTAATTTTTCCGTAAATGTTGCTACACATTCTACGCCTTGCAGACCAGGCCTCCATGAAGTAGGTGTTCGAGACCCTTATACCATCAACAATATCTTAAACTCGAATGTTAATTAATATCGGTACGTATACAGACACGAATATCTATATGTACATTGTAACGTTTGTATACACGTAGAGCAACTTCACGTATCCATTGCACACATACTTCACGGAAAAATACCGTTCTTTATATACATTTCTATTCACACAAAACTTAGATTACAAGAGACTATGTACAATTGCTGAAAATTCACAGTTTTACCGAAAAATTCCTATGTAATGTCATTAGAATGCTGAAGTTTGGGAACAAAGCAAGATAAACTCACAGAGAAAAACTCATTTCAAAAGAAACATTACTTTCTTTCGGCCTACTTTCAACACGTCTGCACCTGCTGTGTTACGATGATGAAGTTAAAGCTGATCATCAAGAATAGTCTTCAACAGAGTCCAGACTTAGCATTATCTACATCTTTTTCATCACTAAAATTATTCTTTTTGAAAATTAATGTTTTCCCGTCCTTTGTATATGATGATGAAGAATACTGTGATGAAGATGATTCTCCGTAGTGGCCAAAAGCCTCTTTGTTCACTGATATACTATACCCTCTCAGCCCTCTCCGTTCATCTAGCTTGTTCTTACATAGTCAAGTCAAGTTCATAACACAGTCTTCTGTTCACCGTACGTAGTACAAAGCGTCTCATTGTTTCATTTCATCCTTGTAAACATTACGTTCTCAGTTCTAAGTCACAGCAAGTTCGAAGAGATGGCCGGAAGTCTACCAGGGACACCTGTGACGTAAGCTAACTCGACGGACGACATTTTGCGTATTTTGACTGACCCACTTCTGCGTTTGCAAGAAAGCAACAAAACGTTCGAAGACTTTGTACTACATACGGTTAATAATTGTGTATAGTGTGAACCAGTGATCTTAAGGTATCGGCATCAGATAATCGATATCAACTTTGCTTTCACTTCCGCAGCATCCGAAGACGAGACTTCAACAGGAGCTGCTGCAATACAAAGCCGGCACTGGAGGCGGTACGAATAGCAAATCGTAACCGCCGCTCACACAGACTGGCAAAAAGTGGGCCAACGAGAGTATCCTTTGGAACAAGGATGTCCAAGTGGCCTCCAATTGTTTGTAAATTGCAGAATATTCAACAGTACTACGCAGATAGAAATCGCTAGACATAGCTAAAATTTCAATCAAACAAAGTTGGATATGAAGATAGTTCTGCATTCCAAATATAGTGCCCATAACAAGATCTTCTAAATAAATCCCTGGGTATCGTTTTGTTATCAGTATTCCTAGTTTAACAGTCGCAGTACGAGATGTGCTAGCAGTGTAACGGAGTTTATCTGGATCAGTATTACCTGCTACCCGGAGTTTTCAATTTAATTTCGAACTCACCAGATGAATTTTACTTGTCTCATTTTTGGCCTAGGGTGCTGCTTCTGGCCAGAAAATAAGAAGAAAGAGGGAAAGAGAAGAATACAGAAGAAAGTAACTAGTGCGGAGGACCCCTTCTGTGTTTCGACCCCACACACGTGAGCACTTAGGAGTCCAGTAGGACAGGTGGTTTGCCGCGATCGGCGGCCCACCTCACAGAGCAGCGGGGAATTATCGAACACCTACCTAACTTTGCAAATTAACCTTATCGGTAGGAACTTCAGTCATAAGCAATATCCCCTGTGGAACCATCAGGGTTCCCCCTTGCGGTATGAGACACACTCACTTGCAGGGATAAGGTTCGCCAAAATTTCCTGGAGAACATTTATTTTTTATTAGTTTTTATATATTTAAGCTAGACATTAAGTATGCACTTCTCGTAGGATAGTGTATTTCAGCTAGTGGTCCTCACAGCCACCACCAGCGTTTGGTTAAAGCCCTATTTGGTTACATGAACTCGAGAAATTATGTGGGCGTTGGTGTGCCGTTCTGTAAATGATGGTATCTTATCTTACGACGTCACTTCACCCGTGAATAGCCCTGACACTGATCAGCGACGCTTGATTTAGTGACCTCACAACACAGTCCAGAAGTGATACCTTATCAGCCCAGTTCTACTTTACGAGCGGCTCTTGAGTCATTGCCAAGGATGTTTAATAGACTATTAAACCCTCTTGGTCACTGCTGTCTCCCTCTATACATGATGGCTATTAGTTAGGAAATACAACACATGCATTTCGCATAGGTAGTATGAGTACCAGTCTATAAAGTCAAGGTGCTATGTGAAGTATTTCGTACGCCTACTTACTAACAGATTGCCACTCAGTACGCTCGCTCTTCTGTATCATTAGTACACTTCGAGTTTACACGACAGCTAAGTACGTACGATAAAGTTGTCATATGTTGTTCTGTATTTATGATATTGTATATTGAAAAAGAACTAATAAGATAAGTTTCGCCAGAACATTTTCAAGCTGTACCGGTTGTCAATCGACGTTGAACTTGGTAACGCTTGCTTCACATTGTGTTGCACTTTATTTATGACAAATTTCAGTGACTTTTAAAATACTGACGTGTCACAAAAAAAAAACTATCACTTTAAACCTATTGCTTTGGTACAAAGTCTTCAGATGTTCTACGACTCGGCCCAAAAAGTTTCAACTTCTTCAGTGACGCTGATGACCAAAAGCAGGCATGCCAACAATGTCTATTTCATCTTCGTATTCCGAGCGAGAGCCGTCCGAGTCTACCCCTCTGGGGGCCCCGGGTCGACAGAGAGCAGAGCTGTTGCCCAGCGGGCCATTGCTTGCCGGGTCTGCAATGGCATGACAACAAAACTTCGGTTAGTAGTAATCCAGAAATTACTATACACAGTGTAAAAATTGGCCAGTCAGCGCCTTCACCTCAAAAATATTCGAAAATAAAACAGAAATATTGGGTATACTTGAGCAGGCAGTAAATTATTAAAAGAAGTAGTCTACGCTCAGACACGAGTAGGGCACAGAATTTTCTCATTCATCCCTGACAGTTTTGTGGTTTCCTTTGCTTTCTGAGACTAGGTAGGTTTCGAGATAATTAAATCAGATAAAGATCTCAAATCTGCTTCCTGCTATAATAAGGCTCCTCTGCTGCAGCAGGAATAGGTACGTTCTAAATAAATGATATTATATAGGGATATCATATCTCATACCTTCTAGAATGAGGGTCCTGTCCACCAGAAGAAGAGCGTAAGTACTAATACGATAAAAGGAGATAAAGAAATCATACCGCCGACCTTGTGGAGTACTCCTGTCCAGCAGAAGGAAAAAGTAAGTTCTAAGACGATAAAGCCGATACTGAGTTGATGTCACCTACCGTCTGGAGTGAGGCTCCTGTCCAGCAGAAGAGAAGGATATGTTGGCGGACTCCTCCGCAGTTGTGGGTCCGGTTGTGGAGTCGATAGATGTTGTTGCGGCTGCTCGTGGGGGAGGTGGAGATGGCTATGGTGGTCGTGTAGGGGGTGTGGACTAGGCAAGTGGACTTTGGTTAAGGGAGAGTGGGGCCGGAAGTTGGTGGAAGGGAGGGAGGTAGGTTGGGGGAGGTGGAGCGAGTGGTGACTTGGCGGAGGTAGTGACGGTGGTGGAGGAGGAGGAGGAGGAGGAGGCGGAGGCTGATCATCATCACTATGGGGCGTAGGAGAATGATGAGAAGAGGGAGGCGCGGGAGAGGAGGCGTCTGCAGAAGACGAGCGACCGTCGTTGTGTTTCCGTAGCTGCTTTTTGTGCTTCATGCGGCGGTTTTGGAACCACGTCTTCACCTGAGAGTCAGGCAAAAACTCATTTGTTAATTAAAATCCGACTGTTATACTTGAAGAGGCATCGACTAACCGAAAGCATCGCCTTAGGTAAATAATGTAGTACGACACTGTTCTTTATGCCTGTATGGATTTACTGGTAACCACATACACTTGTGAAATTCGTTCTATGGTAGTTTGGTTGCTTGGCAGTCACTAATTATTAGAGCAAACTGTCGTCGTAACTTACAACGGGTGTACTCGTATGAACGGTGCTGAGCTTACGCAGATATCCGTATTATAAACAAAAAATGACCCTCGTCGTCTTCTATTATATAGGTACTGAAGTACCAAATCTGTGTACATATTCTAACACTTTCTGTGTCAGTTTACTCGCTGATACAGTGAAAGAACTGACAAACATCTAGAAAATGAAGAACTTGTATCGGGCAGTCAAGTATTATCTGTAAGTACTGATAGGCATGTTGCCATCTGCAATTCATAGCCACGCAGCGCAAACGCAATGAATTTCAGTAGGAGACAAAGGCTTTGAGATAAACACGCCAGATGATCGTCCGTTACTCTACTCTTCCCACTTTCTGCAAATTCATGAAATGTTTCATTTGAACAATCAACCAACAATAATGAAACACAAAGTGTTAGAACCTACCGTTTTGGTATCCTCAAGCACATTAATAGTAGAAAATTATGGGATATTTTAAGTTTACCTCAGAAATCTTTGTGTGAGGTTCACTACTTCTTATTCGTTCTTCGTTATAGTATCATAGCTCACCAAAATGTACCAACGGTTGTTGCAGCGGTACAATTTGTCAGTGTTATCATAGTCATTAATTAACATCCAGGTGGGCTAAAAGAAGCCATAAACTATTGCTGTTTTGAATTATATCAAATTTATATTTTTATAAGAGTTATTTTTCAACTACTGTTGGAATTGTCGCATTACGTTTCTATAGCACTGCCTTAAATAATTATAAACCTAACAGTAACCAGAACGCTTCGTGGTGAAATACCAGACTGATAGCCAGCTAACACTAATTTTTGACATTTTTCACATCTCTGTCAACCCACCTGGCAGCTTGAAAAAGATTGTGAAGATAACTTAACTCATTCTGCCTCTTTTGGGGTTGACAGATAAATAAACAGACATAAAACTTCAACAAAAACATTATCAACGTTCATCTCTTCTTTCACGGGTGATAATAAGTACAACGAACCATAATATTAACGCTTACTATTGGCCTAGCTCCATGTTTCTTATTTTTTGCTGAAATGTAAGTTTATGAATGTATAATACAATCGAGCATAGACGGTATTTTAAATTCACTATATCACCATTCTTTTTTCTTGGTGCTAACAAGCAGACAAAATCAGGATTTGCCAACATATTAACGGGCAAGCCAGACGGAAAATACTTACGTACGTTATAAAACAAAATCCGGTATCAAGCTATGACGTATAGCCCGTGGCATCTACGCTATGAGAACAGTACGTAACCCAGACCTGTGTTTACTATCATTTTCAACATAACTATAAGAAACAGTACGAACGTACTGGGTTAGGTAATGACTTTTGTCGAACACCGTAGTAAGAAATGGATAACGAGTGCCATCTCATGAGCTTGTATTAGTATACTCCTGTGCCTACTTAGGTGCCATATTTGAGGAACGTTTTGAGCTATTCTTGCTGCTAGCACAGAAGTAAGACATTTTTATCTAGACGAGGGCATCAGCAGGCTGCTACGTAACTCGATTTGTGAATAATTGCACAGTCTCAGGGTGGTATGCCGTATTGTTATAGAGCGAGGACTCGTGTCAGTTACTGCCGTTTTTTTGTAATTCTCAGTTTTGTTAGTAAATCATTTCACGCAAAACACATTGTAGAGAATATAAAACTGATGAGAAAGCATATTTATCGCTTGATATGCTGACTTTTTTTAATGTACGGTAGTGCATGGTGTAGAATGTCTTGCCACCGCTGACGTCACAAAGCACAGAGGACCCCACAATTGCTCCTCTATATCTGCTAGTTCTCATGTGGCTTACCCGTTGTGGTTCTGATCCCGGCGTAGTTTGTGGCCTGCCTTACAGTATATGTTAGGTTTAGTTAGCTTAGCACTGGCTAGATTTGACAGCAATAGGTTAGGCTAGGTTAGTTGTAGCAATAATAGGCGACTAACTTAACTTATGGTACACATACAATGCCTAAATTTTACGTATGCCAGTAATACAAGGCACTGGTGTTCGTATGCCATGAGCACAGTTAACCCATTGTTCTAAGCTGTGCGTAAAGCTGCCCCTCCCCTTCACCATCACTCCCGAGTCCTCCCCTCACCACCACACCTGAGTCTCGGAGAGGTGGAGGGCATTAGCGAGCTCGACCCTCTCAGGAGTGCTGAGGTAGCGCTGAGCAGCGAAGCGCTTCTCCAGGCCCGTCAGCTGCTGGTCGCTGAATACCGTGCGGGCCTTCCGCCGCCTGCAGGCCTTCAGGGACCCGTCCGGCCCGCCGCCTGTGAACAGGCCCCCGAAGTTCAGGCCTGTTTCGGGAGACAAGAAAACAGTGCTGGGGTAGCATGGAAGACCCTCGATCGAAGAGCAGGCCTGTTATGGAGACATATNCGCCTGCAGGCCTTCAGGGACCCGTCCGGCCCGCCGCCTGTGAACAGGCCCCCGAAGTTCAGGCCTGTTTCGGGAGACAAGAAAACAGTGCTGGGGTAGCATGGAAGACCCTCGATCGAAGAGCAGGCCTGTTATGGAGACATATTAGCAATGTTGTCTCTGCCTGACAGCTGTGCAGACTTTTGGGACAGTTCACAATTTTGATCTACTTTCCAGTAGTATGTGACCCTCATAGTTAAATGACGCATGGCTGTCATGTGCTCTCGTCCCATGTAGCAGTTTACGCTAAGCTATGCGATGGAATGGAATTATGAGGCGCAGAAGCATGACGTAGTGCACAATACAGCCGAGACTCTAGGTCTGTTGTTTATCTGTCCTAGAAGCAAGCAGAACAGGATTCCGCATATAATGTCAAACAGCGTAAAGTTGACATGTATTCACATGTTTGTGTACCTGGGACAACTACCTAAGTAGCTAATGACAATATGGGCTCTAGATGATGAAGCAAGCATTGTAGTACTGGTTAGGGGCTTAAATGCCATTGTAGTTAGATACAGTAGCGGCCAAAATTAAGGAACCAAGCTCAAATACTTCCAAACTAACCACTGAAATTACGTGAAAACTTTGACTGATGACAGACAAGTACCTCCCGTACAGTGTCGATAGCTAACTAGTTTAAGAAAACAATAGCAAGCTAAACAATGAGCAAAAAGTTGAAGTTAAAGTTTGATATTCACTCGTCTGATAAGCGCCTGTGAAAATTAAACATCCGCGGACTGTTTCCGATCACTGTAGCGGTTTCCGCCCTGTAGCAGTTCCCTCTGAACATGATTCTTCTCCTAAATCTGAAAATGTGAAACTTTAATAGGGTAATTATACAGTACAGCAAATTACTGAGAAAATACACAATTGAAAAGTATTAGTAGCAGAGCTTTGAAGTTATATTCTGACACCAGCAGCACAAGCACGGAGAAGAAAGCTGGCCGAACTCGAAAAAACGACTGCCGTGCAGGCCAGGGTAATGCAACGTCACACATTGAAGGGCTGCCACCATCAAACTGCCTCAGCCAATCTTCACAGTTTGCTTGGTACAGTTTATTCAGTGCTACATAAGTTCGTCTTCGTATACATTACTTGCCATCACTCCCGAAACAAACCGATCTTTGATGTGTCGTTGAAAAACCCATTGGAATTGGACCAGTCCGAGTGCCTACTTCTACGGGAATGCTCAAGAATTATGAGACTAACAGGTTAAGCCATGGGCTTGTGACGTCACAAAAACTTAGTACGTTTATCAGCAGCTATTGTGCATTGTTTTTTCATCATTTCATTTGGGTTTCCACAGTGTCCTACATGACCTACAATCTTTATAGTTGCACAAAAATATGTATCAAAGCATCTACGAACTTTTTTTTGCTTTCTGAAAGATAATATTATGAATGAACGTTGGTTAAAAGGCTTGTAAAAGAGCAGATGAATTCAACCGTCAAATGCCCGCATGTGTCAGAAGCACTTTTAGAGCCAAGTTTATCGTCTTCAAAATGCAATAAATCAAATGAGTTTTATCGAGAATAATATGGCATTCTAAAGATGGATTTATATGAGTGAGTACCGCAATGTTTTCGATTCATTTTCATCTTCTACCAGTGACCTGCCATGCTTTTTAATTTCAAACCACTACAACAAAAATTTGGTCAGATGCGAGCGATTGAACACAGAGATAGAAGAACTTTTAAAACAGATTTGTAAGAAAAACATTAAGGAACCAAAGAAGCAATTTACTTTTCTTCCCGCAAAGTAATATTGAAGCAAAAGTCCGTACATAATACGCAGAAGCAATACAATTGCACCATAAAATAATAATTATAAAAACATCAGCTACTATACGCTGCGCACGTTACAGTAGTATAACAGTAGTGTCGCGTCCGACTCGTGTTTACTAACTTGCCAAAAAATACCTAAGGGTATAATCCCCACACATAAAGTGCCTTTCGGAACGATGTTGTTGAAACTGGCGAATGTTAAATTCACAATTTTTCCTTGATATTGTATTTTTTTGCGATTACGAGAGGAGGCTATGTTAACGACGCATATGCTATGGCCAGCTTAGGGTAACATTTTACCGATACTCTCCGACCGGGTGCGTTCCTGTTGCGGAAAAAACAACCTAATTAATAATAATCATTTTATTCTTCAGAGAGTTAAAAAAAAGTTTGTAGAGGATTTGATACATATTTTTGTACAACTATGAAGATTGTAGGACATGTAGGACACTCTGGAGGCCCAAATGAAATGATGAAGAAACAATGTCAAATAGCTACAGATAAACGTACATACTAGGTTTTTATCACGTCACAAGCCCATTTCCCATGATGCACAACAGCTTGGCTCCGCCCCGTGGGTTAACCTGTTGGTTTCATAATCCTTGGGGAATGCTAACCTCGCAATTTTGTTTTTCTTGTTGATGAAAGGATTCTCCTAAGATAACGAACAAAAAAGAATTTTCCTGTAAACTTATTGACACAGTTTGCGTTGAAACATTGAAGTCGTCTTTAATGTCTTCAAAAATGTTTCTGCAGTTCAAAAACGGCCCCTCAATGCTTGGCGTTCCATTATGCTGTCCTGCTTAACAGTTCTTTTTCGAGGTTTCTTCTTATTGCTCGTGCTACCGGTGTGGGTATATGTATGCCTTCAAAGCTCTGCTAACAACACTTTTCGATCGGTTTAGCTTTCTCAAAAAATTTGCTGTTCAGTATAATTACCTTTTCTAAGTTCACAGTTTCAGATTTAGTAGAAGAATCAAATTTCCTTCTTTGAGACATAGACATGATAGAAGTAACTGAAGTGGATGTAAACACCCGGCACATTCTTTAGCTTAACACGCGCTTATTATAAGAAAAGTGGACATTCAAACTTCAACTTTAATTTTTAACTAATTCTTTCTTAGTTTGGGACAGGCGAAAAAACAGTGAATATGTGATGCAGTCGCTCCTATTGTTTCCTAATTTTTCGTTTTTGTTTCCTAATTTTGGATGCTGTTGTATATGCCCTATAGAGAGTGACTAACTGGGTTCCTTTCGTTGAGGGGTTGGTGTTTTTAGTACTTGACTGGTCTTTATAACTGTGGTTACATGGGACTGCATTCATATATTTGTTTATTTATTGCTTTGAGCGAATGTGTTTGGCCTTGCTATATAAGGTAAAGGCAATTGCATAGCTGCTCCTTGACCCGCGACGATTCAAGTTTTCTTATCATGTTACTATCTGAGGGTTTGTAACTTTTCGTTGAACTAAATTCCTGAGACAAGTCATAAGCAAGCTGCGCATGTGTTGCTCAATTTGATGAACAGTAACGGCCATAATATAAAGAACGGAAACAACACCGACAGAAATTATATTATTATTTAAAAAGTAATGAATGAATCGCAATGAAATTTTCGCCAAGTAAACATATTAGGTAGGGAAACTATCATGTAAAATCTTGTAACTTTTGTAATTAATTTTTGCATTTTGACTTTATTTGGTGAATATTTCATTACGATTCATTCGTTTCTTTTTAAGTAATAAGCTGATGTATGTCGGTGCTGTTTCCATTCTTTATATTATGGACGCTGCTGTAGCTGGGCGGCTGGTGGCTGCTCCCCCATATACTCGTATCTAGTTTGTATGATGTTAAATGTCTACAAGTCCTTGCCAGTAAGTGTACAAATAGCCTGCAGATGAGAATGGAAGCATTCTTTTAGCCCGTTCTTTCACAAATTTGTCTGTCTTTTCTATAAGAACAGCACTTTTCGTGAAGTTATACGTAGACTACGCAATAAAAGAAAGTGTTAATGCGTTGCTTCAAGGGGTTTGCCCATATCCAAATTACGAGATCTTGGCGCTCAAGCTACACTAAGTTATGATCGTGTATCGGGACGATAATGTAGATGATCGAAATGGCCTCTAATGCTCATGAATTTCTTACCGACTGCTATTTAAGCGGTCCCAGTAGCTCACTGAAGGCGTGGGTAATTTCTGTCATCTTTATTTCTGTGTTTTCCTAATGTTACTTGTTTAACCTTAATTTAACGTGACGATACGTTAATTAATTCACTGAAGGCCTATGTTTGAACCTATTATTGTTATAGAGCTATCTATAGAATGAAGCTTGTACGTAATCCCAGTCAGAAATTATGGGTGTGATTATAGTAGAACAACTATGATTATGGTCGAGACTTTAGTTGTTTATTATTGAAATATTCTCCATATTCAACCATTTATGGGGTGCAGTATGGTAGAGATATGTCACAACCTTCCACCATATTGTCAACCATAAATCGCAACCATAATACCCAATTACAACTATTAAGGTTTTAGCTGCACAACCATGATCTACAATAGTGAACCGTGAAAAAAAACATTCACAACCAAAATCGACTGTGTTCAGCGAATGATACAACTATATTCTACCAAGATAAACTTTCTTAATTAAATCACTTCTTTCTGCATAATTCAAGTGTGTTTTTTTCCTCGTTCATTTTCGGAATTCCTACGGATCTTGGAGGTAAAAGTGGAAGTTTTTATGCGTTTTAATTGTTGACATATTATGCAGTCGATGCCTGCTTTGTTTGCTGATGATTAGAATCTTATAATAATAGTTTAATTATTACGTGCGTGTTAGGCCTGCAGCTCAGAATGGTCTATGGATCTAAACTTCAGAACGATGCTAGAGCAGGAGCTTGAACCAGTCGGTGCAGTTAACGCACGTTTATATGAAACGTCTTTAACTCTAAGTCGGTATAGAGTTACTCTACCCAGTTTAGAGGAATTCACAACTCGATAGATAACTTTCGGGCATACCCGTTGTCAGGGTACGAAAGGTTAAATAGTCCATAAAACTTGACATCGTCCACATAAAGCTAATGGGAATAATTTCTTGATGAATCTTTACAGATATGAACTGAATGAAGATAAAAATATATGGCAATATTTGATCAAAGATTGCAATACCATATAGCAAAAAATACAACAAATAAAAATAAAGATAATGGGTAACTAGGCTAAAGTGGCTAAGGGTAAAAAAAATCGAGAAACAATAAATAAAACTAACGTCAGGGCCGTTAGTGTCCATATATACCCTGCAATTTTTACATTTCATCGACAGGAAAGAAAAGACTGAAAATATGCACAATTTTTGCACTATGATATGAATTTTTAGATGTTTCGTATTCAAACTTATAATCATACAATATTATCTTGGTCGATAATGTTGGGAATTTTAGCCATATCATTAAAATCCATGGCAATCCATACATATTCTGCCCCATATAATGGGAGGAATTCCCCTCATGATCGTACGTACGGAAATCCGTTGATAAGCTACCATAGTTATGCTCTAGCATATGTTCTACCATAT
Source organism: Parhyale hawaiensis (assembly GCA_001587735.2). Lineage (NCBI taxonomy): Eukaryota > Metazoa > Arthropoda > Malacostraca > Amphipoda > Hyalidae > Parhyale > Parhyale hawaiensis. The sequence goes on from LQNS02000226.1 coordinate 6,863,720, forward strand.
ATAGTCTTTAAACATCCTTGTACAACCATCTACCATATATAGTCGTCAAACATCCGTGTACTACCATAGACTTTCGTTTCTTGACAAACCTTAAACAACCCACATTGCCTCCACCAAAATCGACTTAAATATACTTAAATCAACGTTATGTTATGGTCGACATATCTACCATATTGTTTCATCATCCATAATCGACTTTAATCTCTCATACACCACTACATTCTACTATAAGCACAACCATAATTTCCGACTGGGATGTAGGCTATGAAGTATGGTCGAACCATGAATCTGTAACTTAACCTGTAAGTCTAAAAGTATTTAGTAATGGAAAATTTCTCACCCCTTTCCCGAGAAAAATAATTATATATGTTAATACTTTCAGATCAAGCTTGTATCGTGTGAAATCAGTTTCGCTTAAGGAGCATTAATTCGCAATCGGTAATCGGGTCTGCATGAAAACAACATAGCCGTGCCAGAAGCATGCGTCTTAAAACCTTACAGGCTCCTCGATCCTCAGGCGAGCGTGGAGACAAAATAGCGCTGTCTATTTGCCTGAAAGACTCACGGGCCCTCCAAAATCGGCCCGCATGGAAACAAAGCAACAGTGTCATAATTATATGACTAAAAGTCTTATACAGGCAGGCCCTCGAGCGAAGGTCAGGCCTACTTGTATAAATTTAGCTCCACTAAATCATACTGAAACACAAGGAGTACCCCATCCAAAGTTCAGGCCTGGATTGATAAGAAAGACTACGATTAACCTACAAGACTTATAGGCCCTTTGAGTTCAAACTAGCCTGGAAAGGAATTAGCAGTACAGTTTCAAAGAAAAACCATAAACGGAAGTGCAAGATACTGAATGCGCCATTGGTGCGCAATTTTTTTCTCATATCTATTGCAATTTCTAAAATTTCAAATCGAAGTCGCTTTATGCACCTTTATTTTCAAAAGCAAAACCGTCCATTCAGTTCATTCTTATGGCCTTCATGACAAATTATTGAAAATTTACACAAAACTATCGTGTCATGCAAAATATTATACACAGTACGTCTGATGAACTGAGTTGTTTTCAAACTTCATCGTAGTTGTAAACCAATAACTAAAATTATATTGACTATTTGACACATCACTGCCTCTATACGGGGAGACTTCACTCTGCAGTGCATAAACAAACAAACAAACGTACCGTAGCAGGAGATTGAATAATTTTTTTATATATCGTTTCGAGGCCATACAACTATTTCACTGACAACACAGAGCCCTAAAATCACTGTGACCGCCTATAAATTGTACATATAATGTTAAGGAAACTGAAATGTTTTACGTCATATCTATATATCCATACATCAAAAATTTCCCTCTTTTCAGCACATGGAGAGGATCTCCTTTCTTGGCGACACATGCAGACTTTAGAATACACAGAATCCATATTCTGGCTAATATTGTTTAGATTTTCATGCTTAGAAGGACTCTTGCTGGGACAAAGCGACAAGGCATAATTTGAAGCAAGTAGAATGCTGTAATTCAACGAATAAAAAATATGGATCAAGCTTATGTAACCGAGATAGGGAACAGTCATTATGTAGTGAAAAGTACAGTAATAATAATTGTACCAAAGCAAGCATAGCTGACTTACTGAATATATCACAGAGCGGCTGTGATCGGGCAGAACATGCATAGGTCGATGGACCGAAAGAAAATAAACATGTACACACCTGGTGCAGGGAACATGAAGTGGGCCTCTGGTTTGGGCAGGTAGTGATGAGGATGCAGGTAGGCTGCAGCAGCAGCCACAGCTGCAGCAGACGCTGCAGGGCTGTGCATCACACCTGCAGCAGCTGCAGCTGCAGCCACCGCGTAAGATTCGCTAAATGTCGCCCGCACCATCGATGAGGTCACAGCACTCAGGTCCCTTGTTGCCTGCAACAAAAAAAAAAAAAAAGAAAGTTGTTATCTACTTTCCAATTAACTCTTTCGTTTATGAATTAAGATTCCTCTCTCGGAGGAATCGCACTATTTGAAAAGTTTTACATACGTAAACAGCGCTATCAGAGAAAGGGTTAAGCGCAGTTTTAATCCAGAGCCCAAATTTTTTAGGGTAACATAGCTACAAATGTATAGAGCCTGGCCCGTTGCCACTTATAAGTTCATTTACGAAAAGCAAAGTAACATGTCACAAGCTATCTTATTAGCCTTGCTGGCAGGGCGTTTGCATAGTATTTTATAGTTACAATTACAAACGAAGGGTTCATAGATTGTATTTTTTTTCGAAATGTAGAAATGTTGTACGTTAGAAGACAGTAAGCCGTCCAATGCTGAAACGTTAGTAACTCCGGACCCAGGCAGGCACGCGTAATGTACGAACTTATCCATGTGTCTGTAAATATATAAATAAAGAATAAAACAGATGCTCTACTGCATGATGTTATTTTTTTCGCTGCTATTCTTTCGCCTTATTTGAATAGAGTCTCTCCGGAAATCAGCATAATATTATAAGTTCTTGCGACAGGAGACACTGCGACGAAAAGATACCACCTTGGCAGGGCTCAGCAAGGCTTTGAGCTTGAGCACACACTACGCTGCCGCCAATACAGCCCTCACTTCCGCTTTGACAAAGTTGGGCATATAATTCCGTGTTGACAGCTTCACTGCAATCATTTGTCTACTCGGAACTATCTGTGCCAAACTCTTCCGATGCTTTGCACTACGAGGCAGTCGTCCGGTGCACTATGCCTTCCTAGACGAACTCTGGAGTCCTCATTCGAGGCACTGTGTACCAGATGGAAGTAATGAGAATGTTGTGGCACGAGGAGTCTTTATTAACTAACTAAAATACGGGTCCTAGGGTTACAAGAAATCAACAGATTCACTTTGCTTCTGTTAAGTCTTTTGTATAGTAAAATAAGCCGTGATACACTAGCCCCAAGAACCGTCAGTACGGTACCATGTCAATATTGGAAAGCTATTTGCGGACATATTGAGCCACGTGAAATATTAGTTTTGTTGTACGCGTGTAGCGCTTATATTTGGTCTCTGCGTGATCCGGTTTCCTAATTACGAAGGTCTGTGCGTAAACTACGTACGTCTTTTCATAACTATGTATATTTGTGCGAAACTACGTACGCTTGTGCCAATCGACAGTCTTGATCATTGGAGCTAAATTCATGACATTAATTGTGACCAAAGCATAAGAACATCTGCAGGTAAGCCAGACTGCCAGACAAGAACTAGCAGAATTGGTAGGGGTGCGGGTACTCTGGGACGTCAGTGCCACGGTGCCAAGCATGCGACTCCGTGCTGCGCTCTACTACCGGAATCCCTATATCAAGTCCATTTTTCATATAAAACTCGGAAAGTGCTTCTAAATAATTTTTATATTCACCATAGAGTGTATGGCTCGCAGTGACATATCTACGAAGCTGAAAATATGAAAGATGCAATAAAATACGCGATTGACGGTTACGTCACCGTCAACTGGCAAGTCAATTTCAGATACACCATGTCTGGGTTAACATTTCCTACCTGTACATATTTCTGTCTATTGGAAAGCGTATACTAACATTAAATAAAGCACGAAACACTCCTCTAATGTGGTGCACATGTTGAGATCATGCATGGAATAAGAATATGAACTGTCACTCACACGCTAATCAGGGGTAAACATTCCAAGTACAGAAGGTATAGAGGCTTAAGAACAAATAGGTAAGCGCATGTCAGGGTAGCTGGCCTGGTATACTAGCTATCACGGACTAGGTCAGTATTTTCCAGCCTAGATTACTCAAGTGGGGTAATTTACCCATATTTTGGGGGTAACTGATGTATAAGAATATACATAGCCAATATCGGGCTAGTTGACTTGAGCAGTTCATGGGACTGCGGAAAAAAAAAATTTGGATATTGGCGCGTAACTATTCTGCGGGTGGTGGATCATCAAGAAGTTGCATTTTACAGCCAGTACTCAGGATGAGAAACACTGGGCTAGGACATAGCTAGATGCCAAAATTTATTTATAACTAGACACAGATATTGACATAACATATACAGTACATTTGTATTTTGGGGGAGGGGCGTTCTATCAAAGTATCAAAGTGTTGCTTGTCACGACACTGACAGCTTTTCCCGGTTCAAGTTTACCTTGGCACCAACTTCCCTGTCCAAAATTGCTTTTGGTCTGAGCTCATGTGACTGTCCATCTCCAGACATCCATGTGCTGCCCCAGTGGGGATACTTGCTTACCTAACCTACAGCTTTCTCATGCACGTACTACCTCCTCATCAATTCGTCTCCTAGATACGCTCGCCCTCCAGCTGTTTATCTTACCATTCTTCCTACTAATCCTTCCTCCCTTTACCCCGGCTGCTCCAACTCATACCTTCTCACCTTCTTATAATACTCACGTACCTTCTTCCTTCATACCCCAGCTAATCCAATGCGTAACTTTCTATAACACGTTACCCAACCCTCCTCCCTTCACATCCCGGCTAATCCAACCCTTACCCCCCCCCCCCCC
>LQNS02000226.1:6897527-6924060 GCA_001587735.2 Parhyale hawaiensis
GCAATGATAAGGCACGATTTATCAGAGCTAATAAATAGATAATTCTGTCTAATGAGAGGGATACTCTTACTTGCCCATTAGCCTTAGCTTAACAAGACATCGATTAGCATGGGGGTAATAGAGCTGCCTGGAGGTTGCTGCAGTGTAGAGAATGAGCAAATAATAATTATAATAACGCTAATGTAATAAATAATTGGCGTGGGAGTAATGGAGTTAGCGGTTGTGTGATGGGTAACTTAATAGTAATTATAATATACTAATAATAAATAATTAGAATGGGGCTGATGGAGCAGCCCGAGGTTTGTCGTAGTGTTATAAGTAAACACTAATTCCAACTAGAGCACTCTGGGAGCGCATACCTCTGCCAAGCTAGTCGAAATATAAAACTATAAAAATTGGTTCTGAGCTCTGATTTCCTTAATCACCACCAAAATCTCGTTTTTTGGTCCTTCTGACAATAATAACAGCTTCTGTTATTTTTTTGACAATCTGTTCATAACTTTACTAGCTATGTCGCTGACAAACATTAGTCAAACTGACAAACAGACCAACCGATCATCACCAAAATTTAATCATTTACGTCTTTTAATATTTCAAGCACTTCCTGTAAATCTCACAAAGATCTGTTCATAAGTTCTTAAGTTACTTTACTAACAAACAATAAATCAAACACCGAGGCAACCAAACGAACGAACAAACGAATCAACACAAAAAAAATGATTATTTCATAACAATCCGTCCATAACTTTTGGATTCATGGTCCTAGGAAAAAAGAGAGAGAAAAACAGACAGTTGAACGGATCTTCACCAAGAGGTAATAATCTGTTACTCCCCATAGGCTATGCCCAAAAATTCCTGAAAATTTTGTAAAGATACGTCAATAACTTTTTCAATTATCTTGGTCCATGGCAGATAAATGCAGCCACAGGCAGACAGGCAAAATCGACAAAAGCATAAACTTCTTAGCGAAGGCAATAATGCTAATAACAATACCAAATAAGTAGCAAGAGTGTAATGAAGCTGCCTCGAGTTTACTGTTGAGTGTTGAGTAATTTAATGGTAATGCCAGAAGAATTAGCTAGCTACAGCGTACTGAAACTGAGCACATATGTGCAGCCTTCGTACAGTACCAATTCAATTAAAGAACAAACTTTGAGCCGCTTCATAGAAATTGCTGTTGAATGACTTTACTAATGTCATGTGCTTGGTAAATACAGCATTTGTATTAATATTGTTTACATTAGGAAATAACAGCTAAAATACTCGAGGAAACTCTACACAGCGAAACAATGAAATTTTAGTAATCTGCACGTTTGTTGGTATACGCTGCAGAGCTTTGGTCTTCTACAGCAAAGCACATAGTTCCAAAAGTAATATGTATGTATTTGTAATAGCTTTGAAACTGCTAATTTCTCGAATTATTTCACAATGAATGGCAAAGCCTTATAAATGACAATTATTTGAGGTTTTTTGCATATCCCTGCCCACAACTTGTGTAATCCAAAGCCATTAAGGAACAAAACGGGTGATCGACATAAGTCGACGCTACCTAATAACAGGTTAATTAAAGCGCTATTAACTTGTATCCTCGGATATACATATATGTTGAGAACTGTATCATTAAAAAAAACTTAATTAATCCTTTGCTGAATAAGTGTTCATCTATGATTAGTTGCATAATACTATTCCTACGCGATAGTTGCTGTAGTCGTTTAACAGTTGAAGCTCTTGCTAAGACCTGTTTAATAATATTGCCTCTCAACCCAGTTATCTACTGCACACACAAATTTACACTGATAACCCAGTACTTGCATACATCCGTAACAGTACAAACAGCACGAGGCCTGCGGTATTCACTATGCATATATACGCATTTACTGTGAAGACACAGTTTCAAATATACACAGGTGCACATTTACAGCAGCTCACTCGGTAGAAACGCGCCGTAGGTCTACGCGTACCCCCTGCACAAGCACGCACCTACAAACAAGATGCGCCGTAGGTCCACCCCCTGCACAAGCACGCACCTACAAACAAGACGCGCCGTAGGTCCACCCCCTGCACAAGCACGCACCTACAAACAAGACGCGCCGTAGGTCCACCCCCTGCAGAAGCACGCACCTACAAACAAGACGCGCCGTAGGTCCACCCCCTGCACAAGCACGCACCTACAAACAAGACGCGCCGTAGGTCCACCCCCTGCGCAAGCATGCACCTACAAACATGACAACAATGACTAGCGGCATTACCAACTGTTCAGAAATTCGCCTAATTGACGACAATCAAAACTTTGCGGAGGTAAAGCAGTCTGCCAATCAGGCGCTGCTCTTCCATTCTTCCTGCGCCATCTGCAGGTATTACTCGAGCGATGTTGCCACTCACGTCGCGCAAATTCTTGCTAAGTGTACGTCATTGTTGCATTAGAAGTTCATCTTGGGCACTGGTGACTTGATACGTATATCAATACTGAGCTGTTGCGTCACCAGTCGCGTCAGTACGTTTAAAGTTTAAAAAACGTCGCAGTGACGCTGATGCAACTATAGTGACTCAAATTAACTTTTGCATCATTTTCCCCATCAAGCGCCCATATAAAAAACGCAGTCCTCCACGTACATTTTGTAAGGGAGACATAGATATGGTATTTTTTTTTACTATTACTCACCATTCAAACACAAAAACATAAGACCATGATGGTTGTAGATTTGATGGGCTAAACACGAATTTACGAGCATAAGTCACAGTCGTCTGAAGTAGATATTCTAACGCAATTGGAATGGTATTTTCTAGAGAATTTGCATCGAACACACTAATTCCTCACAAAAAAAACGAATTATTGTTATTATTATTACTTTTTTGTAAAGTAATATTAGAGCTGAAGTCTACAAATAATATATAGAATTGCTCAGCACAGTGAAAGAAACATACAGTGTCCAACACAATGAGTCGCTCGTCCGCCCAGGGTTTACGTTTACGTAGCGTCGAGTACGACCCGTCGTAAATAACTGAGCAAGTTCCCTACTTTAACCCTATAATATATGGGAGCGACATCTTGAACGATTACGAACGAATTCTATATCCAATACGAAATTACTTCTCAAGGCTAGGAGCATGGGACCGATTCAGTTAATGATACCACAGCTTAGACAACCATTTCACAAACGAAAAAATAGTGTACCATAGTGAGTACCAATACTGTTTTAATACTAAATTAAGCACATCCGCATTTCTAAAAAAAAAAACTAAGCAGTTCCAATAGCTGTAACCTAAAAATTTGTGTTCAGCATATCAATGCCTATAGGGTAAATAGTCTAAAATGTCTGAGTTCGAGTGTGGGGGGAGGATAGGGGAAGTAGTAATAAATTATAATAATCTGAAATATTTCTGTAACTGAGACCAGTACAACGCACTTCATGGACAAATTTAGCAAAGCTGTATTGTCAATTTATCGGTATTTATTTTCTCATTAATTTCCACATGTCGTTGAGTAATATTATATTTCTGTTTGACTGCTGTGATACTAAGATAATACGTTTTTACCACTTGGATATTTAATTAAATTAAGCACAGAAAAGCGGGATAGCATATAAATATTACAATGTTGCTAAAATTTTTTTAGTAAAATTATAAGCTAGTCAGATATAAATGAAAGGATGTTTCTCATAAGTTTTGTCCATCTCCAGTAAAATTATTCTGAATCTAGAAAATTTAAAAGTCAGTACACAAAACAATTTTACAGCACCTATACAGCAATTTTACAGCACCTATACAAATTTGAAATTTATACTTAAATCCGAATTACGAGGGACCAAGCTTGACCGAGGCCACCGAGACACATGCCTCTCGGTGGCCTCGCCTTGACAAAGAGGGGGTGTTGCACTTTGCATATCGCTCAGTTCTGACTTATTTTGAAAAATCTACATAGAATCTATGGTGCTGCGTAAATTGTGACTACCTCTATCACTGCTTGCTAGTATAAAGTCATTTTTTTGCATATCATATAAGGGAAGCAATTGAAACAGAGAACACTCATCTCTTATGAAACTTTTATTAGCCGATATAGCGTATTCCTCAGAAGCATATTAGTAACGAGAATATGATTCATAAAGAAGGGCCATGACAAATTCCTAGCTGTCATTTTCGACAGCGCTGCCAGTCTAATGTATTTTCTTAATAAGCTTCATTCCAACTCACAATATCGGTTGTGCTCTTAATAGCGGAAGAAATAGACGACATAACCACCGACAAAAAAAAAAAAAAAATGAATGATACAGACGCATAACTCAGAAGCGCACCTCAGATGAACTGTTTGAAACTGTTGTGACGCCATCATTATCTCTTGACGCTGCTGGAAATAGATATCTACATTACTCTGGTATCATGGCTACAACTATATGATTTAAAACAAGGGATCAGTTGTGATGTCATTGCTGTCACTAAATTTCAAGTAAAAATACTAAAGAAAGACGTTTGTGTTCATTTTGCTGAGACACGAGCTGCATAAGATTCCATCTAACATTATTTTATGATAGCTAATTTTAGTATCTGCAATCACTATCGCAAAATTCTCTGAGCTACACCAGTGTCGCCCGCCCCTTAGAACTAGAGCATTCTGAGAGCGCATACCTCCGCCAAGCAAGGCAACGGTTGCGAAAAAATATTGGTTCTGAGACCATGATTTTCTTTGTATTAACACCAAAATCTACTCATTTGTGCGCTTTAACAGCGTTAACAGCTTCAGTAATTTTTTTGGAGATCCGTTCATAACTTATTGAGTTATGCTGCTAACAGATATTATGACAAACATGAGTTAAACATACAAACGAACAAACCGATCTGCACCAAATTTTAATCATTTTTGTCTTTTAACATTACTAACAACTCCTCTAAGTTATGGCATTGAGAAAAATCAGGCAGACAAACAAACAGATGGGCGGATTTTCACCAAAAGTTGATCATCTGTTCCTCTCAACATACCTAACAAACCCTGTAAATTTCGTCCAAAACCGTCAATTACTTTTTTAGTTATATGGGTGACAGACAGAATAACAGGCAGACAAAGCCAAGGAAACATAACCTCCTTGGCGGAGGTAATTAAGCGAGTCGCAACCGGTAACGGTTAGCATACAAAATTACTTCATTTATTTTATATTGGATGATAGCAAACGTTTATCAAGTAACGGTAAACGTTTCTCAGGTTACGGCAAATGTTTCTCCTCCGGCTAAAGAAAACTGATTTTGGGTTACGGTAGCCCAAACAGGGTTGTGATTGTAGAAAGCCTCAGCGCTGCTACATTACCGTTATATTTACGATAACCCTAACTCTCGATCGAGAACAGACGACCACGTTAGAAAGTGATCACAAAACAAAGCCCTGCAATAACAAGGAGAAATAAGTTCAGCGTTGCCGTCACGGTATCTCAGCTTGGCAATTAGGACCGTGCCAAGGGACGCCTCCGCCTCGGATGACTTCGTTCGTTAACTTCGGCATCGTCAAAAATTCGTCTCTTATTTATTATTGTTATTTTTTTCAACGGGGCAAGTCAGGGCGGCAGCTTGAACATGTGTGTTTTACAGTAGACAGGGCGTAGCGGATACTGTCTAAGTATTTTTTTATTTTTCCCGACATTAACGTAATCTTTGCTACGTGGTATAAAAATTCAATATTATACGATTTTTCCAAAATTGAAAAAATGTAATGACCACTTTACTATGGTCCCAAAATAAGAAATTGCACTGCAGCAAACGGAAAGTACACTTCTGCCACGGTTGCCGAACGTTAGATACTCAGAGCTCAGCTCTTAACCTTTAATTATAATTGTACCCTGCGCAACAGACTCTCGGTCTTCTAAGAGCTTTTACTAAATGCCTGATGAAAAGAGTCCATCGTTCACATTATTTTGTTTTAGTGACAGCTCGCAGTGCCAGTGGTAGAGTGGTTGTTACCTCACACTTCATATTTCACTGTTCAGCGAGGTAGACGAAGTTTTCTGATACTCGGGAATGCGGCGTCAGCGTTTCTGACATTCACTGCCCCCTGCAAAGACACTGACCTAACCAGCATTAGAAACAGACAGAGGGAGGGAGGGTGCGCAGTTGTTATTTAGATCTTTGATCTCTGACGCAATAGCGCTGACAATATATAGTCGACCGCAGCCGCTCACTCTTCTGAGACCAAGCTATTTTTTGCAGCACGAACCAGTGGATGCGGATTTTTGAGTTTGGGGATGTATGATCAAGGCGACTTTACCTTAACATTCCAAAATTATCCATTAATTACCAACGCTGTTAGACCGATTTTGTCACTACGGTTTGCTGCTGTTAATAAAAAAAGCTATATAACTGCACATGAAGATACCATTATTAGTTGATGGCAGGGTTAACCAAAAAAGCTCCTTCAACTGCAGAGTATATGAATATCACCAGGGAGACTATTAAGTGCCATGGCTGGTTATATATTCGAATGACATTCTACGTTATTAAGTGGATATATTAAATACATATGACATTAATACATGCTACGTTCTAGGTCTGAGAATACTCATCTGAAGAGTTTACTGAGACGAATGCTAATAAATAAATGGGTATCCTGAACTCATAAAGAAACTTGATTCCATAAACCCACACGAGGCACAGTAATCCTCGCATTACAGGCAAACCCCGCAATTTAACAATTTAGAACAATCAGCAGGAATCTTCATCATGCGGTCGAGTTTCATTTCTTTCCACCCGTCGCGTATCAATTGCCCAGAACGAGCAAACTTTGCATCCTCAATTGGGACAACAATTGCCTACCTTTTTGCATCAGTTCCAACTTTGTGTTGATATGGTAAAACTTGCTCCCGGCCGCCGCTACAGCAGACCTCTGCGGTACGTAGAGAGTGACTGTAGCACCACGTCCTGCGCTCAAACTTTAAGGCAAAACTCAGGGAGAAAGGCTCCAATTACCTTAGACGATGGGATAATAACCGAGATGTTTTCTCAACAAGCGGTTATCGGGAGAGTTAAGGAGAAAAATTCTCGGGTGCGGAGAGGGAGGGAAAAGCATGAACTCTGCAACCAGGTATGTCGTAATATGGTGATGATGACGATGGTGATGAAAATGGAATGCTTGAAGCATGCCGAAGCTCTGTGAATGAGGAGTATCAGCTGAAGTACGTTTATCAAGTTATGGGAATGACTAACTTTAAATAAAAAAATGCTACTGACTTCTGCGGGACAAATCTAAGGAATTATAAGGTGACGTGTAGGGTACTCACAGCAATGCCGTAGAGTATGCTATTGTGAAATTAACAGTCCTTGTGTACGAGCAACATTAAAGTCTGGAAAATAGGGTGCCATAAGCCTGAAGTATTCTTGCTACCCAGCTGTCCTACTGTTTTGTACAAAGGACTCCTCTAGTCATAGTTAACAAGCACATCACTTTAGAATAGAAGCAACATCTATTTGTGTATATACTTATTTGCCTATATTTTTCATTATTTATGTATGTAACTATTTATTTTTGGTGTATTTCGTGTCACCCTCGAGGAAAATGTCTGTCATGAAGTCTAAGTTCAATCTTCGCACTGAGCTTGCAATCGCTGCACTAATATGGTGTAGTCACTGTAGTGTATCTAGGCTACACCTGAGACACGGTGGCATTTACCGGCTGCCATTTACTGCGTCTACAAATGTAATCACAGCCTCAATATTGCCAACGAGTGTACAGAGCTGTCGATACTAATTCTCTAGTATCTAACTTGCTAGCCGGGTACACTGATATGTATATATACAAATACTGTATATAGATTTTTGTTTATTATAATAATACAACGGATTTTGAACCAAGCTCAATAATCAAGTAAGTTCCACATTTATTCGTAGCAAAAATAATGTATTGCCGTGACTAAGAATTCAAACGCATTAGTGCTACCGGTGATATTGTAAATATATAGAGCTATAAGTCAGAGTTTTTGCTATGTACGAACTTGCTTGCTTGAAACCGATTTTAGGAGTAGCCAAAAGCTTGTAGTGAATTAAGGAAGTATTTGCAGTAGATGTTACCTACAACATATACTGTAGAGCGTATGGTCCATCTGGAGATTAGGCAAAATTGCTGGTTCCAGTGTTGAACTCCACGTTGTGCTGCAATCCAGATATATACCTACTGGCTCTTTCTGTGTATTCTGACTGACTCCACGCGCCCTTTGCAGCCCCTGCTTGGAGAGATTGTGTTTTTCCATAGCTTTCTGCTCGGGTTTTGTAAAGATATTGATCAACTTAAGGGACAAAAGAACCAGAAAAACTGATTGGTTTTTGCAAAAGGTTATCTGGAGCCTTTGAAAAACAGACTTGTTTACAACTGCTCTGTTCAATACAGAAAAATAAAATACAGCGTTCTTACTATAGGTGTAGGAAGTCCTTCAACAAATCCACGTTCACAGTTTTCATTGGCCTTCATTTCAAAGAAGAGGAAAGGTTGCGCTATTGAATCTTAAAAAACATATGTATTGTGACTCAGCCGGGGTATATCTTTTGACAAAGTAGTTCTCGAATGTGAAGCTCAGGAAACATATGTCGTGCAAATATTTTTATACCTATCTTTTCATTCCGGAGGCTGATACAGGACAAAATTATTATCAATCTTTCTATGTCTCAGCGCATATAGACTTGCTGTACTACAGTCCATCGTAGCTAAACCTATCGCTAGAGGAGTTCTAACGGTGATTTAGGTAAATTTCGACTGAGAGGTTCCTATTTAAGATAAGGATCTCGAACGAAATCCATAATATCCAAATTCTGTAAAAAAATATATTTACTGGCAAAAACATAATTTTGTCAACATAGTGAGAGGCGAAAGTTATTGGCTGAAGCCCTAAATTGAAAGCCACTGAAAACGACCTAAAATAATCATAATTCATTTCCTTGACCTATTATGATTTCTAACGATAAAGTTGTGTTCATTGCTAAAGAAGAATAAATACGTTCTTTGCATCACTAAAAAAATTCTGGCATCTGTTTGCGACTCCTATGTTAATAAATAATAGTATAAAGTTCCTGAAACAGCTTTTGGTCTCACATGTATTCAAAGAATGAACACGTATGCATAGTGTAATTCTTTGCTAATATCTAATCTCCGTATGTGCAGAGTAGTACACAATTCCCAACATTGTAAACATATTCCGTCAGCAGCTTTTCCGAATGTCTTGTATCTTGTTACGCGCTTACCAAAAGTTTGCTTTAGCATTAGCAAAGTAAGTTGGTATAGTAGCCCTAGTGTCCGATATCTCTTCAAATCTGCACGATATTTCTGCTCGTACCACCGTTAGTTAGTTCGTTGGTTAGTACGACCGTGACGCTTTGTTCACTATTAGATAGAAGAAAATAAGAGTATCTTTGATGTATCCTTGATACGACCTGGGAAGAGATCAATAGGAGAAGTGACAAATTCAAATTTAAGCTGTTATTGCTCGTAGGTCTAAAGTAGAAGATTAGAAGATTCACTGCCTCACTTAGAATATTTTTTACCCCTCGTATACAGGATACGTGTCCGAAAGCATCATAATTGAGGAAAAATGCTTTAGTTCTGTAAAATTTCCACAGGTCCTTTCAGTATCAGATAGGAGAAAATTTGAAGAATACGGGTCTGAGATATCATTGAAGAACCGTACTTTTGTTTTGTGGAATTTCCGTTAGGTGACATAAGAAGACAATCAATTTATAATAGCAAGAAGAGAAGAATCACTGAAATTTATTCAATTCTCCAGTGCGTATCCTGTATACGGTACGATACACCATCAGTACACTGAAATTTTGCTCCCAAGCGAAAACTGCTTCGTCAAAGGAAAAAGCAAGCTGAAAAATAACTCCACGTCTACAATATCATGAAAAATTGCCTCTTTTGTGCTTCATTGATCATCTAGTCAATGTGTACGTTGTGAACTGAGAAATTACTATAGCTGGCTGAGTAATCCATGCAGTCATTGCTAAGGATAAGGATTCCCACTTTTGCAACCTAGTCTAATCTTTGAACCTCGATCTCAATCATAACCCAATATCTTTACAAACTCTGCAACCTGGCCTATTTTTCGCCTATTTATTTCGTCATGAGCGAAAGACGAAAGATACATAATAAAACATGTATATTCACGACGGTATTTATTATATTTTCATTTAGTAAAACTTTAACGGGCTTTGAATCAATATTCATGAAGTGATGAGCAAATTTGAGAAGTATCTTATCATAATTTCTTCCCCTTCAGTTTGCAATACAGTTCTTGTGTACAGTGAAAGCTAAAGCGTTATAGTGTCATCTATGATATAAAAAACAAAAACTATTATTATCACTATTCAGCTATGTTCACTTCAATATATGCATTCCTATAGTTTTAATAAAGCTCCAGTTCTGTAGAAAAACAAACTACCGAAGTAAATGAAATTTTCTAAGCAAAATCCGTGGATTTATCCAGCATTCTGAATATTTTTCACTTGCTGATTATTTCCCAAAATTTAAGACTGACGCGTGTTCTATCACGTTCATGAATAAAGTAATACTATAAATACTGCATTAAAATCAATGAGAAACAATAAAATCATCTTATACTCTGAAACTTTTAAAAAAATTCGAACTTATAATGATGATACTTTTACTGTAAGCTTCAAATAACGAATTGTTATCATGCTGTGAGCTTCCTAAAAACCGGTAGAAAGTTTTCAGGCGACTATCTGATTATATCTTGAGCTGCCTGTATAAATATCAGATAGAGGCCTCAGATTGTCGTAGAAGAGAACATTATTAATTATTGTCAGCTCTTTATAATAATATTTTAAAAAGCAAGTATTTTAAAATGAATTTTCCTCAATAATAACTTATGCTGTTTAGCGATTTTCTCGTGATATCTCATGCTGTAAGTTTTCTATGACCATATTTTATCATATCAGCTTCTATGTTACTGTTTCAGTCCTAAGCTTTTTTTAACTGATACTTTATGTTGTGTTTGTCACAGTCCCAGATTATAGAGCTTCAAATGGACTGACCAGCTCATTGATGACGTCATCGATGTTTCCTTTCTAATGCCAACTCGTCAGTCATTGGCTGCGCAATCTTGGGTGACAACAGCCATTGGTGGACGCTGCCGTTATTGTCACCAAAGGTGACGGCATGAATAAGTTGGCCCGCTCACTGCATTTCATAGACTATGCATAGGTGATGGGTACTGATGAAGTTGTCTATGGACTTCCACCGAGAAATAGTTAATAATTCCCGAAAGGGAGGGACACACTAAAATCCCGTTATTGTGTTCTCTAAACTTTGCGTGCGAATGGGTTGCATAGTGCCCGTACTGCCAGCAAGAAAAGCACACATTTTTGTTCATATCTCATTTGATGCAAAAAATAGCTAAACAGTTAAGGAAAATTTTACTATCGACACGATTGATTTAACGGCTGATATTTTTGTGAGCGTTTGGTAGACACACTTACAAGGACACACTAAAAACCAGGGGTGTGTCACACTCACTCCAAATTCAGGCTGCCGCAACCTGGAAAAAGGTTACCGTAACCCGAAAAGGGGTTGTGAGAGCGTCATCTGGCGAAGAGCGATGTAAGCTCAAAGACCGTAAAATTCCGTTTTAATTGGCATGCTGTCATATAAATTCCAAGTAACTGATTTGCTTCACTTATTCCGGTGTAAGAAGCCTATATGTTGCGTATTTGAATGGATTTAGTGCTCCTTTTATTCAAAATAGACGTTCGTGCTCGGTGACCTACATCGCCGTAACCCGTGTCGCAGTCGTCATTTGAGCTATGATTGCGACACGGGTTGCGACTGGCTGGGTCACCGGTGTAGCACCGGTAACCCAGAATGGGCCAGAAATACTGAATAATACACACCCCTGGGGCTCAAATGACAGAGAAGTCGTTTCATTAGCTTGGGAACTCGAACTTAGATTGTAAATTGTATTTGTGACACAAACAGTGACTACTACGCACCTCCCAGGCTCTACATTATAACTTTTTTTTAACAATTTTTGCTGCAATATTGCAGCAACAGATAGTGTTCTTTACAACAAAGATTTTTATGAAATTGAATTGCGCAGTCAATACAGTATAACGATATATACCAATACAGCTATTTAATCAGCTGTAACATATAAGTTTCTTGGGCGACTTTCTTTAGCGAACTCACCTTATACGGAGCATTATAACTTAATGTAAAACAACGTGGAGGTAGCGCAGTCTTCGTCTCTCCCCCTCTGCATGATCGAGATGAGCCATACAAAACTATCTAGTCCATGTACTTGACGACCCACTCATAAAATGTCACATAGGTCCTACGGGTTAGAGATGTAATTTCAATAAAATGTTTTTCTAACAAACTAAGAGCCTTGAACTAGAAGAAATTGGAATAGCCATTGTATTTTATGACACAGAAATTACGTAAAATTGATATAGATTTATTTTGTCTCTCGCAATTGCTTGTGCTGATGAATATTTGTCTTATTTTCAATAATTGTAGGCATTCCGCAATGCACGAGGCGTTTGCGTAAGTGTAAGGTCACTTTATTAGTTAAGCAAAATTTTATTTGTGTTTCATCAAGCAGCCTGATGAACTGGCTGTTTAGTAAAGAGGAGTCGATGATACAACTACATAATCTTATATAGTGGTTCATCATTAACAGCGTTATAGAGAAATGTTTTAATTTTTATTTTTGGAGCGCGATAATACATATATTGATAGCGTATAAGAACCAACTACGGTACAACGTTATTGTTTGCTGTGGCGTTTTCACATACTATAGAACATTATAGCGTAATCTTTTTACCAGTACCCACTGGTTCATGTTACCGTAACTTACAACTTATAATTATTTGATGTGTTTAGTACATTATCGCGTTGTTTTAATTAAGAACGTTTTCATTGTTAAAGAAATTTATATACAAGATTTAATGTGCTGAATGATGCACATATAGGGCAAGATACTTTATGGCGCATTGATAATTTAAACAGTTATGCTAGCTTATACGCTCAAGTATGATTAACAACAGAATGATAGTAAACGATGCTGAAACATTTAGGAATATTCTATACGGATTGTTAGCATTGAGATTATTAATGGCGTTGTATAATATAAAGCAGGATCATACATTGGCGTTACAATAATTACATGCTTAAAGATAATTGTAAACTTTGCTACAAATTAAGCAGACTGGATTAATATATGAACGCGTCATTATCATCAAAAGCTTTATAGAAAGTGATCATATATAGGTAAGACGCTCGTGACAAAAACTCTTACTTTCATATAGCTCTTGGGCGCTGCTATTATAATTTCGATGGTATATTTAAGAATTTGAATCAGTGTGAAAATTTATAGCGATATACTAGTTTAGAGCGCTGTGATAAGAATTTGCAACGTTATAAGAATTAAAAACGTTGTAATAATAATTCATAGCAGTAAATGAGTTTAGAGCGTCAGTTGATAATTTTTAGTGTTGCATAATAATTGGATCACTAAAAACACAAAGATGATGAGAATAACGGGTTAACCCACGAGGTAGAGCCAAGCTGTAGTGCATCATGGGAAATTGGCTTTTGACGTCATAAAAACCTAGTACGTTTATCGGTCGCCAATCTGCATTGTTTCTTTATCATTTCATTTGGGCCTTCAAAGTGTGCTACATGTCCTACAATCTTTACAGTTGCACAAAAATATGTATCAAAGCATCTACGAATTTTCTTAGCACTCTGAAGGATAAAACTTTATTATTATTTAGGTTTTTTCCGTAACAGGCACGCACCCGGTTGGAGAGTGTGGGTCAAATGTTTCCCTAAGCTGTACCGTCGCGTACACGTTGTTAACATATCCGTCTCTCCTAATCGTTGAAACTACAGCATCATTGAAAAAATTATGGATTTAACATTCGCCAAATTTAAACAACATCATTCGGTAATACCGATGCCACACGCTAGTCAAAAGAACAAGGATCGTCATCTTTTTGTCCGAACGTAATGCTGAACTCTTTTAAACACAATTTTGAGATTGCCAAGAAATGGCCTAAAAATGTTGAGCGTCCGTTCAGATTAAAATTACTGGTTACCCCGCAAGTGTCGTAGTTAGCTTTCGGACATAACATACTTTAGTGTGTGCAAATAAAATGGGAATATCAACACATTTTGGATGAAAACGATGACAATACTCGTTCGTTTGAATAGCGAGTGGCATCGGCATTAGACAGTTTAGGATATATGTGGAATACGGTTAGGCTTTTTTTCTGCAAGTTAGTTAACGCGAGTTGGACGCCACCCTAGGTACTGTTATATTGCTGTAACGCGCGCAGCGTATATGGCAGCTGATGTTTTGTTTCTAATTTTACCGAGCAATTTTATGGCTTCTGTGTATTTAATATAAACTTTTACTCTTGCTTTAATATTACTTCGCCGGAAGGAAGGTAAAGTGCTTCTTCGGTCCTCTAATGTTTTTCTTATAAATCTTGTTTAAAAGTTCTTCTATATCGGCGTACAATCACTCACATCTGAGCCAATTTTGTTGCAGCAGTTTAAAATTATAAAGGATAGCAGATCATTAATAGAAGACGAAAATAAATGGAAAACATTGCGGTATTCACTCATATAAATCCATCTTTAGAATGTCAAGTTACACTCGATAAAACTCACTTGATTTACTGCATTTTGAAGAAGATACACTTGGCTCTAAAAGTGCTTCTGACACATGCGGGCATTTGCTGGTTGAATTCATCTGCTCTTTTACAAGCCTTTTAACCAACGTTCTTTAAAAATTTTATCCTTCAGAAAGGTAAAAAAGTTCGTAAATGCTGTTATGCACATCCTTGTGCAACTATAAAGATTGTAGGACATGCATGTATATAGGACACTCGATCTGGAGACCCCAATGAAATGATGAAGAAACATTGCAAAATAGCTACTGATAAATGTACTAGGTATTTGTGACGTCACAAGCCCATTTCCCATGATGCACTACAGCTTGGCTCCGCCCCGTGGATTAACCTGTTATAGTCTCATAATCCTTGCTAAAAGCAGAATCGCAGCAAGCTTATTAGAACGAATTCTATTATTTTCTTCCATCATCTAGGTGAGACATTGCCCCACTTGTTCAATTTCACGATTTGATATATAGCGCCTTAGTAATACTCATAGTTTTTTATGGTGTTAAACATAAAATGAAATTCTCATCGTTATGATAATTCGGAGCACTAGAACAATTAATTGGGACCCATAAGTATAACCATGGTGAAAGCTTTGCATTGACAAGAGCACTGCATTGAAATGAAATAAATAATATGTACTTACGACAGTTGTAGATAGATATGAATAAGAACGTAGAAAAATGAAAGAAATCGAAAAAATTAACAAAAGTACAAATAGAAAGTAAGATATATATATATGATAGGAAAAATCTTTTGCTGTTACCTTTTAGCTTTTGAATCTTATACTGCATTAATCAATCTTATTGTTTTAATAATTATACCCACAAAATATCATTAAACAAAGTGCAAATATGTATATATATGCTCAAATGTGATTATATAAGACTTGATATCAACAACGTGCATCTTAGATGATAGTATACCATTTGCATATGCAGCAGTCGTTCAGCAATTATAGGATACAATTTAGCCTATACTGTCTGCAACCCTGTTTTATAAATATATATATAGCTTAGGCCTATATGCAGCAACATACCAACAGCTATGACGTATATAACTTAGGTCTACGCAGAATTACAGATATACTTCAAATGTTTACAGTCATTTAAAAAAAAATGACATACTTTAGATCTCTATGAAAAAGTCGTACCTTAGGCCTGTGCAGCAATATATCATCAATAAGGAAGGAAGTAGTGGAGCGTGAAGTGTGTGCAGTGTCTATGTCTACACTGCGTTTCAATGGCTGCAGCAGTTCCATGGTTTTATTCTACCACTTTTTTCTAAACACTTTTATCACCTTACAAAACATTTACTTTACATGAGGTCTCTTCATCCTTATGCCTACTATCTTGAGATATCTTATGTGCAGTGACTAGAATCTGGCTTTAGAATGTATAATTCTTATATATATCTATCTATAATTTTGATGCAATCTTGAATACGTTCTTATTAGAATGTTTTTACTCCAAATGTGACTCCTATTTATTAACGTTGTACTTATGTGTACAGGGCTAATGAATACATAGGTAGGTTTTTCATGAATACTTCACACTTAGTATGAGAGTGTATATATTAGAGACAATTTTTCATATTCTTCCTCCACAAGATGCATCATCAGTTGAGATCTTTTCTTCGTATCAGAGTTCACTTCACATTAACACTAAATTGTCTTTTTGCTTTACAGGCTTATTGTTAGAGGGGTGTACGTATACATTTATTACTTTGCACATATTCATATTTAAACTTTAGTTAATAACATAAATCGTTGAAGATTTCAACTTCTTTGACTATCGCATTCTCTGAAAAAAAAAATAAAATCATGTATATCTGAAATACTTACAATTAAACAATCACTTCTATAATTTTGAAAAAGTTTATCGTGCTCAGTTTTATTTTCAGAGTTTCCTACTTAGTGTCTCGTTTTTTCCTTAGTATGAATCTGTCCACAAAGGTTACGCAATTCATCTATTTCATTCACTACAATTGCGTCCTGCAATGTATATATATGTTCATACAAAGAGTTTTTCAATTACTAGATCCGGGGATGCGTTCTTTTATTGCTACCAATTTTCTTTCAATAACAAGTAAGAGTTATTAATTTTATGCTGGCATTTTCGAAGTACATCATTCAAAAATGTAAATTTATTATTTTATTTTTTCAATTCAATGCATCCAAGACAGTATATTTAAACTTAGCAATCGTCCAGGAATGTATTTTAAATACGTCGATATTATTTCACCTATTTTATCTCTTATCGTATTTTTATAATCGAAATTTCTCGTCCATTGCACCCCGAAATGCTTACTAGATTCCTCTTTATAACAGAATTCAGAGACAAATTTACCCTAATCATTTTCAATTTGCTGCACCTCAAGTCGGCACAGTTTCAGCGTCTCTTTTATACGAACACTGACACACACTCACACACACACCAGCTGTCGCAGCAGCAATATCCAGGACCTCGCTCAGCTGCTGAGCAGCGTAGCGAGCTATCGTACGATCGCCTTTGAAATTACTAGGGCAATTTACTGAGGAACCACACGACAAGCGATGGTGTGGCGTTTACACCACGCCAACCAATGGCTAACCATTAAGCCACCGATGAACTCTAACGCCGATCACCTCGTCAAGAACCAATCATCAAGCGTCATCAAAGTGTATGCCTATTCTTATGACGCCCTGGAGGCCAGCGACCAATAGGAGCGCGGAGAAATACGTGCTCTTCGCCCGACCGCCAATGAGAGAGCACCGTGAGGGAACCGAGGGGAACGCTAGCCAGTCACAGACTCAGTGGAAAAAGAAAAGCTTCCTATTGGTTCCGGGCGGACGGAGTGGGTGGAGAACCGAGGGTAAATCTGTAGAAGCTCCAATATTCTTGAGAGCAATTGAAGAAATGAAGAAATGAAGAAGAAAAACGATTGTGCTGCGCTCAATGAGGGAGATCTGTCGCGCTTTAGAGGGGACTTTTGAAGGAGCCCCCCGACATCCGTCAACAAGGGGTCAGAGTTTGCCTATATATGTGACTGATCCTTTGTAAATTGACATCCGTATTAGTGGGTCTATCTGCGCAACGTCTTGTAGCCTAGAATGCTGACACATTTTTGGCTACAGCTACGCTCCTAACCGGCATATTAACTAAGCTATACAAAAATGAACACTTATTAGTATAAAAGAGATCAATTTTCTATTGCTTTTTCTATGCCTTAATGATTTTCAACTACTTTGTGACATCATAAGCCACAATACGAAGGAAGTTTGTATTTAGAGCACCAATGAGCCCACTTCGTTACACAACGCACTGTTATATATCACGCTATGCATGAGGCATGTTGAAAAATACCCAAAATATTTTCTAGCATTATTCGCAAGTCAAATAATATTCATCATTAACTATGAACCATACTGTCATAGGAGACAGTAATTGCAGCACCGTGTCCCACAGCATCAGCAGCCATAGCAGCTTGACAATATGCTTCAGAGGAGCTACATGCAGAACACAGATGCAATATAGCTACTGTTTACGCATGTAATATTAAGCTGTCATTGAGCTTCCTCCGGACCCGTCTGATCCTCTCCTCCTTGCTGGTCATGTTTATATGAGAGGCCAAGTTGTTGTGTTATGTGGTGTCATGCCGTTGCTGTGATGACGAGTGTGATGTGCACAAATGCATGTTGTTGTGGTGCGTTACTATCTCGTATGTGGCCTAATTAAATTTGGGGCTGCATGTTGTGATGACTGATAGTGTGATGATGCAAGTGATGCCGGCTAAATACGGGTGGTAGGAATAATGTTGTGTCAGGAATGGTGCCATTTAAATAGTGGTGACAGCAAATACAATTAATAGTGTATAGCGATAGTGGCATAAATGTCTAAGAGTGCGGTGATGAAAGGCGTGGCACCTATTACTGCTGTGACATATTATATATGATGCCTCATATAGTGCATGCTGTAATGCTCGCAATGATGAATAAGAGTGATATGGCCTTAGGTGTGATGCTTCATTGTATGGTGATGTTGGGTATACTGCCTAAACATATGTTGACTTAAGGTTCGGGGCTTCAAAGTGCGGTGAACAAATAGGTGATGGTGTTACGTTAGGTATGGTGTAGTGTGAAAATAGGCAGGTGTGATATCTATGATGAATAACAGTGTAGCGATACTAGGAATGATGCCTAATTGAATTATGATGTAACGATTGCCGTGACGTCATGTGGGTAGTGATGGAACAATTTCTAAAAGTGCGATGTCTCCAATTTCGAGTGCTATCGTGAAAGTAGGGGTGATAACTAAAAGTGTGGTGGTGTTAGTTAGGTAAGGTAACGGATAATGTGGTGATGTTAGTTATGATGCTGCAAAACAGCGTAGTGTGGTGATATGAGATTTGATATCTAATAGTGTGGTGATATATAGGTATTTTTAGGCATGATGCCAAACAGTGTGATGATGTTAGTTAATTGTGATAACAAACAGTGTGCTACTGTACGGTAAGTAGTGTGATGATGTTAGTATGATGACAAATAGTTTGGTACGTGTTGCTATAGCTATGATGCCAAATGTAAGAGCGTGCGTGGTGATGTTAGGTGTGATAACAAATAGTGTGGTGATGTTAGTGGTGATACCAACTAGTATCGTGATGTTAGGTACGATACCATATATTTTGATGACAGTAGGTATGATGCCCATATAATAGTCTGGTGATGTCGGTTATGATGCAGCATTATGTGGTGTTCGGTATGGTGCATGTTTGCTGCAGTGCGGTATGTTGTTTTTCTGTTTTGCCATTCGAGAGTTCATATAAGTGTTTGTTCAACATATATGCCTGGTCCCACTTTTACAAACAGGCCTCTGACCAGGCACATAATTTTGGCTTCAAAACAATAGCTAACTGTTCTGAACACGGGATTTCACAGTTGAGCTGCTGCACCCCACTACCTATGTGCATATGCATGGTACCTCGTCTCCACAAGAGAACAAAATAAATGAACAAAAAAACAGCCGATATTTAAAATGACCGTTCAATATTTAGCGAGGATCATTATCATTTTTGAACAGTTTATATATACGTATACCGGATTTTCAGAAAATTTCACACTCCGGCATGGTAAATATTGCTGCAGTAATTTTCTTTTCATCTCACTAAGCCTAACCATTAGAATAAGAATTATATCCCTTTTTATCCTGATTATTCCTGACCCTCCTTTGAACATCATGGTATACTTTGCAAGGAATTTGAAACTCTTTCATAATCAGCACACAATCCTCCCACTACCCTATTAATTGGCACGATGATCTAATATGGTATTAAGTACTTTTGTTGCTATTGGATGCACTATGCACTGTTTTGCAATTTCATATGCTTGTATTTCTGTTATTTCAAGCAGAAAATGCCTGATGTACGCATGCTGTATTTTACTCAGTTACGTTTTGATACTAATTCTGATATATCGTGTAGAATCTATTGCTATGCAGTTTCAGTTTTTTATACTTATTTATTTATTGGTGCGCATGCAGAACAAAGTCAACTGCGGCATGCTACAGTATTGTATACTGCAGTCAGTACCATTCGGCTAAATACAATCGAGCAGGCCGAGCTCCACCGCCCATGCATATCTTCCGCCGATACTCGCGCCTTGGCCAAGTACATATAGCGGTGTACTGCTACTTGGCCAAGGCGCGGAATATTCGTGAACACTACACGAACAAGTGCGCCATGCTCGCCCGTGCCAGGGTGTATATATTATGTTCAGAACGAGGTCGCCGCGATGCCGACCTAAAACCATGCATACATGGCGACCGAGCAGTACCGCAGAGCCTAGAATATACGCCGGTTCTTTTCTCGAAACAGTATGCGCACCATGCTACCCTCGCTTCTCCGGATATTTTCAATCATGTTGTATCTTGATATCTCATGCACAGGCTGCCCACTGAAATCTGGGCTTTTGCAAGTGAGCCTGCAGGGAGGCCCACTAACGTAAACGTTGATAAAATGAGTTCTAATCATCACGGAGACCTCAAACAAAACTGATTCATTCTTCATAACGTAAGGAATGTGGTACAGAGCAGAAAAACCAACTTCATCTTTATATTGAAGTTGGTTTAATATATAGTCTATATATATATATCATCAGTGGCACCAAATATCATATATTCGGAGAAAAAGATTAATTGTAAATTCAAAATTTCTAGGAATA
This sequence comes from Parhyale hawaiensis, assembly GCA_001587735.2. Classification (NCBI taxonomy): domain Eukaryota; kingdom Metazoa; phylum Arthropoda; class Malacostraca; order Amphipoda; family Hyalidae; genus Parhyale; species Parhyale hawaiensis. The sequence goes on from LQNS02000226.1 coordinate 6,918,388, forward strand.
TTAGATTAATAAAATTTACATACACAAACTACACGTATTGTTCATCAGTATCCCATACACTTGAATTTCTTCCCATCGTCAGAGTGAAAGGAGTAATCACAGAAATTAATGAATGGGAGAGCTTTCGGCAGACCTCATTCCAATATAGCTGCAAGAAAATGAAGGTTAAGAAAATTCAGTAATAGGGAAAACTGAGTTAAAACCACAAAAATACCACAAAGTGACATCACATCGATAGCCATGAGCTCAAACTGCATAACAAGTATGAGCTAAAGATACCAAGACAGCTGCAAAATGATAATAAAACGTGACATTTTGGCTCTTATACAAACTTTCAATCCATATTCTATCTCAAGCTGCACATCGTGGATGTCCATGTCATTTCACAAGATTACCTAGGTATATTATTGCCTATGTTACATCAGTTCATGGCTGCCTGGCAAAGGTATATCACTTCATGGCTGTCAATGCCGTATAATTTTTTAGCAACCAGTGCTACATCACTTCATGGCTGCCATCTACTCCATCCAACTCACCCTTCAACTCTGCTGGCTGCACTGATTTTCTCGCTCAGCGGGTGTATCAACTAATTTTCATTAACATATTCATTAGCTGCTCATTTGGCATTTCATTACAAATTTGAGTACACTACCAAATTCAGAAGGCTCTCTTTTACAACATGAAACTGTTTATTTTACTAACAAAATCATTCTACTTTACTAAAAAAATTCAAAGCATGTCATCAACAGTTGATTTACAGTACTACAATTAAATTCTTTAGCTTTTGTGAATTTCTTACTTATAAAAATATTAAAAGTATGTACCTACAGTTTTACTAATCAATATTGAATGCAAAAAAATTAAGTAAAATATCCTAAGCAAAGTATGAAAAAGTAAGGGAACAACAAATGAAAACTGCAGCTTACTCTAAAGTTTTTTATTTTTTCACATTTTCGTCAACCATCCTGACTACCTGTAAATAATTATGAGCATCGCCTAACTCTTTCTCCCTCTTTTTGGGTGGACAGACAAACAAATATATTTACATAAATCCTAAACGAAAATATTATCACCGATCATCGTTTCGCTCTCGATGATAATTATGAACAATATGTAGCGATTGCTTAGGCTGCCAATTTATGTATGGGCATAAGCAAGTACACAGTACTAGTCTGCACATTACCTTGCAAATACGTTTCTCTTTCAAGATCAGCATTATCGTATCACTTAGCATTGAATTTATCCACATCCGCCTGCTGGCGTGTCCGTTTGAAAAGCGGCAGCACCAGCACCGCTTGATGCTGCTCTACAAAGTGAGACACAGCTCAATGGGAAGGAAGTGAGCTAATGGATGCATTGAGGCTAGACTTATGGAGGTAATGGATGGCAGTAATGGCCTGTCTTGAGGTATTCTTAGCCGTCTCAACCATACTTGACGCTGCAAACAATATTAATCCTATACGAAACACCAACTTTTTGTCTGGTGTCTTATAGAACTGAACGAGAGTTTGTACGTGGAGTTATGTCAGCCAAGCTGGCAAAGATGATGAAAATAATATGCTTAGCACATTACCAGATGCCCCACTGAATGCTTTACCTGTCAGGCGGCTCTCAATAGTTACTTTTAAACACTGCTATTTCTGTGATAATTTTTATTTAATTGAGACGGTAATGGGTTAAAGTTGCTATTGTTTCTTTCTTACCTTACTCTGCACTTTCACTAGCGTATTCGAAAGTGCACCAATTGCTTGCTTATTTTCTACTAGTATAATTGAGTTACCCTGACCAATAAGTCGAGATGGGTCGTTACTCATACCAATAGCATCTTTTAGTATATAATACCACGATCGAGCATCCTACCAATAGAATCCTACCAATTACATTTATAACTAAATGATACCAAAAGCATCCGATCCCACAATAGCATCCTTTATAGATTCCAATATCATCATATTAATAGCATCCTATACCAGGCTATTGCATGCTTTTCTGGTACCAATAGAATCCTACTTCTCAATTAGTCCTCCTACAAATAGCATCATTTACTTATACCAATAGCAATCTACAATTACAAGAATGTTAAAATTCGTAATCCAGCGCATGGCTGTGTATTTTACAAATATTCCTAACTTATAACAATTATAGATTTTGGACCGTAGTGCTTTTTCAATAATGAATTCCCGGTATACTATAGTGGGTTACGATATCAGAAATACCAGTGTTGCATACACGGTATGGGTGGCCTTTGATATTCTTATACGGTATTTACCGTAAAAATATATTTGAGACTCCTACTACTTATGTATCTTGTTATGTACGACAGCAAGTATTATTCTATATAAGAGCTAATTAAAATATTTCTCTTTGTGTACATTGTTTTATTTTTACCCTATATATAAGGATAATTAGATCAAGTAAAGATAAGCACTCCCTGTTGCTACGGGGGTGCTTATCATTACTTTCACAAATTCCTGCCTTAACTAATTGTTTTCTCTTCTTATTTCAGGATATTATTTTCTCTCAATGATTTTTAAACCATTGCGTGTTGTAGTAGGAGGTTACATTTTACTTTGTAGTATAATATAACTCAGAAAGTGTGAAGGAAAGGACCCCTATAACATGGACCGTTCTCTTTATGAGTAAATTATTTAGCCACTGTTGGCTGAAGACCCGACTCCTGCGATTAACTGGATGAAGCAGCAGAATCTTTTAAGAGCTGAACTGAAACGCCATTGAGTGTAGTAATTTGATAAACTGGACGAACGGTCTTCAATTCAAGACAAATACAGCATGTCTGGAAGTGCAATTTTAAGAGAAATGCAGTAAATATAAGCACTATGAATCAATTCGCAAAGATTCTTTTCTTTATCGTTTATAGCTTGTGGATAGCAAAATTTTTTACTGGTGTCAGGAACTGAGTGTTTTTACAGACCGTGCAGTTACTGAATGTGTCTAAAGATACAGTTATTGACATGTTTAGCTTTTTTGGTGTACCCGCCGCAACGGTACAGATTGATGAATCCATTCAATTTTACTCATGAACCAAAGCACCATAGTGGACGTTAGGCTCAGAATCTCTGTGGGTATTTGGATAGTAGACCCTACTTCATCACCAGCCCACGGTTATATGGAGATAGCCGACTCGCGTAATGCAGAAACACATGTTATCGATAATTAGGAAAGTAGTTATGACTGGAAAAATTGTTCCCAGTGATCAATGGAAAGCATACGGGAACATTCAAAGGGACCTTGGACTTACGCAGCTTACTGCTAACCACTCCTTGAATTTTGTTGACAGGACTACAGGCAGTGGGAAATTTTCGGAAAAAATGCAAAGTAAGAATAAAACGGATGCTATGATGTAAAAGAGAATGTCTGAAGTTTTATTTGCACGAATTCATGTGGAGCAAACGAAACAAGAACTTCAATTTTCATAAGTTTTATAACACTATTGCAGGACAACCTCAATTTGATAAAATTTGTATATGTTCTAATGGTTTTCTGACTAGGCATCTTATTTCAATGTTGTGTTTTTCATTTTATATTTCATTGCATATGTTCACTAAATGCTAACTAATAAAACTTCCAATTGATGTAATGTGTTTTAACATCAAACCATAATAAGCCTACTCGCTCCTAGCTGGAGTGCTTAACTATACAGTACTTGATCCTATTATATAGGGCGTGCTTTTCTATACTAGTCAGTTTTGGGATTGCATATCTTTACTTGATCCGAATAATTATAATATATCTCTTCGCGAACATTGTTTAGAACGTTATTTACAGTATGAAGTACGCTTGTCGTAATCTAAATAGGTCAATCATTGGACTAATCTGTTTTTGAATAGGTCAGTCATCGGACTAATCTGTTTTTGAATAGGTCAGTCATCGGACTAATATGTTTTTGAATAGGTCAGTCATCGGACTAGGCAAAAATTTTTAGATTTGGCAATTGTTTTGAAATCTCAACTTCACCGTACTACCCAGCTCAGGCTAATTCTGTATCATGAATCGTATGTTCAATTTTGTAGATGTTTGACCCGTTATCTGTGATTGAAAAACTGTATTTTCATTTTATGTCTTTGTTATATTATACCTTAAGTACGAGATCGGCTTTATAATGCGTGCTATACTCGAACTTAGTACACATGATCATGGTTCAAATTACGATTTGCACTAATATTTCTGTACACACACTCAAGTATCAAATCGCATACTCTTTTATTAATTGATACATTTTTTAGCAACATATTGGAAGACTACTGACAACAAATGAATTGCTAATGTTAGAAAAAATGTTATCTCTTACAAGATGAAAGCCCTACCACTCTACCTAACCTGCCGTCGGTAAAAAATTAAAACCATACTATGAGAATCATAGTTTGGGTGTTCACTCATCTATGGACTTTTAACTACACTATTTTCCCGCTAATTCTTTCCTTGTACTATTATCAATTTAAATTATGCTGAAAAAAGCGGTCTAATACTCTTCATTAGAAGCTTTTTCATTCCATTAATGATGTCCTTTTTTTCAAAATAAACGTAATAGTTAGACTTCTGGTTATATTTCTGGCTAATTACAACAAAACTGTTTGTATTTTTACCATACAGTACTCATCCTTAACTTGAGAACACTCGCGTGTTTACCTTCATAGCTCTCAAGTCTTTACCTTTAGAGAGCTCGCGTCTTTACCTCTAACAAGACCTGCGGTCCTCGAGCTGCGAGGGACCTCAAGACAAGCACATCCTCAGCGCGGCAGCCGCCCATGCAAGGGTACTTAGCCATGATCGCTGCTTGTCAACCTCTGTTGTAGTGAAGAGCGCTCAGTGTAACTCTACACCGCGTCCCATTCATTACACGAGGCCTGGGGCGTGACCCCAACACTGGGTTGTGAAGAGGAGACGCTTTATTGACATCTCTGCTTCCTCCCTGCCTGGTGAATGCACCGTGAGCAGGAGACGGACCAAGGGGAGTTGATATCATGCATTCCTTAAGCGATGAAGATAACAAATGAACTGCCTCGTTTTAATAAAAGTTGACATAGCGTACTATGGCTTAATACATATATATATATATATACATTATTTCACGTACACAGTTGATCATTAGCTATTTGCTTTTAAGCCCGAAAGTTGTGGCCGAAATATCATCTATAGGTATATATGAATTTAAAGGGTGTCATTTCAGTCTCGTAAGTCTCGTATACACAGTCAAAACTATAGCACTCTGACAGCACACAGTTCCACCACAGCAATGCTAATGAAAAATTCAAATTGGTCCTGAAACTAAAATTTATTTTTATCTCTATCATATTTCGGTCTTTTGTGCCTCGTGACAGTAATAACAGCCTCTGCTATTCTCTACCTTACATTGATACCTTGATGATACTTCGGACGAGGTCCAGGTGGCGTTATGCACGCCACCCATCTTGCGCAGAGGTGATCTCTAGAAGATACATCAGTAACTGCTTGAATTACTGTACATTCTAACAAGCATTTCGACAAACATTAGTCAAACACACAAATGGACCAACAGTACAACACCGAAATTTGGTCATTTCTGCCTTATATCATTTCCAGCAATTCCTGCAAATTTCATGAATAGCCCTCCACAAGTTTTTTGAGATATATTTTGATAAACATTAGTCAAACACCCAAATGGACCAACCGATG
>LQNS02000226.1:6939791-6958409 GCA_001587735.2 Parhyale hawaiensis
TCGTGATGACGACCCAACGGGTCACGGGTAGTCTAGTATTATACTAAAAGTCTGTGAACCGGTCTTGCTTGTTTACTTGTGTCTTGTGTCTTGTGTCTTGTGATCTTGTGTCTTGTGTCTTGTCAGGTACTAAAAATAGCATATTCTACGATGAGACATTCAATTTATTATACTTCTCCGAACATTCGCAGTGTGGTTTCAACTCTCTTTTCAAGATTTTACAGCGGGCAATACTTCTAATTTCAAATGACATTGCCGTTACTGGTTATCATTGGAATCCAAATTTTAGTTTCTAGCTTACTACGAAACAAATACTCGATCGTGTATCTTTAACTTGATGATTGCCTACATTCATATCTATCAGCTTCCAACGTATTGACCAATTTAAATTTGCTGTCTACCTTCATTCATGCCAGTATCACTTTCCAATATAGCCACCAAGTCTAAATATATAGTTACCTATATTTTACCAGTTTTAGCTCCCAATATTTGACCAATTTCAATTTGATGCGCATCTACATTTATACCAGTGACAGCTTTTAATATATCGACCAATTTTAATTAGTTATCTACTGACATTTATGCCCGTATCAGCTTCCAATATATTGACTAATTTTCAATTGATGTTTGTTTGCCTTCACATATAACAGCATCAGCTTCCAATATATTGAACAATATTCATTAAATTCATATCCATTAATCCAGTTTATAGAATGAGATTGCTACGGTAGTCGAGGTCCCATTGTCAAAGCAGCATCTATCTGGACAGTACTAGTCTAGGTTTCGCAGAGAACTGTAGTTAGACACGACGCACAAAATTCCCTGATTTTGCTGTACAACTGACTTCATTTTCATAACATACTCAGACAACATTATGAACAAACAAGCTTCTCAATCAGCCGCAGAAGCAACCATGATGGCTTTCATTACACAGCGTGCCAACACCGTTTTCTTTTTATCTCTATCGTCTCAGTTATTGGTTTGTGCGACCGTAAACAAAGCCGTCAAAGACGAGCAAATTATATTGTCTGTATTTTGTGTAACTTCTTTTGAGGAGATCCTTAGATGTGTCTATTGTATACAGCTTGTGGTGCGCGCATGTGTTCCAAGGTGTGCGTAGGTGCGTGTAGGTGTCAACAATGTGCACCACAAGCTTTGTGTCGGGGGAAACGCTCATATATTGATCCCATGGACCTTGTTGACAACTCTGTTTGCTGTGCACGTGTTGTGCGGCAACGCTGCCAGACAGCCGCACTGCCACAGCCATCTTATGTGACTTCAGCTCATCAGGTGCGGTGAACATAAAGACGCAGCCATCATCAACGAGAAGTCGGGTGGTAACCGCAACAACATCACCGTAATCGAATTTGATGATTATAACCAGGCAAAAAAAAAAAGGTGAAATCAATTTGACAACATCACCGACTGGGAAACCCGTACGTTCACGCACACACTGGTTTGTGCTGCAGGTATAGGTTAGCTGGCCTCAGGGAAGTGTACAGCTGCAGTCGACCGCTGATCGTCCAGAGCTATGGTCATAGAGGGAAAGCTCATATGCGACAACCCTTGCCCCTCCCCCATCCTCCCCTTTTCTGGGTAGGGTAAGTACCCCCACAGCAGCTGTGTAGATATCAAATGCTGTCAGTACATACATCAAGCGCCTCAATAGCTCGCTGGCCCGGGTTAGCATTCGAACCTACAACGTCCAGTGTCATAAGCTCTGTACCCTAGGCTGCCGCACGCTCGGGTATTAATATAATAAACGTTATATTCATAACCGCTGCAGTTACCTAGCTAGCACGTTATCATTACATTTTTATTATTTATATGTGAATATTACTGGTATTATTTCACAATAACATATATTATCCTTGACAGCTATAATATACTCTGCCGTTGGCTGAAGGGACAACTTGGCAAGTTTAAAAAATTCGTAAATATTATAGGTTCAACAATTACATAATAATTTCAAGAGTAATGAAATTACTATAATAACTTATTATTTAAAGTTAAGTCACCTTTCAACACCTCCTGACTTGGTTCACTTGCATCCACCCATGCTGTGGAAGTGAATCCTGAAGCCCAGCATCCCAGGAATAGCAGCACGCTTTGTTGTTATTGTTGACGCGTTCTCAAGGATCTCTGTGGCATTGTAGATATTAAGCTAGCCAAGCAAACTGTTACTGCATCGCAATGACAACAGCTTCAGAGGCTTCAATGACAACAGCTTCAGAGGCTTGCGGGCAGTGGCAGAATATTAAAAGCTTCTTCACGGCTGACTCATGGACCTCACTGGCTTCTAAACGCCCTCAGATGTCAACTGGAACGGCAGCAACTGGACTACACGACACGCACCTATGTAGCTGTGGAGAACGACCGGGGCGAAGATTTTGGAAAGACCGGGGCCGGGGCGACCGAAAATAAAGTAGCCGGTGCCGGGGCGATCAGAAATCAAGTAGCCGGGGCCGGGACGACCCAAACCATATAGCCGGGGCCGGGAGTTTCTTGCAGTGACAGTAGTTTAAGACAGCATATTGATATGATATTGATCAATCGTCATTCATAATGAATCAGTTTACACGAAAAAAATAGCTTCCCTCTGAAAACTTGTTTTATTGCTTGTTGAGTGTTTGAACTCTCCCCCTCCCCCAAAAAAAAAAAAAACAGTCACACCCCCGGTTTTCACAGTTTGAGCCGGTATCGATAAACCGGGGCCGGGGGCTGAAAAAGGCCGAAGGTTGCCGGGACCCCGGTCTGTCCCTACCTAGTTGAAAAGGGGACCAACAAAGCAGAAACTTGATGCACGATCTATTGCGAGCTGCAGCAACGCCACCTAATCAAATGTTTTCTAGGTGGCCTTGGCTGCAGCCACAGGTTAGACTATATAGGAGAATCCGCTGCACGGTTGATGTTTTTGAAGATATCAAAAAATGAAGATACAGAACATTTATTTTTATGAGAGAAGTGAGACGGCTTCTTATGGGAAGATATGCAAGATTATAGTACCATTATATCTACATTTCATCCTTTTTTTACAGCTCCAAGGCATCATCCCGATTTCTTAGCAATTCCCATTCAACAATTCTTGACATATCTTACTTGTGACTATTTATTGTTGCAATACTTGAACCGTTAGAGAAGATAAATTTCTCATCAACTACCAATTTTCAGCAATCGCCGCTATAATGCTGATGAAATTTGAATTACTGGTTATTATGATATTTTTTCCGATATCGCACCAAGTAAGGCTGATAAGATATATTTCGCTGCTCATTTTTCAAAGTTCAGAACTTTCCAAAGGAAGTTCCGTGATGGAGATGAGACAGCTTCATGTTTAGTGTGTAAGGATGACTTGTGTTGAACATGTTATAATATAAATAATAATCACCACAAAATTTTAGTTGGCACTCACGAGGGACACACGATATCACATGGGATGAAATTCTAATCTTTGAGTTAGACAATAAAAAAAGAAATCAAAGAATGCCTAGTATTATCATTTCATATGTACTAAGACTGCATTGCCGCCCATTGTTTGGTCCCTCTCTATTAACAGTATGCGTTGCCATCGACTACATAACATGGCTAGTTTGTGCGGATCATCCTCTAGCAAAGAACTTTCAGGGTTTTTTGTCTTGATTGAGACTGAGAGCGCAGTTCCTTATCTTGACTTTGAACCACTCAGTATGCTTGCGAGCAAATATTGAACTTGCAGCCATTGACTTTGGTACATTCATGAGCTGGTTAAATAAGTTTCGATTCATTATAAAATCTAAGCCCAGTCTGATAGAGGTAGCTATAAAGAGGTAATAAACTTCACCAGTATTACCTCCGCCAAGAAGGTTACGTTTTAGTCGATGTATGTCTGTTTGTTTGTCTTTTGTCTGTCTATCTGTCACCAAGATAACTCGAAAAGTGATGGACGCCTCTTCATGGAATTTACAGAGATAGTTTGGTTTGTTCGAAGGAAAAGATAATTAACTTTTGGTATTGTCTGTCCAACTGTTTGCTTGTTCGTCAGTTATTCTTAGCCCCAAACCTCAAAAACGTTACGAACAGAACTTCATTAAATTTACAGGACCTGCGAGAATGATGCGAGAAACTGATGTCCAAATTTTTGTGATGATCAGAAATAATCTTGGATTCGGGATTAATTCAATCGTTTCATTACAATTGCATTTCTTGCTGCAGGCATGCGTTCTCCAAGTGCTTTTCTAGTTGATTTTGAATCAAAATCTAGCCTAGCATGGATTGTTAACATTGTTAAAGCAGTCGTTCTTAACCTGGGGGGGGGCCGTGAGCGGATTCTAGGAGGGACTGAGGCTCTGCAGTAAAGAGTGATTATCACCCGCGAACAAAGTGAGAGAGGTGATGATATAAGTTATATATTTATATACTTATTTGTATATTTGTCTGTCCACCCAAAAACCGATAGAAGAAGTTGAGTAATCTTCATAATTTTTTGTAGGAAGTTTGGTGGGTTGACCTTGATGTGACCCATGCCATAAAACTAAGCTTAGCTGAGCTTCACAAATGACAGCGTTGAAGATTCCTCCACCGCGGCAGATCGTCATACGCCACGAGGCGTTCTATTTTTTTATGTTTTTATTAATTAAGGAGTTAATATACTAGAGGCGTAGCGCACTAACCTTGTTAGACACAGCATTCATATGAAATACTAGGATTAGCTGGCCATCAAAAATGAGTTCGTTTAATTTGCCCCCACCACTGGTGATTGCCTTACACCACTAGGCGTTCTAGTTTTTTCTAGCAATGTTTCCGACAAAAGGCTGCCTCTGATTGGTCACACTTTAATTGATGCCTTAACCTAAGCGCCACTTTTATTTAAAAACACTAAGGGGCCTCGAAGGAAAAAAATATATCCCTAAGGGGGCGTGGAAGTAAAAGGGTTGAGAACCATTTCTTGTTAAGGAGTTAATGAACTTTATCATTATTGACTTAAAAAAACTAAACTTGGTCAGACATGCATTGTTCAGAAGTTAAATACTTTACATTATTGCGCAGGACTCTGATTGAAGTACATCGTGATCTAAGCTGGGAGCCCATGGAGATTTGCTTAGAATTGTGAGTACAGAAGGTTTGAGACTGAAGGTATGATGAAATAGAGCATTGGGCCCTGGAAGGCCGTTCTTAAGTTTCGGATCAAGTACCAATCCCAATGGGACCATTTCAAACTAGAGCACTCTGAAGGCGCATACCTCCGCCAAGAAAGGTAACGGCAACGAAACATCCAAATTGGCGCTGAAATCATGATATTCTTTACATCAAGTCCAAAGTCTGATAATTTCTGCCTTTTGATAGTATTAACACCTTTTGCAATTTTCTTAAAGATCCGCTCATAACTTTTTGAGTTATGCTGCTAACAAACATTATGACAAACATAAATCAAACTTACAAACGAACCAAGCTATCTGCACCAAAACTTAATCGTCTACGTCTTTTAATATTAGTAAGAATTCCTTTAAATGTCATAAAGATCCATTTAGAACTCTTTGAGTTATTGCGCTAACAAGCACAAAATCAAACACAGCAACAAACACCCGAACGAACAAACAGATCATCACAAAAAAATTGATGATTTACTCTTTGTAATAAACCTAACAACTCTTGTAAATTTCATGATAATCCATCCATACCTTTTAGAGTTATGGCATTGACAAAAATCAGGCAGACAAACAAACCAAATTTAATTATCTGTTCCTCCTAATATACTTAACAATCAATGTAAATTTCATCCAAATACGTTCATTATCTTTTGAGTTATCATGATGAGAGACAGACAAATATATTTCACAGACATACGAATCCGACCGACGAAAATATAACCTCCTTGGCCGAGGTAAAAATGCCAAAATTCAAGTTTAATTAGCACAATTGAGTACATCAACAAAATTAACACTAAATGTTCATCTCAGGGTCAAGATTCAAAACCGTCCGTTTTTAAGTTTCAGCGCCTGTAAGTATTCCATTTCAGACGAACCTAATTAGTGCTAAACATCACTTTAATTAGCATAATTGAGTACATCAACGAAACTTACGCCAAAATATTCATTGAAGTGTCTCGAGTACAGATTATTCATTCTCAAGTTTTAAAGCCTTTACCAAGTCCATTTCAGAACGGGTCAACTGTCGATCAGCGTCAGCACCACCTATGATTAGGGGGTCTACCTGATTCAGTAATAACTTTTTATTACTAATCTGAGAGATCTGAAATTTTGCATGAGTATAGACCATGAGGAAAGAAAATGAAATTGTTCGTGAAAAGTTTTCAATTTGGGGCATAGAAAACGTGATATTTCATAGAAAACAAGAATTTTTAGATAAATTTTGTTGATATATACTCCTCCGTCACGTTTTCACGTAGACAGCCGAAACAGGGCTCATTTGATAGAGAAAACTGTGCTCTACACGCTAACAAAAGCATATTTGAGATTGAAAGTTTCCTTTTGAAGTAATATTCGATTTTTTAAACAGTTATTTTTTCTGATTCAGCTATGCATTTTTTCCAATTTAGATATTTAAAGAAGCTTTTTTGTTAGCTTGTAGAGCAAGTCTTCTTTTTTTCAAGTGAGCTCTGTTTCGTCTCTGCCTCAAAAAATGAAAATGGTGTGGGGTACTTAAGCACCCAAAACAATAAGTTTTCAGGGGAGCCTGAAAAAGTACAGATTTCTGTCACAGTCTCACTACCTCTCTTTCGACCCCCTCCCCCCACGTGAGAGTTTCGAGCAATACGCTTCTCTAATATTTTTACCGCATATTCCACACATATACACGGTGTTGCAAAATTCTCGGTAGAAACTTCGGCTACTATGTAGTAGAAAATATCATTATAAACACTGCTTGGCACGTCCGCGCATCCAGAGATGCGCGAGCACGTGTCCGATTTGAGGGTCTAGAGCAAGCCTACGTGTGCAATTAGTGCACGCGTTTGCGTGCTGGTTTTAAGACAAGCTTTCGGCACGCATTAGCGTGCACTTCCACCATACCTGGCTTCTCTCGGTGATGTATATATATATACACTTAGAACGGAAATAATAATTTTATCGCAGAGTTGACCACATCTTGAATATTTGACCATAAATTTCAGTGAAAATTTCACAGAAAGTTAAACTTATTATGCTTATATATATATATATATATAGTGTCTGTAAATTTTCAAACTACTTATCGTACTGGTTCTAAAAAAATTGTAATAGCTTTTTCGCTAAAAAATATTCACAGTTTTATATCGCCAAAGGAGCAAAAATGAACAACACAGATGAGAAAAATATGTATGAAGCAAGAAATCATTAATTAAAAGTTTACAATGAGAGAAAAAGAGTCTTATTTCCCTACATGATCCCTATGACGTTTCATAACTTCACTAATCCTTGAATCCATGCAGCCAGTTAGCTTTTATTGGATTGCAGAAGGTGGAACTGCCGTTGCTGCTTCTGCAGCAACGGCATCCCACAAGACAGATTTTGAGTTGCCCTGCCTTCCATTTACGTAAATTTCCTTTTTCTGAAGGGTCCAGAAGTTTTGAATTGGGTTTAGATCAGGTGAGCACGGTGGCCAAACCATCAGTTTTTTATCATGGAACCCCAAAGAGCCTAGAAATACTGTGGTAGTATGGGCAGAGTGAGAATGCGCATTATCATGCATGAGAATCAAGTTTCGAAGCAACGAAAGGGGTCCAAGCCGTCCTTTAACATGTTACAATATGGGCAGGTGTAATTTTCACATCATCAGGTACTCTAAACTGACCTACAAGTCGATCTCCTATGATACCAGCAGGTATCATAACACCACCTCCGTGTTGTTGATGTTTTACGCTTTAATGACACGCACCTCCAAGTAGCACTCAACCCTTACGCCACCCATTAGGTCCATCAAGGATTACCCGGGTTTCGTCGGTGAAAAGAACATGATTTATGTTGATCTTCGTATATTTTTCTGTCCATTCCATCCTCAAAATTTTATGTTTTGGAGTCAGAGGAGGTAATTTTAGAAGGGATTAGACAGAAGCAATGGAGCGAAGGATGTCATTTCTTGGGGTTTTAGGCACTTCAGGAAGTCCAGCAGCCGTAAAAATTGATTTACTTGTTTGCCCGGGTCACTTACGTAGCTGGCAAATCACATTTCTCATGTCTCGTGTCTCTATCAGTAACAGTCCTTGAATGCCCAGCATCTGATCTTTTTTTTTTCGTGGTGAAGGGTCCTTCAAGAATCTTATCACTGTGTCAATATGGCGTAATATTTTTCGGGCAAGGACATCAGGAGAGGTGCCTTTATCAGTTTCTTTAATAATAACTTCCTTCTGTTCGTTAGTTAGACTTTTCCACGTCCTATTTTAGCAGAATATACAAGAAGCTATTATTTTCGTGCACCTCAAACAAAGAAAAATACAAAGAGTTGTCAATCACGAGACACAGCAACATGTAAACAAACTCAATAGTGTGGCCATAAGATGTCACAATTTCGCAACAATTTTCATGAAAATTTGATCCCGCAAAAATGAGATATGGTCAATTTTGTGCTAATGCTATTATTTCTGTTTTTATTTTGACCCTTTCTAAATTTCACTTGGTACAGGATTTGAAACTTAAGAATGTGTGATCTGTACTCGGGGCGCTTCAATAAGCATTTTGCCTAAGTTCCGCTGATGTACTGCTAATTAAAGTCCTAATTAAAACCAATTAGATTCGTCTGATATGGAATACTATAGTCTGACCATTTTATGAAGGCGGTTTGGCCGTGGTCGAATTCCTCTATAGCGTTGCCAATTCTATGAATATATCTGAGATTTTGTTCGGCCCATATCTAGTACAAGCCCACTAACTGCATATTGAGGAATCTCAGAAATATTCATTGGATTGCCCCGCTGTAGAGGAATTTGACCACGACCGAACCGCCTTTATAAAATGGTCAGACTATACAGGAGCTGAAACTTAAGAACGGTCGATGAACATTTAGTGTTGGTTTCGTTTAAATACTCAATTATGCTAAGTAAACTTAAATGTTGGATTTCCTAGAATGGTCCCATTGGGACTGATACAGGATCCGAAACTTAAGAAAGGCCATTCCAGGGTCCAATCAATCCCATCATACTTCCAGTCTCAAACCTTTTGTACTCGCAATGCTAAACAAATCTCCATGGGCTCCCGGACTAATCTAAGCTACTCGGCACTTGTAGCCTAAGTTGTGAGCCGTAGAAGAGCGCGCAGCTTCTTCCAATGTCGATTATTAGGGCGCCTGGAAAACTTTTATCGTCACTGCTGCCATCCGCTCGTATTCCAATATACTATCGAGCCCCTGGTCACGCAGCAAATTACTCGTACTGCGACGCGCTCGTAACCTGAAGTACTAATTCATTACCGTGTCTCTCGGCGCACCCGGCCTCCATCCCAAAGGTAGTCTGTCCGAAAGGCTTCCTCCCTTTCCAGGCTGCCAATAATATCAATAACAACAAGCGGGGGATGAGACACAAGCCTCTGATGTTCCCGTGTGGCCCCTGGACACCCAGAGATGCCACCCGGCGGGGGTGCTCCGGATTAGAGCCTTCATATTGTTCAGTAATCGTCAGTATTGGCTCACCCAGCCTCCGGGTGGTCAGGATTAGTGGAGCTTCTAATGCAATCGCTGCGGGGCAACTCAAGTGTTTGTGTTGTTGTGCAGAGTATTGACGGCTGTGTGGTGCACCATGCATGGGTGTAGTGTGAAGGGTACAAACGTGTTGCTCAATTAATTCTCGTAAGCATGAGCAGCTTTAAGTTACTTAAAGAACATAATTTGGTGTTATTTAAAGGTTTAAAATGTCTTGATCAAGTCTGATGGATATATATATAACCATTTGTTATATAATGATGAGAAAATTCAGCAAAAAGGTGGTGCCAAGAACTCTGAAGTCTTGTGTAACCCGTTACCGCCCAGATAGACCGTTCTGTCCTGTTTCCAGCGTTGTTATTCCTTGATAAATCAATATTTAATGTTATAGGTGAAGCGCTAGTTGCTTCTCCGTTAGCAACTACCTTTACCCTGACTCAAGGTATTTCTCAATTTCTCAAGCAGTTTGCGGCAACAATTCTTTAGGCCTCACCCAGGAAAAGACACAGAAAAAGCTCAAATACGATACACATCAATTGTTCAGTGTTCACCCCTTTTCATATGAGTTTCAACCTCCAATAGGTCGGACTACCTGCACTAGAGACTGGCCAACTTCAATAGCTGTTGTACTTCTATATAGGAAGCAGTTTTGTCTTCTAAGATACCCTAAAAGGGACAGAAGCTGTTCAGTCATTATTCAATTATCCACCCAGGTGTACGCTTTGGAGGCAGAGAGCTGATTTTACAAGTTCACTGCCACTAGAAGTTTACTCATTGATTGTTGTTATCTTCTTAACCCTTTAAGATCGTATAAAGTTACAAGTTACTTACAGCCAAGTGTATACAAATACAAGCTTTTAAAATAAGTTAGGTTTGAATCGTAACACTAAGCTGCTGTTAGACGAACACTGCTGTCACCACATATGTCGTGACAGCAGTGTTCGCCTAACGGCAGCTTGGACTTTGATCAGTTAGGCAGAGAGAAAATAAGGGAAGAACCAGACAGGAAAGCACAGAAAAGAAGCGCGTGATATGAGGTCATCGTGGAAAAAGGAACCTGGGAGCGTCAGCTGACCGTTTGTGTGCAGATGTACACAATACTTTCAGGACGTAATTTAATCAGAATGTGATAAAAAGTGCTTCCCAAAACTTTCCGAAACACATTTATAAATAAAATTATACTGTACCCGGTTCTTATTCAGCACCAACACCTTCAAAACAGTCCCCTTGGGAGTGTAGACGCCACCCGCAGAGCTTTCTATGCAGTGAAAACCGATTGGAATTTACTTTCCGTCAAGTTGGTCCTACGTAGTTACATATGTACTAGTATCCCTTGTGAACCCGCATGACCTCCTTAACTGTGTCAAATCTTCAGATCTTATAGACTGATTTGCCTGTTTGGGAATAAAAATGCCACGCGGTGCCAGGTCGGGTGAATACGGTAAATGAAGGGTTGTTATTTCCCTTTTTGTCTGATACTCTACTGGACGATGAAGGCAGCGCGTGGCAATGAACCGGCAGTCCGAGTCGTGTTTAGATCGTCTGATAAAATCCTCTGATCCGTCTCATCTGAGCACTGCGCGCCCAAACCCATCGTTGGAGGGACGCCATAACAACTGCAAGTAATTCATCTGAGCATCTGAGAGTCCCACAATATTACGCATGTCCTGGATGCTCAGCCTACGATTTTCCAGGACTGCATTCCGGAAATCAACGATATTTTCTGGCGTTATGCCGGGTGAGGGCCGTCCTGGCTTGGGATCTTTGTCATTGTCAACCAATGTTCTGGCAATTTTAGAACGGTTCAAACCATTCGTAAGTTTGACTCTGACCTACAGCGTCTTTTCCACATTCGTGTTTCAATATGATCTGAATTGCGACTGCAGAAGTGTTCACGGGATTGAACATAAGTCTATGAGACACGTTGCTTTCAGAAATCCACCGTTGCGAGTTTTGAACGTCCCGCACCCCATGGCGGTAGAAAAGCATATTAAGGCTTAACGCAACCACCTGGTACCAGGCCACTTGCACTAACTCATAGAGGATATATGAGATACCGTCTGGAACGTTTCGTTGTTTTAGCTACGCATCGCGAGCCACACTTACGCTCCGGGAATTTTTGGGTCGTAGCACATTGCAATACCACGCGGTATGATACAGTATTGAATATTTCACGCCAAACTCAACAAAATAATAAGGCTATACACATCAACGATTATCGAGTGCCCCTATACAGCAGGCCGGTCCATGCACAATGACGTCATCTGTGAGATGGTAATCTGGTCTTGTACTTTTATCCCATAGAATATGATGTTGCTGCGTCACTATAACGAAGCCAGTGTATGTAATAAGGCTTGGGCAAACAAGCTATCTTCACTGATTCCGACGGGAGAAAACTGCCCGAAAATTAAGCTTGCGGTGACATGTCAATCCTAACGTAGCGGCGAGAGTTGCTTCTAGCTGCAATCTTTTAGGGTAAAATTATATTAAGTTGCATAAAATGGAAATAGTGAATACTAATTTCATAAATTTTATTGCTTTTTCTACGCGCAGGTAGAAAAAGCACTCAGCGACTCAGTGTTTTGTACAATCTTGTTCGTAACGTCTAAACAAAACTTTGATATGTACGTTTCCTGCTGAATACCATCGTTGTTACCTCGAGATAAATTGCTTTCATGCTTTTTACAATGCTGTGGGCATTGTAAGCCCCTAAATAGGTTTGAAGGAAAACGGAGACATTATTTACAGCAGTAGCAAATAAATTGAGGGGAAACTGGACTGCAAGTTGCTTTGAACTGTTCGAAGGTGACAGAGAAAATTGGTCTCGACACAACCCTCTGAGACCGCCCCACCTGGCAACATTCTCCTAGAGTCTAGTAGAGCTTTTGTTGGCGAGATGCCCCTCCCGGAAACTTTTACATGACGTCTACATTGGTCTTTGTAGCCATGCTGCAGCGCTGGGCCAGTGCCGATCCATGCCTCCTGCTGGGCCTGATGAGCTGCACGTGCTGCCAATGGTCGTAATAGAGAGACGCGTGGATACAGGAAATTGTTTAAGTTTGTTATTACCTCCTCTGTAATATTGTTCTTGTGATGGTAGTTGATAGAATGTAAGCATTGAAAACTGTTACAGTATTTCCAGTATCACATGTTAAGAGTAAGGTTATGATCGTACGAGCAGCACTTTCTAATTCTCTTCGTTCTAATCTCTTCTCCTCCCTTCAATTGCTTATTATCCCGTAGTAATACAACAGGATAAAAAACCCTTGTAGTAAAGTAACACAGCCTGGTATGAATATTGGACAAGGTTAAATACTTTCATGCATATTATTTGCAACTGCGGCGTTAAAAAAAAGTAGTTACGTAAAACCGGAGAAAGTCGTATGATACATTTGTAATTGTCAACAGCTTGAGAGGGTGAAGATGTTCCTACCTGTCTTCTTTCTATACTACCATAACCTCTATTTTCACATATTTATCTCATCAAGTGTTGCTAATATTTCTTGCCACGTTAACGCACTATTCACATTCCCAGTTGACTTTTCATTTGATAACTGATCTCTCTGTCTTCACCACGCACGATATCATTCCGTATCGTGGCCGTCCTAACAGACAGCTTTTTTCCATCAGCTGGAAGCGTGTGCAGCCTCACAGAAAAGACAAAACACGTCCTTTGATCAGGCCAACAATGCCACCTGATGAAGCTTTATCGCTCTCCTATTGGCTGCAGTGATTGCAATAACGGGCTCTCATTGGCTGGTTAACGAGGGCAAAGAGATAGTTTTTTGATCGCTTCGCTTATGAAAGGTGCCTAATTGTGACCACGTAATTGCGTTCAGTTAAAGTTGATCTCACGAAAGACAAAGGCAGATTAAGCAATAATGTTGCCGAAAGCTTTCTGTGTACAGCGTAGCTTGGCGCGTTCAGGGCACTGTTTTGATAGAGCTGATGCTGCTGACGGACACGTTTTGCTATTAGGCCGTTGATTTGTTCACAACTGTAGTTAAAAACATAACTTTATTTGTCCGGGGAAGCATTCAGCACATTTTACTTTGAAATTGTGGAACCTTTTGTTCTAGGAAATCAATTAGCGCATCAAATACACTGAATACAAAATTGGTCTACTCGTAAATTTATAGATTAACTCAGAAACGCAGTTCAAATATAAATGCAATAGCAAATGTTTAACCTTGTTTATTTCGTCTTCATATTGTCAATTACTCTGATTAACCCATCCATTAGCGTAGTAAATAAGGGATGAATGAAAGTGATTAAAAGTTTATTTCCTTTCTTACAAAATATCAAGTTTTATGCAAAGCTGTTTTATGGAAAAAGTAAGCTTGATTCTTTATAATTATTTAAAGCGAACTCAAGCCTCCCGAAAAAAAACTACCTACTTTAAAAAGCCCTGCGTAACCCCGCCAGTTGAATTATAAATAACGTTGAAAAATTGAGATAAGCTACAGGAAATGACGCGTAGCAATAAACAAAGGGTTAGAAAACAACCAAGAAGCAAAGAATGCAACGGAGGACTCAATAAGACTAAAATGAAACTTAGCCGTGACCGCACGTAGCAAATTTACATCACATCGACGAGTCGAAGTGTTTAGGTGTGGGACCTCAGGCCTTCGTATGTTGTTTTCTTGAACATATCATCGTATTTTTTTGATTTATTTCATTCAATCTCCCTCTCATGACTGGCCAGCTACTTGAGCTGCAAAAATCCCGTAAAATGTTGTCGCCAAGTACAGAAAGTTCGAGCACAAGGCTAACTGTAACTGTAGTTTCTCTCGCGTACAGAATTGGTTATAATTGTGTTTATATTTATAGGTAAGGAACAAATGTATTCTGAGAAGATGACTGTGAACCGAATATGAAGTGTAAATAAGGCTTCAATCAAGAAAAACAAGTTAAATCAGGTCGCCGATAGGGAACAAATGTGGCGCCAGTGCTGTGAAAGTGTCCACCAGCATTCACTGCAATTTTCTACAGATAATAGATAAATTAGTATATATATTTTTTATTTATTTATGTGCTAGAGATTAATTTCGCAATTTAAGACGATTTTTTTGGTTAGATTAGTTAAAATATTCTTAGGCTGCTCAGGCACAGATTCGTCAATGATGACGTCACTTTTTGGTGGTAATTTCTCGTGAGTCCTCTGTTAAGCTCTTTGCGTCCTGGAAAACAACTGCTCCGGAACAGGTCCAATCCCTCACTCTCAAAAACATAGCCATCCGGCAGTTCCCTATAGCTAACTACAGCAAAACTTACTCTGTCATTTCACCTATTCACAAGATTACTGCCAGCAACCGTAGCATGTATCGCTCAGAAATAATAATTTGCAATGCATATCATATTTCATAGCATCGTGTACTCATGTACAGTATGTGCTGGCATACTTCCTACTCCAATTTATTCCCTTCGCTAGTGACGGTGTCACCTGTGAAACTAGAGTTCCTTTCATCTAACTGCGCTGCCGACGTGTCCGTAGTAGAATGTCAATATAATTTAACAATACTTGTTTTTGCTTTCGCCTTGGTACACTAAAAGTAATTAGGATACGAAATATAATTTCTAATATAGTATAAAAAACTGATCTTCTGAGGGTAGTGTTTAGTTGGGAGTTGGTAGTATAGAGGACGTGGCACTGTGCATATTAGGAGGTTGGTGTCACGTGCTTCCACTAAGATTGGGCTCCTGCGTACGTTGAATTCTGTGTTGGGTGACAGTCAGGTTGTCCGCAGATGTTTTTATGCGTTTTTGCTGCCTGTGTTGGAGTATTGCTCACCGGTCTTGGCTTCAGCTGCTGACACTCATTTGCGTCTGTTGGACCGACTTGTTAGTTCAGCCAGCAGGCTGTGCGCTAATAATGATCTGGTGAACCTGTCCCACAGGAGAGGAATAGCCGAACTATGTATGTTTTATAAGGTGTACAACAATGAGAGGCATTGGTTGTATTCTTCTCTCCCTGCCCTCAAGGTTTTTTGGGAGAGAGACTCGTGCTGCGTGCGGAGCGCACTCTTTCACTTTGGAGGCTGTCAGATGTCGAACTAATCAGTTCTGTCGGTGCTTCGTGCCCTGCATGGTCGGCTAGGGTTTGGAATTTGTTGCCGGCATAGGCCTTTGATCGTATAGGCCTGCAGGCGTTCAAGTCAGTTGTTAATGGTTGTTTGCTGGATTTCCTTTAGCAGCGTTTTGGGCTTCCTGGTGTTGCAAGGTGATTCATTTGGGTTGAAATACCTGTCCGTGAGAGCTCAAGCGTGAAGTTTTAATAATAATAATTGAGAAAGCCAAGAAGAAATCAGCAAATTCCATATACTGTATAACTAAACGAATTTAATACGCAGTTACATAATCTGATTAAGTTGCTTTGTGTAGCTGGCATCAATCATTGTTTTCATTTGACCTTTTACATTGTATTCCGTATGCCACAATACACACTTCTATCTGTGCTGCACAATGTTTGCTCAAACTAAAATTGAAATCTGACATGGTATCATCTCGATCACTGGAAAATACGTGTCAGGTTCCAGAGGCCAAGTTGAAAAAGCGCAAAGTGGGTGTTGGGAAGGTAGTCAGCGATACATTGAAGCGACGCGTTGTCAGCAGTAGAGCTAACGCAGGAGGCATAGGGCAAGCAAGCGGCAGATTGAGAGTCAGAGGGAAGCTGGGCGAGGGAGCAGAGGCCCCTTATTGTCGAGTTACTGATAGCGTGAGGGGAATTGTAGAGAGCTCGTCTGAATGGTGCTGATTGGGTGAGGGAAGATTGGGCGTGGGGTGAGGTAGGGATGGGTGTGGGATGAGGGAAGAATGGGCGTGGGGTGAGGGTAGGGAAGAGTGGGTGTAGGGTGAGGTTGAGTTGTGTGGGGTGAGGGAAGATTGGGCGTGGGGTGAGGGTAGGGATGGGTGTGGGGTGAGGGATGAGTGGGTGTAGGGTGAGGTTGAGTTGTGTGGGGTGAGGGAAGATTGGGCGTGGGGTGAGGGTAGGGATGGGTGTGGGATGAGGGAAGTTTGGGCGTGGGGTGAGGTAGGGATGGGTGTGGGGTGAGGGAAGTTGGGCGTGGGGTGAGGTAGGGATGGGTGTAGGGAGAGGGAAGATTGGGTGTAGGGTGAGGTAGGGATAGGTGTGGGGTGAGGGAGGAGTGGGTGTAGGGTGAGGTAGAGTTGTGTGGGGTGAGGGAAGATTGGGCGTGGGGTGAGGTAGGGATGGGTGGGAGTGAGGGAAGATTGGGCGTGGGGTGAGGTAGGGATGGGTGTGGGGTGAGGGAAGAGTGGGTGTAGAGTGAGGTAGAGTTGTGTGGGGTGAGGGAAGATTGGGCGTGGGGTGAGGGAAGAGTGGGTGTAGAGTGAGGTAGAGTTGGGTGTGGGAATACTTGGTTTAGGGTGAAGGAGGGTTTGGGTATGGGGTGAGGATTTGTTGGCGTGAGGGCAAGGAATGGGAAGGGGTTGGGTGTGGGGTGAGGGAATGTTGGATGTTCGGTGAAGAAATATTGGGTGTGGGGAAATCGATGGTTAGTATAGGGCTACAGGCGGGGGGGGGAGGAAGCCTGGCTATGAACTGAGTTATCTCTGGGTACAGGCCGTAGGGTGAGGGACGGCTAGGTTGGGGGTGAGAAAGCTTCGGTGAAAATGAGAGAAGTTTAGAACTAGAGCTTCTTACTTTTTAGAAAATAATCACCAGTTCCGTTCGTGGACACTACGTATACCCTCTTCGGAAGCTAAAATCTCAACCTCTGGGAATTATGGAAGCAGTTAGTAAAATTTCTCAAGGCAAGAAGCACCGAACTTCACAACGCAGTGCTTGTCCCGCGGTATATACCAGTGCGTAGTCTCCAACCAATAGGTGTAAACTATTTTTCACGAATTATTGGTGCATTGTGGAAAAACATACCAGCACTTCTGGACACGTTTTTTTAAAGATTTAGGCGTTTGGCTGAATTCTGAAGACCAATTGCTAGCGCTCTGACTAATGCGCTGAATTCTGCATGCATCTTATTAGTAGCTAAAGGGTCTGTACATGAAACCTGCTACACAGTCAACTCTATAACTAATAATAATCCAAATAATATCTACGGACATTAAAGCAAGATTTGGGTAACTCCACAGGTTTTTGATATCTCAAACACTCGCAGGTTTCACAACAAGTTGCATATTTCTCTTTTATTGCTCTACCATGTAATTTCCTATTCGAATATGAGGACGTTAAAAAAACATGGGTAGAACTTTCGCACCTGGTACATTTTCGAGCGGGCATTGGGGTCTTAAACTTAACAATTGTCCACCGATTGTTCTGGAACTTGCCAAGAATATATACTTTTGAAAAAGAAACAGGTTTTGCTCCTACAACTTTTTTATTTAGGCCTTCGGTTCGGGGATAATGGAAATATATATGAATAATATATACACATCTATATTTTGGAAAATTTCGAAAATAGAACTCAATGAGTTTTAATGCTAGAAAACATAATGACGTTTTCGGAATCCTTGAAGAATTTCTAACAAAACTATAGAGCTGGATTTTTAATTTTTGCCCTCATAATTATTTTATCACAGCTCAATCCCGAATATTTTGTTTCTTCCCTATATTTTAGTTAGCGATACAAAATCGCATATCAAAAGAAAACGAAATAGAAAATGGGAAATCCAGTTTTGTTAGGAATCTTTCAAGGATTCCAAAACTTTTTTTTTTCTAGCAAGAAAACTCATTCAGTTCTTTTCATTTTAATTATCCAAAAATATACAGTCTGTTACCTTTGATTATTCAAATACGATATTTTTACTTATTTTTCAAAATAAGTGTCAAGCATTTAAAATGTTAATAGTAAGTTAGTGCAAAGGTATGTTGTAACTATAACAATAATTAGAGAAACATAAAATGGAACCATTTCCCAGGTTTGGAAACATTTGCTTATCGCACGGGGTTCTGCTGTTACGCCAGATTATGCAACATCACTCTCTAGTCAACATGGGCAAGAAAAGCGGTCTAACCAGTGAAAAAAGAGATCAGAG
>LQNS02000226.1:6958749-6977149 GCA_001587735.2 Parhyale hawaiensis
AAGGTGGTGGAGGTGTATTGTTGAGGGCCGGGATAGCAGGTGACACCCTTACTGGTCCAACTGAAGAGCCAGAAGGAGTTAAACTGAATGCAGAAAGGTACTGCCAGTTTCTTGAAGCCAACTTGATTCCATGGCTTGACTCACACCGAACACGGTGCACTGGCTTGCTAATGGAGGATTTAAGTCAAAAAGGATTATGACCTGGCCAGCGAATAGCTCCCATATACATCCCATTGAGTACCTCTGGGCAATGATCAAATGAAGGTCTATGAAGGTGGTCGGCAGTTTTCGAGCAAAGTAAGCCTGTGGAATGCAGTAAAACAGCTGCAGATTCTATTCCACCATCTGAAACATGAAACCTGACAAAGTCTGTAGGTAATTGCCTTAAAAAATTATGACAAATGGAGGTTGCCATGCTCAAAATTAACTTATGTTTACCAATTCTGAACACTTATTTCAGTGTTTATTGAATTGTTTTGGTTATAATTTCTTGGTTTTGGACGTTTAATAAAAATATTCCTGTTCACTTGTATTTATTTCCTCTTTATGACGCTTTTATTAACTTGTTGCATAATAACAGTAAAAAAACTCGTAAATAAGTAAATTGTATTATAAACTTAGTAAATGGCTAAATATTTATTTTACAAGTGCTGTTTTATTTGCAACATAGCCATATATTTAGTTAATATTGATGTTTCAAAGGTAGACACTTATCTGGAAAAATAAAGTAAAAAAATTGTATTTTCATAATCCACAATTATTAATTTTAACCGCCCCCATGCCCCCTCCTTCAAAAATGTTCCAAATGCGAAAGTTCTACAAAACTTTTTTATTGTCCCCATCATATGGAATAGGAAAATACATCGAAGAGCTGTAAAAGAGAAATGTACACAGACACCCCTACCCCCAGAGCTCCGACTAAACAGAATGTTTTCCGGTTATCAACCTGCATTATTAGTAGGCTAGGTAATAAGGTATCTGAAAATTATACACAGAACATTCATTAAGGAGAAATGTTTCTTATGCCAGGCGTGCAGCTCATTATAAACTCTACTGTGTTCAATTAAACGATATATTTCCTTTCAAAAAATACAAATGCGCCGGTTTCTCTGCGCCTCGCAATTTTTCCACTTATTTTTGTAGGCCTGAAAACTCCAAGAGAGGCTCATTAACTTTTTCGAAGAATTCACAATTTACCAAAGAAGTTGTTTTGAAGGCGCTCCACGTGTTTACATCTGCCAGGGGAAGAGTTTTAGCGCAGTTCCAGTGAGGATTTCTACTTAGAAAATGGCACATTTTGAGGGTGTCTAGAAAACTGCACAAGATGAGTAATAATGCAAGTCTTAGTGAGGCAAGAGTGACTATGCAATATATACTGGCTGGAATTGGTTGAGGTGCATCTAAATGTATAATTAGTTAGACATAGTTTGTTGATAATTTTAGAACAGCAGGATAACAAGCAAATCTTAGGTAACTTAAGTGAAAATAGAGGTCGACATCCCCGATTATGTTCCGATGTTACGATGGTAAAATCGATGGTACGATGGCAATGGCAATACCATCGCTCCATCGGCATCGGAACCAAAAATCGCCAATTTTCGGCGGCGATGACCTACGATAAATAACTGTCGGCGATGGCCGCCGTAGGGCGTCACAATCGGCGATGGACCATCGCATTCACACATTTTATAAATGCAAACATCTCAGACCATAAACATCGAAAAAAAGCAGCATCTCTTATAACCTCGGCCTGTGTGCGATTTACAAGCCGGTAATACTATGCCTAACTGATAAAAGGTGCGAAATGTAAGACCAGGTTAGTAATTGACATTGTTAGATGTGGGAAATGTATTAAAATAAACTTTATAACTCCGTCTTTGTTTTATTGTTACTAAAAAATTAAATGTTTCAAACACTTAAGGCTGTTTTTCTATAGTTTTAGCCTTATTTCATCGGCATCAGAAGTACAACCGATGACGATGCCCATCGTATGCCATCGCCGATGGGATGTTCAGTCATTTCATCGGACCATTTCTTCCCCATGACACAATCGCCGATGGAGAAAATGGCCATCGCCGATTGTTTGATACGATTACCATCAGACCATCGCTATCGCCGATGGATTTCTGCGATGTTCCATCGTAAGATCGTAGTTTTTCCGATGGCGCTGGTCTACACACCATCGCCATCGTATAATCGGCAATGGCCATCGTGCCAGGCTCTGAGTGAAAATAACCTATTGCTTTGCCACACCAAAAACGGATACATCATAGCTGTTTATCTTCTTGATACTCATACAATCTCGCTGCCCAAAGAAAAATTAAAGGAGTAACCTGCAAAATCATTGCTAACTAATGACGAATACTGAAAATTGGTCAGAGTATATCTCTAAAAGGACATATTTCTATTTTCTACATTGCTACCAGTACTCAAAAGCCTCATGAATATGAACATTGACAATTTCCTGATTAACCATGCCTTAACTTTGTGAATATCATATGAAATGAAAAAAATGCATGAAAGTGTTCATTACATTCATTGCCAAAGATGATTCATATTCTGCGTCTCTTACGAGATTATTCGTTGCGGCTTGAGCTCATGTTAAACATTTTTTCCTAAGCTCATTCGCTCCTATTTTATTGGGAATGCAACAGGCGTATTGCAACAAAATCAGAAATGGAGCAGGAATTAACATGGAAGTAAACACGGAAGAGACTGAATAACAACCATTCAGTGAGGACTTACCGTTGGGCAACATGCAGAACCAATAGAATTTATCTGAAGATATTGCAGTTCTGAAGTGCCAAGGCAAATACTTCGTCGTAATCACAGTAAGCGCAACTGCACCTCATCGTCCTCACATTAAAATTACTTAAGATTTTTATTTCAATCGCAGTTATGCGTTTCAGGTAAACTCCAAATAGTTGACATAAGAGAAGTTGCAAAATAAAGTTTAATTGCTTAAAATTAGATTTTGGTTAATTCTTTTTAAACTAAATTTATTCAAAATGAAGGGGAAAAGTATAGTTGCAGCGTCGTAGTTACTATATATGTAGTTGGTATGCAACTAAAACTTTCCAGGGGTTTTCCCGAAAATTTTCAAGGTTGTGTATGTATTTGGCTTTATTAGGTATGCAACAGAAAGTACATACATAGAGACTGGTGTCCTCAAACGTGGCCAAAACAAGGCCGCATGTCACGTCACAGCTAAGTAGTGGAGTTAATCTATTCGTAGTGAGGAACCTGCTGATGCCCTGTTGACTGTGACGCTAAGTATGGATTTGTGTTGATCACGTGAGGACAACCTGGTTTCCATTCCCTGAGATAGAACATTGTCTGTAAGGCATTTGGTGAAACCTGAAGAAGATATTATTACCGTGTTTATCTGTTCTTGTTTTCATTCCCTTTTTGTTTTGCTAGCCCTAGTGCCTACACGTGTATTTGATAGGATGCTCTTAGGCTCCGTCTCTATGTTCACTTTTTCCATACACGCTGTTACTATTTCCCCCCCCCACAGCACACAAGAAGATACGAGCAACTTTAGCTTGTGATCCACTACACCAGGAAGCAAAGAATGCAACGGGAGGACCCAATAGGACTAAAATAAAACTTAGCTGTGACCGCACGTAGCAAATTTACATCACATCGACGAGTCGAAGTGTTTGAGTGTGGGACCTCAGGCCTTCGTAGGTTGTTTTCTTGAACATATCACCGTACGTTTTCGATTTGTTTCATTCTACCGTCCGCTCATGACTGGCCAGCTACTTGAGCTGCAAAATACCGTAAAATGTTGTCGCCAAGTACAGAAAGTTCGAGCAATAGGCTGTTACTATGGTTTCTCTCACGTACAGAATCGGCTATAATGGTGCTTATATTTGTTGGTAAAGAATAAATATGTTCTGTGAAGAGCACTGTGAACTGAATATGGAGTGCAAATAAGGCTTCAATTAAGAAAGAGAAGTTAAATCAGGTCGCCGAAAGGGAACAAATTCTGCGCTAGTGCAGTGAAAGTTTCCACCAGCATGCACTGAAATTTTCCCTATATAATTGCTAAATTAGTATTTATTATCTTAATTTATTTATACGCTAGAGATGAATTTTGCAATTTAAGACGAGTTTTCTGGTTAAATTAGATAAAATACTCCTAGGCTGCTTAGCCTAGGATGATGACGTCACTTTTTTGTGCTAATTTCTCGTGAGTCCTCCCGTTACGCTCTTTGCTTCTTGCACTACATTATCCGCAGTCACCCTTTAATTATTAGAACCAGTCCTTATAGACGCTCATATCGTCACAAGAAACGTGCAACATCAAGTCATGTAACAATTTGCACGCCTGTTGCACACGCAGAAAATACCACAGGCACTCGAGCGCAACTTTTGTACACTTCTCACCTAAAACTACTTTCACGTGTTGTCGCACTCCTTGAAAAACAAAATTAAAAAAAAAAATTAAACAGCAACTGAAATGTTATGCAATCCATCTATAATGTTATTTCGTGTCCCCAGTTACGGGGGGGAGTACAGCCCTTGTGAAGAAAGACAGCTCTAGGTACAGTGAAGAAGCGCGCTACGGTGCAAGGCAGGGTCGCCTAACTGCATTAGGACGATGAAAGCGGCGGGTGGAGGGGCTGTTAGGCGCAGTTGAGCAGCGCACCGCCGGTCTAATTTCGGCGGACAAGCGGCGATCACAGGCAGAAGCGGAGCTGTTAGGCTGCTCCTCAAACATTACGGGCTGTCGGCTGTTTCCTCGTGAAAATTTACAGGGCTATTTCGGGAGAACATCTCATGAAACTTGCCGAGTTATTTTGGGAAAACTTTTGAGACTTTACTAAGTTATTTCGGTAGAACATGTTGTGACAGTTGCCGAGATATTCAAGGAGAATTCATAAAAATTTGCCAATCTATTTCGGAAACACATCTCGTGAAATTTACCGTGCTGTTCAGGGACAATTCTCAAAAATTCTGCAAAGCTATTAGGGAGGACTCATAAAAATTTGCTGAGGCATACAGGGAAACTTTTAAAGTTTGCCGAGCTATTCAGAGAGAATTCTTAGAAATTTGCTGAGCTGTTCGGGAATAACTTCTCATGAAAATCCTTTGGATCACCTGTACAATTGTCACCCTAAAGGCGTTTGGAGTGACAATTGTACAG
This sequence comes from Parhyale hawaiensis, assembly GCA_001587735.2. Classification (NCBI taxonomy): domain Eukaryota; kingdom Metazoa; phylum Arthropoda; class Malacostraca; order Amphipoda; family Hyalidae; genus Parhyale; species Parhyale hawaiensis. The sequence continues at coordinate 6,963,902 of LQNS02000226.1, forward strand.
GTGAGAAATATTAGGTGACAATTGTACAGGTGGGAAAGACTGGGGTGACAGTTGTACAGTAGGGTGGAGCGATAAAAGGGGGTTTTGCAACTTTTTTGAAATGTAACTTCCAATAGTGAAATGAAGTTGCCAAAATGCCTCAAAACTTATTATGTATGTTAAAATTTCAGAAGTGCAGATGAATATTATGAGGTGCCCCTCGAATATTAAATTTTACGATATTTTCCTGATGCAAATATTTAGATATCATAATTATTAACTGTACAGCTACATCCAATGCCAAAATTATTGTAATAACACATAATTAATTACATACTCAAGTGTGCAAGGTTTATTCCAGCATTTTCAGGTGGTGCAAAGCTAATAACAATTTCTATATTTTTTTAGCAAATTTCATTGATATTTTAATTACTGTTATAGAAGTTATAGAACGTTCTTTAGCTTAGTATTTTTGTTTAAAATTATCAAATCAACTTGAAAAAAATGTGTAAATGAATACTTTGAACATCCAGCACTTTGTTTTATTTCAAAGTATTAATGAAAATATACAAAATTCAGAAACTTCAACAGTCTTGGGGCACATCAGGAAGCCTGATTTTTGGAAAAATCCTTAGCATCATCAATCCTGTATAAAAAGACAACCAAAGAACACTATTGGAAAAAACAATTCGAAAGTTTGTTTTTTGTTCCACCCTATTGTACAGGTGGAAAGACTGAGGTGATAGTTGTTCAGAGAGCATTATCTAATTACTAGTTAACCTAACCTAACCTGACCTAACCTAATCTAACCTAACCTGACTTGACCTGACCTGACCTAACCTTGCCTAACATAACCTCACCTGAACTTACCTAACTTAACCTAACGTAGCCTGACATAACCTAACGCAACCCCAGTCTTACCTAAACTAACATTACCTAACCTAATCTAACCTGATCTACCCTAATTTAACCTAACAAAATCTAACTTAGCCTAACTAAATCTAACTTAACCTAACCATAACCCACCCCCATAAAACTAATAGTCTAAAATGCGTATTTTATCCAGTGCTTAGAATTGCGAATTAGAGAAAACCAGGCTTTGCCTACCTAACCTGACCCGACATTTTAATCCTTGTGTAATTACACAACTTTTTGGATCCAAGCAATTTTTGTCTGATGTTCATAACCTGAGTTACCCGATTTTAAAGGGGATGTGCCCGAAAATATGAAATCAGCGCAAGCGAGTAACCCAACCTGACCGAACTTAACATAGCCTTACGGAACCTAACCTTACCTTACCTAAGATATTGGGGCGATAATTGTAGGCTACAAGTGGACACACTGGGGTGACAATAGTACAAGTGGGATTTGTTGGGGTGACAACTGTACAGGTGAGATTTTGGGGTGATAATTGTACAGGAGATCCAAGAATTTCTATCCATATAATGGGCGACGTGAATAAAGTCACCTGGACCTCTTCCGAAGAATTATCAAGGTAATCATCATCAAGATATATTCATTCATGGAGAAACCTTGCAAATATGCGGAGGTATTCAAGGAAAACTCACTCCTAAATATTTATTGTTATTATTATTATTATTATTATTGTTAAAACTTCACGCGTGAGCTCCCACGGACAGGTAATACAACCCAAATGAGGCATCTTGCTGCACCGGGAAGCCCAAAACGCTGCTAAAGGAAATCCAGCGAAAAACCATTAACAGCTGACTTAAACGCCTGCAGGCCAATACGACCAAAAGCCGATGCCGGCAACAAATTCCAAACCCTAGCCGACCAGGGCACGAAGCACCGACAGAACTGATTAGTTCAACATACGACAGCCTCTAAAGTCAAAGAGTGCGCTCCGCGCGCAGCACGAGTCTCTCTCAAAAACCTTGAGGGCAGGGAAAGAAGTGTACAACCAATGCCTCTCATTATTGTACACCTTACATAACATACATAGCTCTGCCACTCTTCTCCTGTGGGACAGATTCACTAGATCATTATCAGCGCACAGCCTGCTGGCTGAACTAACAAGTCGGTCCAGCAGACGCAAGAGTGTCAGCAGCTGAAGCCCAGACCGGTGAGCAATACTCTAACACAGGCAGCAAAAACGCATAGAAGCATCTGCGGGCAACCTAACTGTCACCAAACACAGAATTCATCTTACGCAGGAGCCTATTCTTAGTGGAAGCACGTGACACCAACCTCCTAATATGCGGCTCATAAGTAAGCTTCTCATCAAAGACAACACCAAGAATCTCCAAGGAGCTAGGTTCCTGAAGCAAAGTGTCTTCAATCCCCAGTTGGGGACGCTGCGGTGCAAGTGTCCGAGACCGACTGATAATCATCGACTTGGTCTTACTGGCATTCAGCTTCATACTCCAGGCCGACCACCATGCACTAATGTGTGACAAATCCTTATTCAGAGACTGAGCGACAGCATCACGAAGGCGAGGAGCAGGTATAACTGCCATCAAAGTAGAATCGTCGGCATAGTTCATCATCGTGTTTTCAAGCGAAGAGAACATCTCACTAGTATAGAGAACGAACAACAGCGGGCCAAGCTCACTGCCCTGAGGGACGCCAGACACAACCTCGACTGAGGCGCTCAAAACGCCGTCAACAGACACACTCTGCCCTCGCTCAGAAACAAAATCGCGAATGATTGACAAAACCCTACCACCCACAACAAAGGACTCCAGCTTGTTATAATAGACCCCTGTGGGTAACCTTGTCAACGCCGCGCTGAAGTCCAACTGGACAAGGCGTGCCTCAGACCTACAATCTAGCGTAGACTGTAAATGGTGTGACACCGACAACAGAGCGTCACAACAACCCAAGCCAGTTCTGTACGCAAACTGACCAGCAGGCAGCAACCCCGTAACCTCAGCAAAACGACCAAGCTTACCAGCAATCAGCTTCTCGAACACCTTCGACAAAATGGGCGTCAGGGTGATGGGTCGATAGTTGGCCACATAGGGCGACACCGGACCCTTGGGAGTAGGAGTAATATTCCCAGTACGCCAACAACCATGAAAATTTCCTAACCGCATCAGGCGCCGGAAGATCACTGCGAGCTTGGGGGCAAGAACGTCAGCCAGCTGTTTATAAAACAAAGTAAACATGCCCACCGGATCCACACCTCCATACGGATCAAGGCGCTCAAGCAGCACCTTGATTGTACCAGATCTAAGCGCCAAAGAGGTCAAGCGAGGTTCAGGGTGGCATCCATGACGCAATGCGATGACATCTCTGCTCTGCTTCAGCGTAATTCCGGAAGAATTTGCGAATAAATGAGCTTAGAATGTACCAAAATTTATTTTTTGAAACCGAAAGTACAGCTTTGCCAAGTCTCTCGTGTTAATTTTCTAAGTTATTCCATAGACTTTTGTGTTAAGGGCACAGATGGAAATCGGTAGATTTCATCACTTATGCTTATCTGGTAACGCCAGCGTCATGAGAAGAAATCCGATTCTGCGTCAGAAGGTGAGTCTGATACTCACATTCTGACGCAGAAACGGAATTCTCTTGACGCTGGTGTTACCAGATGAGCGCAAGTGATAAAATCCAAAATAAAATCTACCAAATCCCAGCTCTGGTTAGGGTTGTGATTATTTTTTGTCGATATTGCAAGGAGGCATCAGCTTTTACTTCACTTCTGAAGAAAATGAAGCAGCGCACCAAAAAAAAAAAAAAAGTAAAAATGTGCTAGCTTTTTATAATGGGATTACTTATGCCGAGGCCACTATGTAAATACTTGCACGCTCAGCTGGATTAGCGGATGTACAGCTCGCACGTCGTCTCAAGATACACTGTAAAATTTTACAGCATAGATACGGTAGCATAAACTACGTGGTAGCTCACAGTCCGCTCAACAAATTGAGCATGTGATTGCTCAGTGTAGCCTCGGTATAAGTGTCAACATAGTCTGGGCTGTATGTGATATCTTCTGCACTACCATACTGATCGGCTGCTCGATTAGCTCTTTGCTGAGTAATTAGCCCACATTAGAGCTTGTTTGATTGGCTCGTTCTAATATAAGTCAGTCCCAGAGCTGTCCAGATCTGCAAGCAAGAACTTGTACTGCGTAACTTTGAAAAGTGTTGCAGGAGTTAGAAGCAACTCCATTTTGGAAATTTCACCTGCAATCGCTTAAGATTCAACGCCTGACAGCGCACCTGCCTGGAACTTTTATAGAAGTCAAAGGCGTATTCAGTTCGCTACCAAATTGCACACGCCCTTTCTGTGCCTATACCCTATCGAAAAATCGTATGTATTTATCCTATGCCTGTGAGAGCAGCCTTGCCTAGTATCTGTTAATCGCCTAAGAATTTCCGACTTCATATAAAATAGTTTTAAAGATATATATATGTGGTCAGAACTGTTCATCTCTTCGTTTTGACGACTCATAACAACGAACGTTTTCGAAAACACTGAGATTGGCGTAAATGTTGTACGTCTACCAGCCACCGTCCGGTGTAGAGGTGATCGGAGTTTCCTCTTCTCACACCTGAGCAGTTTCAATTCCAGGCCCATTTGTCCCCATATGGAATCGAAGGATTGGAATAAAATGTAGACAACACTAGGACACACACGAAATTTACTGGCCTTATTAACCGATAAAGTTTAGCTTATGCCGGTACATATAATAGTCTTTTGAACGTGTTCTCACAGCTTCTCATCCGAATGCTCCGTTTTATAGCTACAAACGCAACTGTGTGTCTACTAAAGAACTTATTAAAATTTTAGTTGTCGAGTCAGTTAGCTTAAACAATTAGTACAATTAAATTTTTTAGTACCACTTCAAGTTTCAAATTTGCAGTGTCTCAGAATTCAAAAGGGATGCATTTTCCTGTTTTTTCTTAAACATAGCAACGCAATTGGACTATTGGTGGACGGAACAACAATTTCAAAAGACTATTGTGGGAACCGGCTTGTAGAGTGAACCCCAACAGGTGTAAAAAAAATATCTAAGAGCACGTATGGTGACGACCCTCACCCGCTGTAGTAGGGATATATAATCTAGTGAATAGCTTTTAAACTTGCTTAATATAATGACTATAATTACAAAACTGAGCTAAAACAGTGCTTCTGAACAAAACATGCAGGGAACACGACGGTCCAGATCAATGACCCAATACAGATTTCGGGTTCCCTGCTCTCCCGGTGGCTCAGTGACAGTGACTTTACATTGAGCGACGGTTTCCGAGTTTGAGTTTACGACTGTCACAGCGCTGGCAACGAATTCGCCCTACATGGGGCAAGGGACGAGGTTAAGCCCAACCCCGGATTCTCAAATTAGCTCTCGGCACCGTTTGTTTTTTTCTCTTAATTGTTCACAATACCATTTCTTCCAAATTTTTTAGTTGAGGCAAAATAAAGCTTCATTAGGTGTATCCACTGTACGCACGGTGATAAATTATTAGTATTATGACTTTACAGCTTAATTAGTTGTGACTTAATTTCATGATGCTTCAAATTGCAGCATTATTATTTCACATCTCGTTCTAATATGTAACAAATGTTACTCAGTATTTAAGAAAACATGAAATTCCCTTAGATCTTTTTCCTTGTATTTTTTGTAATACATAACAGAAATTGAGTTTGCAACAGAGCCTCGAACACTAAGACAACTCTTCACTTTCAGAAGGTTGGTAACAATGAAAATTAAATGCTGCTTGTAGTCTTCTCTTCTGCAACACACTGCCGCTGCAAAGTAAAAGTCAGATTAGTCTGCCGAGCTAAGCACAGTAGGCGACGAATAAGGCACGAACATGCACCCAATGCCCTAATCTGAAACGTCGGCATTTCGATCACCGATTGTGATTTAGTCGACAATTTTGGGCGGTGAACATTTCAAATTCAAGATTTCGCTTCGGTAGCTCCCATTAAAAAGCTCTTGGCCGTCCTCAGAGCTAAATCGTGTATTAGCTTCAGAGGAGGCCGAAAATTCTAATAGGGAGAGGCGATTTGCCATCTGAAACAGCAGCTCTGATTTAAATTATCCGTATGAGTGAGGTCAAAATGCGAGCTTGTGGGAGCTTTGCGCATTGACATCCCAAGCAGTAATATTAATCCGTTTGGAGAGTAGATGACGCTCGTATATCTATTTCTAGATTTATGTTGCGTCGCTAGTTTATCACAACTCTCTTTTGGGAAACCATAGGCATTTACTCTATTTCTATAAAAGCGTCATCAGATACTGTCATACAATTGTCTAAAAATTTTCCATGCGAATATCAATCAGAACTAACGAACCGAATGACGGCGCAACTGCTAAAATAAATCGGACAAAACTACGGAAAACCTGAAATCTGGGTTACGTAAGATTAAAAGCGTCTTCGGCAGTTCTTCGTCTTCGGCAGTACGACAGTAATCTCTTTCGTTTTAATTTGTTCATAACTACAACCGAGAGCCTTGGTTTCACCACTGTAGAGCAGGATTGAGTTTGGGCCTGTCTCAAGGATTATCAGTTTAGGATTAAAACCTGAAATTTGACCAGAGCAGCAATACTAACTCTCATGACAGACGTTTCGAGCAAGTTAACGAAATTAATTCAGCTAACGTTGATGAAACTGTCTCAGGCAATGACGACTTTTCTGTTGCAAGTCGTGATTCTCTCTGCTCTTCATATGCCATGACCATTGAATATTGAGTTCCTAAAAATATATTAAAATATACACTGAAACAGTAAAAAGTTTAAATCGGTATAACTCGATTCATTGGCCGTAGATAGTATGAGTAAAGTTATTAGAGGCAGTCAACACTGTGGTACATACACAATTACACATGTCTATGACAGTAAATATGAATATAAATTAATGTCAATGTCGCTACTTAGCAGTGACGAAACATCGTGCCGCTTTCTGCAGTAATGTAACTTCTCGAGGACGAAATTCACATACAGTAATTGAAGAGCTGATAACACAAGTGCAGTTATCTTAGTCTCTTTACAAATTATACTGTAAACGTTTACCGTACTTGCTTACGGTAATTGTCCCATTAACCCTACAGTTAACAATTTTGCAGTAATACTACAAGATGCTGGTGAGTAGAAGCTAACACGAAAGATTTCATTACAAATGTGAATTGATACCGTGAATCTGCTTCAGAAGCATTGCCAAAGATGAATTTCCACAGTGAAGTCAAATTAATCTTGGGTCTCTAACCGTCAAGCTGCCACGCCTCTCGCTATAAGCTAAACCAGTGAGCTCAGTTTACCATGGAATTGCTAGATCGTGAATAAGAGAGTTTTGACATACCAGTCCAGGCTAAGGTCTAGTGAACGCAGTTTTTTTTTCTACGACCATAAGACTGTGTTGCTGAATCGGTTAAACTGTAAAAAGTGTAGAGCTTCCCTAATTCGAATTCAACGCAATTTTGAAATTATATTAATTGTTTAAACTCCCCAACATAGCAGTAACATTTTAGCAATCCTTTTATAGACAAAGTGTTGCGTTTACGAGGATACATCGAAATATAGGAACGACTATTTGTGAGAAAACGCCAGTCTGTTGCACGTTTTCTCTTTCCTAATTTTCAAAACATTTTCGTGTGTTCTTGTAACCACAACTGACCATCCACCAAAAGACTTGTTAAAATAACAAACTTCAAGTTAGTTGGCATAAGCAAGTACTATAAAAATCAAGGTTCTGGCGACTTTTCAGAATTGGAGTAAATCAGAATTCAGGCTGCTAAGCATTTTTCTCTAGATGAAGAGACACAGTGAAACATTTGGACGACTAACTGAAAGAACGCGTTCAAAATCCTCTCTCCTGAACCGCAGTTGTTGTTGATTGTTGTTGAGTTACTTCCAAGAGGGCGGAGTTTGAACACAACCCTCTATGACCGGATGGAGGAAATAGTGATGGCGTTTAATCCTGTAGGCAAGTACTGCAGGCCCTGGTCCACGTTAACACCTAAGCGGGGCCGCGCCTCAATCGGAACAGAGTCCTGAAGGGACCAAATAGGGGAACATTTGAGCGAAGTGCAGTGGGCCTCGCCGGATCCACACAACGGAACGCGCCCCTAGACACGCCCGCCCCCTTCCACCCACGCTCTCCAGTAACCCACCCAGCAGGGCACAAGCCGGTGCTCTGACCCGACGTGGCCGGGTGTGAGGAACAGCAAGGCACGTCCCGCCCAAAGGCCGCCAGAGACCGAGAAAGAAAGCAGGCGCTGACGCACCCCACCGCGCGGACCCGGCACCACACAGCATTACCCCTTGCTGCATCAACAGAACAGTACAGTAGTTTCTGCATCACCCGTCACTGTACCATTTAAAACCTGTGCCAAATAGTGTCATCTATTGGGAGAGGTTACTTTAACTTATGCATTGAAGAATTAATAATAGACTTTTTCATTATCCATGCCCTCCCGAAGAAACTCAAACCCATCTTATCCCATTTGATTTACTGTCACTTCATTGAAAATAATCAGTACTGGTACAGCTCGAATAACAGGCAATGGGTCTGTAGTTCGAGGAGTTGTCTCTTACTAGGCGCACCATAAGCAAAATATTTTGATATTCCTTACGCTACTGAAGAAATCTCCGAATACCAACATTAAAAAAATAAAACAGACTTAACTGCATTTTTCACAGTAGATTGTCCAAAACATTTACTCTCTTTTTGAAATAAAACTACGGGTGAGGTATTTAGACCAACACGAAGAATTTAAGTGCTTTAATAATAATACAAAATTATGCAGACACTTAAGAGGGGGCTCACGGTAGTCGAATGAACGCGTTCTTTCAGTACAGCGTCAGAATGCATTGATGTGCCACCTTCAATAGCATAAGATTCTCACCAAATTGTATGAGGTATTCGAAAGTTTTGTAATGAAACTGCATAATGCAAAATAACTTAACGAGTAACATTTTCGTCACTTCTTTTGTCGACACACAGTTGTATTTCAAAAGATACAATAACACACCCGAAATAACAATCGAGAAAGCACGTTCATTTGACTGTCATGTGAACTCACCCTTAACAATGTTGGTCTTACGCAACGCAGATGTTAAATATGCGATGTCTCCTTCTTGTATCTGCTCTTCTGATCCTGGGAAGAGTGGGCACTATGCTGCGCAATACTGCTGATGTACTTTAATTTTCCATAGAGGCTTTACTAATATCCAGCCCTGCACATCCTATGGGTAAACTAACACAAGGATGTTTAATTACGTGGCACATATCACAGATGACGTCTCAGGTCCGCAGGCCATCTCAACCAATCAGCGGATGTAATTTTACACTGCTATTCCCAATTGCTTCCCACCCTAAGAGCTCTGACTCCGCTCATTGGCTTAGATGATCTGTGACGTCATCCGTGATGCTTGCCGCGTGATAAGACAGTCACGTGACAACCAGCAATGAGTACAGATAACCGTCGTCCAGCCATGTATCATGGATAGGCCTTGTACCTGATAAAGAGTGTGACACACAGAACTGCGACTGAAGGTAAATGCGCATTATGTTTAAATCGATTTTTTTACGTTTTATTGCTAATGTGAATCAGTGGTACTAAATCGGCTTTACACGTTAAACTTTTACTCTACGTCCATATTTCGCACCATTCCAACACGCTGATGCATTGGTTTAGACAATATACAACTTTCATGGCTCTAATCCGATCCAGATTTGAAAAGACATTCACAGTTTTACTAATGACAAATTTTACACTTAATGACTTCACTGCCAACACATACGCGAATCTTTTAGTACACAGATGGCGGTGTTTGCGGGGACAAGACACAATATTCAGATGTTTTGAAGTGTAAACGTACTTCAAAAAAACTGTTGACTAAGCCGGCCTTTTATACGAACCTTTCCAACAAAATTCCCTACAATAGTCATCTGTGCGTGAATACCAACATGTTCATCAGAAATACATGTGTTGGGACATATGTATCCAAATTGTAGGCAACGGGTTAAAAATGGCAGAGACGCTCAGGCGTACATGTTATCTGCAATTGACTCCAGCGTGGCCCTGCGATACTTCACGGTCTGTCCTGAGTAGCCCGTTTCCTGAAATAGGAATACGTTCAGTCAACAACGCGATGTCTTCTATGTATCTTATGTGCAACAACACACACAGTTACCGGCAAATTGAAGAATCAATAACGTCCAAATCATCAGCATTCACAGACCAGCAACACCACAGGGGAAAGGTATGTCTACACTTGTTCAATTTTCTGTTCAACAAGCGCACAGGGTAATGAAATGCACTATGCATGCGTACTTAAAAGGATGCATGCGCTAGTGAACGGTAGTTTTCAGGACGCATGTTTCTATTCGTGAGAGGAACGGGAAGAGGCATGAAGTCTTCCACTGGTGGGAAGCCGTGCGCGTTTAGTTTCAACTCGTGAGTTGCCAACACAGCTCGCACTTCTTTCGATGTGTGTAAGCCTGCAGCAACATGGTTTCCTAGCATTGTAGGTAGCCAGAAATTGAACAATTCAGAGTTCTGTGGTAGTAGCATGTATGGTTAAATCTGTCGCTGTGGCACAATGACTTTTCTTTATATATTACCTATATCCATTCGCTATGTTATGATTTATAAGCAAGTATCTTTAATATAAAATAAGCACGTAGTTATCTATACGCAATCAGAAGCAATCAAAGAAAGACTTTCCTCATAGGAGCACATGTAATATTGACAGAACAATATTTCTTTGGGGCGCCACTCAGCAAGACAGTTGGAAGAGAACTAACGACCAGATGTGGATAGAACCTATATGCCTCTTTCTATGCAATTTAAGGCATGCGTCAGTGGATAATTGAATTGAAAGTTGAAAAGAAAGTTAAAGCAAAGTTGAAAGGAAAATTGAACAAGTGTACACGTAGCCAAAGGACACTAACTGGTAACGATGTCAGTTATAAATGTCTTCTATTTTCTAATCTTGCAGCTAACATTTGACGTAACAGTCACTTTCATCTATATCAAGGTTATATATTTAATTTCCTGTAATTATTACAACACGACTTATTAAATGTTTATCATACAAGATTCAAACACCATTAATTAAGCAGTCGGGAGTCTGGCGGGAACAAATGGGGATGCTTGGTTATAATCTGCACTGTGGAAATCTATCAAGCAGTGGCACAATGATCCATCCCATTGTTGTCTTCTTAATGATCGCATTATGGCCATCATAATGATCGCATTATGGTCATCTTAATGATCGCATTATGGTCATCATAATGATCGCATTATGGTCTTCTCAATTATTGTACTATGGACTTCATAATGATTGTATTGTGGTCTTCAAATGATTATATTATGGAGTTGATAATGATCACATTATGGACTTCATAACGATCACGTTATAGTCTTCATAACGATCATATTATGGACATCATAACGATCACATTATGAACTTGATAACGATCACACCATGAATTTGTTAACGATCACACTATGGACTTCATAGCGATCGCATTATGGGCTTCAAAGCACTTAGTTTTCCCGGCAAATTCCTGATGCAGTTTGAGCGGTCAAAAACGGCAGTCTCTGGTCTCAGGGCGCGTTCAATTGGCCGGCAGAATTAAAATTTCAAGGCGAGACGTGTCCGGAACTTTAGACAAGTGCGCTGGCTTCGACCCGTCGAATCCACTTTCAGGCGTTAAACCATAATCCGTTACCCTTGACACTTCCCTAAACTCGACCTTGCTTAGTAAAATGGAATTTCCAGCAGTCTCAACGTAATCGGATTGTGTCTAACACCTGCCACACGGTTCAAAGTCGGTCTCGTGCTCCGAACAAGTCAAGCCTTCTCAATTTTAGGGGTCATTCCAATGCCTCTTTACCCAACCAAAATTCTTGGCTGCTTCACAAAGTAAAGCTGTGATTCAGTTGCTGATACGGCCGAAAATTTTCATAGGGTAATTTCAGGGGCATCCACTCGAGATCAGCTTCCACTCAGGCTCAACAATGAAGGAAAAAATAATGAAGGAGACCTTAAAACTCCAGCCTTTTGATGCTTATAACAGAGCCGCCAAGCCCTGCCTTTACCTTACACTATACAGTGCATTATTGTACCCAATAAACAAGAGTTTAGAAAATTTTTAGTGTTCTTTTCGTTTTCCTGTTTGTCAACGAGCATTAGTTGAGAACCAGAGTCCCAGCGAACGCCTGCAGCCCAGCACAATCTCATGCGACAACAGTGTGATAGTTTTCGAGCCGAATAGGAATTATTAGCATCGAGCGGACACTCAGGCAGGAGGCAACGCTGTCGCCAAGACATCCTCGCTTTCGCTTTGTTATGTACATTGGGTTGTAGCAGCGCCGATATATATATATATTTTTCTACTGCACTAGTATAGAAGAAATATGAAGAAGTACTGAGAAAAATACAGAAATGTGCAAAATATATAGAATTGTACATATATGTCCGGACATATACAGAAATAGAGAGCAGTTTACACAAATAAACAGCAGCAAGAGAAACACTATGAGAGTGCACACCTCTCCCAAGCATAGTAACGTTAACGAAAAATTCAGATCAGTCCTGAAATCAGGATTTCCTTTTTACCATCACCAAACTCTGATCATTTGAGCCTCTTGTCATGAATAAAAACTCCTGTAAGTTTCTTGAAGATCCGTTCATAACTTTTCGAGAAATGTTTTGGAAAACATAAAAACAAACATCCAGACAAAGAAACAAACCGACTGACAGATCATCGCAAAATTTGGTTAGTTTCTCTTCGCAATATTTTAACAGGTTTTGCAAATTTAATGAAGATCCGTTCTTAATTGTTTGAGTCATGTTACCTAGGAAAAGCTGGGAAACAAAAACAAACAATTGTTGAAGATGTCTCCACCATAGTTAATCATCTGTCCCTTCTAATACGCCGAACAAAGCTTGTGAATTTCATAACGATCCGTGCAGAATTACTTGAGTTATCTTGGTGAAGGACAAACTAACAGACGGGAAAACTATATATGACCAAAATATAACTTCCTCTTCGTAGGAAATAAATGCAGTCATACAGAAATAGATAGCACGGAAGCAATGTACTATATAATAATTCACGTCGTGTTTTTATTTATTTATTTATTTATACATTTATATCTTTCCTGTCACGCTCTATGGGAATAAGATAGGAGAAAATTCAGATTTCAAGTAAAAAAAAAGGGGTACCTTGCAATTTTTTTTCGGCGAAAAAAAAAGTTGGGTACCTTGCAATCTTTTTCTTCAGTATTAGATAGGGGAAAAATAGAACTAATAAGATAGGAGAAAATTCAGATTTCAAAAGGCGAAAAAAA
>LQNS02000226.1:6977525-6992280 GCA_001587735.2 Parhyale hawaiensis
CTGCAGCCCAGCACAATCTCATGCGACAACAGTGTGATAGTTTTCGAGCCGAATAGGAATTATTAGCATCGAGCGGACACTCAGGCAGGAGGCAACGCTGTCGCCAAGACATCCTCGCTTTCGCTTTGTTATGTACATTGGGTTGTAGTAGCGCCGATATATATATATTCTACTGCACTAGTATAGAAGAAATATGTAGAAGTGCTGATAAAAATACAGAAATGTACAAAAATACACAAAATTGTACATATCTGTTCGGACGTATACAGAAATCAAGAGCAGTTTACAGCAGTTTACTTTCTTAACGCGTAAGTTCAGTCACCAGGAGCAGGAGCCCAGGCGTTAGGAACGTATCATTTGGTTTCAACAACAAGGCAACGAAACAGAAACACATTACAATGGTAAGTGTATATAACGCATTAAAACAAAACAGAGTCACTCCTGATCGATCGAACAGCTTTTTATGATTGTCTGACAAGGAAATTTGCATTAAAGATTACCTTTGCTCGAGAGTCTAGCAAGAAACGCTATCCAGCACCACTACACGTAACTGAGTCTAGAAGCTCCACACATGCACACACACAAATCCAGTAAAATACATTGCCCAGTAACACATATATACCACGTACAAAAACGTACCCGAGATTTGGTGTAGAGAGCGTACACACAGAGCAGCGTGGCCGCCACCAGCAACAGGGCGCCGATGAAGATAGTGGCAACAATAAGGGGTCCGTAGTAGTGAGGGTTGACGTAGCTGTTGGTGCCCTTGACGCATTTAAACTCGTAGTCCTTAGCAACGAGCTTCTTCATGTTCACGCCCTGCACCTCTGTTGGCTCCGCGCAGCTGTTGGTAATAAAAACGCCATAGGATTTAATATTTATTCAACTGACCTTAAGACCATTTCCAAATAAAAAAAATTAAGCTTGCCGAAATAGAAAAGAGGCAATTGGAAAAGCCGTCCGAGCGTTTGTTCCCGATAGTTGGTTTTATCGCCTTTGGAATATTTGAATTTTTATTTTGAAAAGTAAAGATTTTTATCATCATGCCGCAAATTAGATCTAATTCTCTCGTTTTAACTTTTGAAACCAACTCTATAATACAGTCTACACCAGAAATTTTAATACCTCTGAAAATAGATTCAGGTTAACCTCGCACATGGTGCACTCATACAAGGGGTTACTCGTATTAAGTTTATAACCAAAGTTGACGTAAGGTACGCGAAACTCGTATAAGGAAGGTGAAATGTATGTAAGTCACCGATTTAAATTTCGATTTTCTTTGATATTCTAGTATGCATTATCATGTTTCATAATTCATGATACAAAACTCCATTGCCAATTTTCCTTTAATTTAACTTCTACAGTAAAAAAAAAAACGGAAGGTGACTCAACTTCTCGTGTAAGGTACACATATTTCAGACCTCATCCCCTGCCTTATATGAAGGTCACCTGTACATATTGTAAAAATAGTTGCATTTCCCGCAAAAAATGTATAACACGAGATACCCAGCCGGAGGTTTATTTTTCAGAAAGTGGACGATGAGGTGTGTAGATCTGAGTCGTTAAAATAGCCTGACAAGCCTGAAAATATATCTGCTTGTCGTTCCTTCCGTCCATCCCTTAGTCCATCCTTCTGTCTGGACCTTATACTTTCAGTATTCGATAGGGGAATAGAATGTCCTTTGCCGTTTCGGGAACGACAGCGGTCGGTACTTGATGTGAGATTAACCCCTGAAACTTGATCTAAAGTAACGATCGTGACTGAACTTCGGGCGAAATTGGAACTAATGAAAGTAGTTCATCTCAATTTAATATTCCCATATCGCTGACGCCCTAACTCAAGCTGACTCTTATTGGGATGTATCAATTAATGGAACTAACTGCAATGGATAATAAATATTGTGGAATGGATGGCAAACCTTCATCTAAGCAAAATGATAAATCGATCAAATTTTGCTTTTCCTCTTTTCTCCTTGTATTGTGTGTCTCTCTCTTGTTTTCGTGGTCTTTCTGGTCAAAAGCCGATAAGAAAAGCGATTACAGAACAAATAAGATTTACCATATGCGGCGTTGCTCACCTTAAACTCAATGCCAAGGCAAAAATAAACTGATTAAGAAGACAGATACGCACATTATGTACTGAGTAACCATGGGATCGACTTCCATCATTGTATGGAGAGGTAGCTTCGTGAACCAGGCCATATGACAGTCACACCTCCAGGGGTTGTGCTGCAAGTCAATAATATCCATATCCGTCCAAGGGAGCAGTTCCTCGTCCAGTGTCGACAGAGAATTGTCACTGAGGTACACCTGGAGAAAACCCGTCAAAGGGTAGAGACCAAGAAGAAAATCCCCAGTAAAAACTACAAATAAGTTTAAAACCAAGCACTTGTAATATTCCGCAGTTGAAACTCTAGGGTTCAAACCAATGCTATAGATACGAGTAGGTAAATAGGGAACCTCAGTTCAGCTAAACCTATCTATAATCTGTATAATTTTTTCAATGTATCTTGAACAACGAACAAGTACTTCAAGTGATTATTGTATCCTCTGATTTTATGAGAAGAAGAAGATAATCTACTATAGTCTTCCACTTCGTTTGACACTAGGATCATAACTTTAAATTTATGCGTGCTATGTCATGCATGGTATATTTCATGAGACCTTTTACTTAGGGGATCCATGGCTGTATCAGTATGGAAACTCTGTAATCTTGAAGCCATCAGTTTCCGGTAAATGAGCCACTGAGCCTGACTCCTTACCTCTTTTAGACTACTTCCAGAAGCAATGAACGCCATCTTCTTGATGACGGCGAGATGGCTGTTGTTGCTGATGGACAGAACCTTGAGGTTGGTCAGACCGTCGAACGCCTGGTCTCCGACTAGCCTCAAGTCCGGCATGTTGTTCAGATACAGTTGAGTGAGCACGTTCAGACCATAGAAACGTGACTGACTCTCCGCTGATATCACCTAAAATTGGAGTATTTGGAAATCACATTAAATGCCGACCTCAGCAGAAACACCAAAATCCACCGTAATATTTCAACGACTTCAGTGTCGCTCTTAGCAGTGATACCGAAATCCATCTTGACATTTGAAGCGTTTAATGAAATTTGCTTCACTAGCAGTGACACAGAAATCCATCATATACGCACTGAAAACGGACACAGAATGAAAACAGGAATATTTCAGCCAAAAGTCAATGCTTCAAAAAAGAAGAAAATTCATATTACTGAGTACGCGAGTGAAACCAAAACTTTCATGAATCACACATTATTGCATTGATGTAAACAAGTTAAATCTTGGAAATAAGGCCTCACCGGACTGTAAAACATCTTAATATAAGAATTTTCAAATTTTGATGTACCTACAGCAATACAAAAAACAGCCCTTCGCCTTAAGCCATACATACTGCTTAGAGCTACATCATTGCCGCTTTCTGTACGTATTTTTGTGAAAACCACAGTTCGAAAGATCAGGGCGGCAAGCTTCAGAGGCATAGAACTGAGAGGGTTCAAACAAGAAGAAACCTTTAATGCCAGACTCTACGATCATATATGGATCATTATTAAGAAAAGCATTGGTATCAATAAATTTAATCATGCAAGTTAAGCAAAATTTACTGTAAGTTACTAGGAATAAACAGGTAGTGCCAGTGCTGATTTGAAACTCTCAGTTTTAAATCCATTTATCATGGGATTAGGACATTCACCCTTCTACCTGATATTATAGAGTAACTTCACGTGAGCGTCAACAGGGATTGCAGCCCTGAGAGCGAAGTACCTTTTATGAATACGTTGACACTGATGGGCATTTGAATCGGTGGGCGATATATACAGGCGCCATTACACGACGGTACAAAACGCTATCGCATTAATGAGATTTTGAGAGGTGCTACAGCACTATAATGCGATGAGCTACCATATTGAAGCTATGTCCTACAGCACTAATGACTAAATATACCAACATTTGTGTAGTCTACTGGCCACTTTTTTTCTATATTCAGTGAAGTATTCAGTATAACTGTTGTCGAGGGGATATTATTTAGAAAACAAATTTTCGTTATGCACAGCACATGACAATCATGTATATACCGTAGCCATGGGTGTTTTCTCCTGTATACAGTCAGACCTGACAAAAACATCTTCCATGCAAGCGTCGTCGATTGACTTATTAAAGTCGAGTAAAGCCAAACTTGATTTGTTCCAAACTTCAGCCAGGTGCGTTGGTTTTGAACCTTTGAGTCAAGTTTCAGGCGTTAATCTTAAAAAGATTACCCTTGAGACAGCTGAAATTTCAATACTGCTCCGTAAAGTTGAATTTTCAGCCTCTCAAACCTAATCGGGTTGCGCCGAACACCCGAAACACGATTTAGAACAGCGAAACTAACACCCCTCTCTATAATGCTGCACAAGTTAACAGTAATAGGCTTAGCCATAGACCACGCGATACTTATCTGTCCCCTCCTGGGGCTGATGACAGATTGATAAAAGCGCGTTAAAATACTATCTAGTCAACATAGCGACCTGAAAAGAATACTAATTAAAAATAATAATAAACTATTCTTGGATACGCAAGGAATGCTTCTATAAAGAAAGAAGCACACTTAAATAACTACTGAACAATGGCAAATGCAAATTTTATTTTGGGTAACTTGAGGTCGTTTTGGTGTCTTGAGATTCAATTACCGTCGTCCACACTAGATATATAGCTACGAATGTGCATTTCTGCTTGATTATAAACATTTCTTGCATCCCTGAGAAAAGCTTACTTCGTGTTGGAGGTCGCTCTGTTGAATGGAAAACATTTTATCGAACTTTAATCAACTTGCCATCAGCCTCACTGGCAAATTTAAATGGGCAGTCAAGAAGTATCGTGGGGTCTATGGCTGAGCCTACGCTACTCCGAAGGGCCAATCGGTGATGCCTTAATTATATAATTATAACAGGAGCACTCTGAGAGCGCATACCTCTGTCAAGCGCGAGGCAACGGTAGCAAAAATTTCAAACCATAATTTTCTCTGTATAAACTCCAAAATCTAATCATTTGTGCCTTTTGATAGTAATAATAGCTTGTGCAATTTTCTTGAAGATCCGTTCCTAACTTTATGAGCTACACTGCTAACAAACGTTATAACAAACATGAGTCAAACGTACAAACGAACAAACCTATCTACACCAAAATTTAATCATTTATGTCTTTCAACATAACTAACAACCACTATAAATTTCATCAAGATCCATTCATTATTTTTTGAGTTATTGCGCTAACAAGCATAAAATTAAAAACAGTGACAAACGAACGAACGAACAAACGGATCATTACCAAAATTTGGCCATTTATTCTTTGTTATATACCCAACAACTCATGTAAATTTGATAAAAATCCATCATAACTTTTTAAGTCATGGTATTGAGAAAAATGAGGCAGACAAACAAACAAACAAACAACGGATGGACATATCTTCACCGAAAGATAATCATCTGTTCCTCCTAACATACCTAACAATCCCTGTAAATTTCTTTCAAATCGGTTCATAACTTTTTGAGTTATTTTGGTGAAAGACCGACAGACAAACACGACGAAAACATAACCTCCTTGGAGGAGGTAATCCTTATTAGAGCTACACACCAAGAGCGTCATGGGACGGCCACACCCGACGTGGAACATCAAGCAGCGCCAAAACGTCTACAATACGAGAAAAAAAAAACACACACACAAACTCGAAGTCCCTGTGTAATAACCTTAACTTTGTTCATCATTTATAGAGATCGATAAAGCTGCTGGAAGAACGAGTCAAGCACGGCTATTTACTAACATTGATATGGTTGCAAGAAAGCATCACAATTTTTAATGACTCGATAAAGCTGCTGACAGAACGATTCAGATACCATTATCTACTGACCTTGATCGGGTTGCCGTTAAGGTTCAGAGTTTCTAGGGATTTGATGTAATTAACTTCATCAGGCACTACACTGAAGAGATTGTCATCCAGCACCAGCTCCCGCAGTTGCCTGTACACAATAAGGAACATTAATTCGGTTGCGTTGCGCTCTTTTTTGATGGCGATCAACCTAACACGATTAGCTTTAAGCTGTACAGAACTTCAGTCATGAGCATTTGATTTGCCACAGTGCGTTGATATTCATTATTTAACTTTTGATCGCAAATAGCTTAATTTTAGGCTAATATATAAAAGGTTTGCTATCGAAGTCTTAAAATTGATTCAGAGTGGCAAGTTGAACTCTCGAGATTGAAATTCCAGGTAAGTAAAGGCTAATTGGATTACAGTACCTCAGCGACGAGTCGAAGACATCTGGGGCATGGCTATTGGACACCGAAATTAAGAACTCGATGCTTTGTTTATTCGAAACTGCAGACCGAATAAATCGAGCTTCAAGAATTAACCCTTAATTGGATACCCATCAAACCTCTACAAACTCAGCCATGCTCTGTTAACGGAATTTCCAGCCGGCTCAGCGTAATCACCTTGTTCTTAACACTTGCAACACGTTTCATAGCAGTAAAGCCAAAGTTTCTGATTCGAGTTTAGGACACTGAGCCTCGAATGCTTAATTTTGGCATCCAGTCGAACATGCCCTAGTTCGAGGCGGCAGCTGCATTTCATGTTGATTAAGTTGCATTTTTTATGATTTGCTGAAGGCGATGACTGGTTGCTTAACATAATGACGGTATTTTTAAAGAGGTTTGCTGTTTGTGTACGTTGGAAATAAAGGGAATTGTTGCATTTCTAAGCCAACAGAAAACTACCCACAAAGCCAACCAATAGAAGAGCTTCATTCCTCTTGGCTCATCATATCACTTTGCATTGCTTGGCTGCTCGAATTATGCTACTTGGTCACTTAAGTAAACTCAGCGCTGCAATTGGGCAATGACGACATCATTCCCAGTGACGTCATATCGGTGACACTGAGTTGAAGAGATTACTTTACAAGTATATATAGCACTTCATTTACAAATAGAAGGTTTGTGTCACGCACAAAAGACTAACTTATCAAAAAATGAGTAGTGTTCATGCTTATCAATGCAATAATTAAACCAACCATTGGGTCATCCGTGCAGTTTATGAGAATTTCTATAATGCCAATGTACGGGAGGTTGTGCTAAGGCCAATAGCTGAAGAAAGTTAGTGACATCATCATATCTATTCTACTCGCTTACTCCTTTTCCATTGCCACTTTTTTTCGTTTTTCTGTAATTCAAACTAGCGTCCATAATATTGCTTCTGAGATTTTAGTGCTCTCAGTGTGACAAAACATCTTTAAAAAAAATAACACCCTTACACAGGCGTAGGTTCAGTTCTATCTGTAATACCGAGGCCGCTCTTTGCATGTGCACGCACAACTTGATGCGAGGATGTAAAGCTCGCACGTCATCCCGATGCACATTTAAAGTCGGTAGCATAGCTCGCAACGAGTTGTGCGCACGAATGCATAACGTGACCTGGCATAATGAGTATGAAGGTCGTGAGAAGGAGCGCCTTTACCTCCAAGCCGCTCAGCTGATGTACTGATAGTATTCTATTTTACTTATTAAGTTTTAGTAAATGTATCACATCGCACCGAAGAAATTGCAGAGATAAATTGCTTGTCCACTATTATTTTTACTTAAAATACATCTTAACGAAGAAGAAAAGCGTAGAATAAATTAATTTTTGATTATTTGTTTTAAAGTACGTGCCCCAAAGAGAAGAAATGCTTCGGAGTCAATTATTCCCTTACTTGTTTATTATCGAATACATTGTTTTCACAGGGGAGAAGAATTGCTCAGAAATAAATTACTATCCCACTTATACTGAATGCACCTCATGCCGGAGAAGAAATGATTAGGGAGTCTCTTCAGCTGCGTCCTAGAGAGGTCCAACTTCTGCAGGGACTCCAGCTCGTTGAAAGCTTGGGTTGTGGGTAAGTCGAAGTCATGTACGGGATTGTCAGAAAACAGAAGTGTGGTGAGCTTGTCGAAATGACTGAACGCGTGACTGTCCAGCGATGTGATGTTGTTGTGACTGATGTCCAGCAGCTGTAGAGGCAGGGGATCGTGCCCGTCGTCTGGGTGCTTCAGACCTGCAATCAGCCGGTTGGTGTGTAAATATTATATACATATCTAGATAACATATTTCGTAGAAAGAAAGATGGTAGCTATAATATTTTAATCTTCTTTTTTGCAATCTTTCAAGAGTTCTGAGAGCTGTAAAAGAAAACCATTTGATTCAAATAGTGTTGATGTCCATGGTGACTCTACGGGTTAACGTAACCCATATCTATCCATATATATTAGGACACAAGGCGAAGCGATGTTATTGCGTTCACACGATGGTTAAATGAACGGATTTCCTTAGCCAATCGTGCACATGATTTGTTGATCTCTTATACTGTTATACATAAAATGCTGGGTTTACCAAACTCTACTAAAACGTTAGACATAAAGTCAGTTTGCTCAACAAATATCCTTGCGACTCATAAAGTTTCGGATATTTTAACAAACTTGGAGGCACATAGCATTTCACGGCGTAGGTAAGACAGCATATACATATACTGTATGATGCGTATTTGGTAACGTTATTCCTGCGTGAAAGGCAAGATGACGTCACGCTGTGAAGGACTAAAACCCAGAGAGCTTGTGCTTCTGCGCCATTCAAAGGGATATAGCAACGCATTCGGATATATGTAGAGCTGAGGAAACCCGAACATTCAACTATCGTGTGAATCCGCCATTAGAGGTATAATAAAGAGTCCAAAAGTTTCATAGTTCTATTGGAGATTAAGAAAGTCCGAAGCATATATATAAACTTAATTGGTTATTGCCTTAACTTTTCAACGTTCTAATTAAAAAATTCTCTGAACAACAGGATAAGAAATGGAAATATAAATTGGATTTTGAAGTTTCTTTTTTTTTTTTTGCTCGAGTTTTGTAGTTAGAACGTTCTCTTTCCGCATGTACGGAGTTGCCGGAAGAAGTTAAACACTTGCAATTTCAGTGTGTCTCACTTATGGAACACATTTAGTAGAAATATTGTTCCTTATTATTTGAAATTGCAATTGTTAAAGAGATTTTTGCATGTGAAGGTACTGCCCTAAACGCTTGATAGTGCAACGTTTTAATTAGAATGGATGTTTCAATAGCATAGCAAGATGTTTTTCGTAGGGAAATGCTGGCAACACTATATTCAGTACGGAAATCTTAAATCTGAAAGTGTATATTGAATATCTACGGAAAGTTTATTCCCGGGGAAAAAAAATTAAAAACGGCTGCCGCCCTTTCGTGCCTGATGAACTTTAGCCATTAACGTATTATATACATTATGAGTGCAAATAAATATCAGTGTGCTATTTCTTTCTTTTTTCTGAACATAGGATCTCCAATGGACACTTCAGACAACTGAATATTTTCGAATACTTTTTCAGGGTAGCTAATCCTTGCAGATAGGATTGAGGGGTGAATGAGCACATTTAGTTTCGCATTCACTAAGTATCTCTGATATAATATTTACCTATAGTGAATAGTTCAATCCTCTGTTTCCGGTACATAGGCGATCTCACAGAGAAAAGAACAAGGGATATATATTATGTCGATAGAAAGTGGAATAAACTCTCATATAGAAACAGCAAGTCGAGAAAGAAGAGAAAAAAACACTATAAGGCATTATCAGTATGAATGAAAATGCGAGGAAGCAAAGTGAGCACGGAAGAACGACGTTTCAATGCTATGAGGTCCCCTTGGAATCGCTGTTTCCCATAACATAGGAAGGGCAATATCTGAAATAAATCCCGTGTAGTTTTACTTGGGTAAATGCTAAGTTTGTCAGTGCCACCATTTTCTGTCTCATTCTGGCAAGTTTTTGAACTGAAAGAGAAACGACGAATTTTCAGAAATATAGAAATTTTATTGCCGTACCATGCAGCTCAAAGTTTTTCATTTGCCCTTCGTTTGTTATTCTGGCGGGTGAATGATTTGATTAGGTGAATGCAGTTCTGAACTGCCAGCTAACAATGAAGCTTGCACGATAGGTTCTTGACTATGTTGAAAAAACTGTCGCTTTATTCTACACAGTATTACCCTTCAGAGTTTCATGAATGCCTCTACCAAAGGCCAGGTAGCAAAGACGAAAACATTTGGATACAAGTGGATGAAACTGAGTACACATATGTTTTGGCTATTACCTTTGAAGGCGTCCTTAGTGAACACATCACCCGTTAGGTGACACTGCGATAGCCGCAGCTCCCGCAGCTGGGGCANGTTCCATGAATGCCTTTACCAAAGGCCCGGTAGCAAAGACGAAAACATTTGGATACAAGTGGATGAAACTGAGTACACATATGTTTTGGCTATTACCTTTGAAGGCGTCCTTAGTGAACACATCACCCGTTAGGTGACACTGCGACAGCCGCAGCTCCCGCAGCTGGGGCAGGTCTGCAAACGCCATGTCGTCTATGTGCCTCACAGGATTTCCACTGCTCAAAAATTAGCCTTTTAGAAAAATCAAATAGTTGAAGAAAACTAACAGTCTAAGCAATTAATTAATCAGTAATTGAGAAATTGCAGGACATTCACTTCCTAAAAAACTTTATCATATTGTGAAACATAAAAAAATTATCTAGTTTCTTCAAAAATTACCGGAATTTGATTTCTATAGTCTGCCAGTATGAAACACTTAACAATCTTCGTTAATATACATGCAATCGCTGATGTTTTCCTGCCCGAAAATGATTTACATTTAAAAACAGATGTATATTTTGTAAGTAAACCACCAATCACTGGGATTCACAAACTTGAATTCAACAAACTTGAATATCGTTTGCTAGAGATTCAGGTTTTTAGCAATTATACGATTTCATCTGACCGAAATGGCGTACTTTTAATAACAAGCAAATGATTTGGTACGACATCATGCATTAATCAAATATTTTTTGGCTCAATATAATTAATATTATACTCTGCGTTGATAACTCATCAGTAATTACTTCGTGCAGTAGCGATCAAATTGGCACTTTACAATGGTGTCATATCTTGACGCAGCAACTTCGGAAATTTTTTTCCTATTTTCACAGGAGACAATGGCAGCTCACATAAAATGCATTCTGTCCTATTTAACAATATAAATGAAAATTAATTAATTAAATTTAGTTTCCAAAGACTTCTGAGGGATCTTACTTGAAAGACAACAAGACAAGCTGGTTTATTTTCGGTAGTCTGGTGATGGTCCTGATTTGGTTATAATCGAAGAAGAGAGCCCAGTCGAAATTATACGCGTCTTCGCCTACGTTTGGGACCTGCGGAAAGAGGGAGATATGTTATTTATTGTTTCATTGATATCAAATATTTATAACGAAAATTGAGGACTACAGCCATTGACTCTCAAACTTGACCGTCTCCAGTGCTACTTGAACGTAAATAGCAAATACTTCAAGATTAATTTTAGACAGCTGACAAAAATTTCAAAAAAAATTATAGAATTAGCCTACTTGATGTTTGGTATAAATTATCAATTGTCTTAACAACCTTTTTGCAGATTTTAAATCAGAATGGAGGAATCTCACGTTAATCTACAAATATTCAAACTCAAAATCTAAATATCTTTCTTTAATCTTTAGCAGTTCATTTGAGGATGAAAGTATAGACTATATTGACCGCATCAAACGACAATTCGTTCATTCAAACGCCATGCATCCGTAGTTTGAGAGCTACGTGTATATAGTTACAGCGGTAGGCGTAGTGCTATGGGTTTACACGATAAACAAACGAACGAGTCTTCTCAGTTCTACGTCCCTAAGAACCGCAGCAGCAAAAGGTGTACATCTTTTGGAATTCTAACTTGCTGAGCAACTTGACTTGATGGCTAAGCTCTCTTGGAAGTCACATAGATTTGCGCCCACAATTAAGGGCTAAGCAAGAAATTCAAACCGTTCGCTGAGAAAATGCGTCATTTTATTATCGTCTGAACCCCACCTATTGCTCTGTGACCTGATATGCCCCTTTTAGAATTATCAATAACAAAAAACTGTAAGAGTTATAAATAAAATAAATAATCATTTATTTCTCTAACAGGCAGAGGTATTCTTGTTCTTAATACTAGTATCAGTGGTACAACCTTATGCTATAGTAGAACATAGAGCGCAATAAGAGAGCTCTTTCCAAGTTGCATATGACATGACATTGAAACTCCTAGACAGGAGACAGTCAAATCAATCGTCCTAGAGCAGAGGTTCCCAAACGTGGGTGCTCGCAGCCGCTGGGGGTGCGGGACGAGCTTTCAAGGGGTTGGAAACTGTGGATTATTCCCACGTCATTCAGAATTTAACTTGAATTTGTGGTCCAAGTTGATACAATGTAGATTCTTTCTCATCATAAAGGTTAGTGAGTTTTTATGGATGCGAGCACAGTCAGAGATGAGGTGGGGAGTCATTCTTCTAGAGCAAATGGTTAAAAGGAGATCGGGAAGATTCTAATATTAAGCATCATTGGTGAAGCTACAATTCGCGCAAGCTTAGAATATATATAACGCATTATAACTAAAACAACGGCAGTTTCAACAGAAAACTATGCATAGAATAGCATTCATGTATGTTACTTATATGCAAGGCACTCTTATAGTTAAAGGAGATTGTTACAAACCACGCGTGGTTATAGAGTACCCATAACTCCTTACAACTACAATGCAAGCTGCCAAATATGAAAATAACTCTAAACAGTAAAGAAAAACCTTAAAATTTATCTTAAAGTTGATCAAAATCCAGTTAAATCTGGGGATCAAGGGATGCCACGGTACACACGAAAGCGCGAAATGTTCCGATGTGAAAAAATTTCTTTCAGAACAGCGAGTGTTTCCCTCGCTGTATGAGGTGTACCACCATCTTGTTGAAACCATATGTTCTACATACGGTATGTGTTCGGGTCTTTCAACTCGTGCGAGAGATAGCCTGTATCTGTTCCCATCGATTGTAACTGTATTACCAGCAGCATCCTCAAAAAAGTAAGGTCCAATAATTCTCGATGATATTATGCGACAATTTTAAAAATTATCCTTTGATGATGTATCGAGGCCTTCCAAATCCCCAGATTTAACTGAACGTTGATAAACTTCAAGGTTTTCGCTATTGCTTACAATTATTCACATCCTTATAAGTTTATTAGTTGTTTTATATTTCTAAAAGGAGTATCTATAGCTTAAGCGCTAGCCCTTACTCTACATAGTTCAGTTTACAAGTTGGGGCTATCAGAGCAAAGTATAATTATCAATGAAATTCATAGTCGTTAGATTCAACACAATGTTGTTATTTTGCCTCTAAGTTTTCATGGTATTGGGAACAATACAAATTAAATTATGTAATTAAGCAACTTATACTGTAATTTAACTTACCGGAAAAAAGTGAAGAATACCTTTAAATCAAAACAAACAAAAATAAAATACTCGCTTCTTTAAAAAAGACGGGTGATGCAAACCCTGTTTTACTGAGTGGCAAAGGCAATACGCTTGGTGTTACATGCTTGAATAGAGGCCTGTTGCAATCACAACTTCTGGGTTGCCTGCGCTACATGAACCACTACTCTACACACACAAACTGTGTCGGGAACCCAACCGAGAAAACCATTACGACAATAGGGGCGCGGGTTGCGGTAACGCGGCGAACTGCTCAGAAACATCATTATCAAATTAAAGAAACATAATACTTTAAAAAAAAAACATCAAGTACTTCTAGCCTGGTGTAAATACGGGAAAAAATTGAATTCTGCCGATAGAAGCTCTATCATCTGACATAGATCTTCGTAATTGTCAAACTAGCCAACAACGCTGTCGTTAGATAGCTCACTCGTAACTGCATTTTGGGTAGCGGGTGTCCTTTTTCCATGTTGTTGTAACCCAATAGTATGCTTGTGATTATGGTATGCCACTGATCTCGCACTCTTCGTCATCAACGTACACTCTCTTCAGGTTATGTGATTCGGACACTGTTGTCTTAGCACTGTGTGATCATGTGAACTCGTCACCGCTCGTGAGTTCTACGTATTACGGGATAAATGAATCCCATCAGCTTTAGCTGAGCTGCAACTTCTCTCATGGGCGATGGATCGAGCTTAGAGCGTTAATCGCAAACCGACTACTCCTGAAACGGCTACTGACTCAATTCTTCACAGATTGCTGTTTATGCTGAGATATGCTAACCCTGCACAATAACTTTTTCCTGTTCAGTGAGAAAATAAACGGATTTCTTAATTTGTCACCTCCACAATTTGGTACTCACCTCGCTTAGAGCGTCGCTCTTGCACTCGACCAGAAAGGGAGCCTCCTCTACACACTCGCAACCGTAGCCCTCGCACAGACTGGGTCTGTCTTGCGAGGCATGCAGAAAATGTGAACCGTCACTCAGGAGGACGGCCGCAGCAGCTACGTATAAAAGTAACTTAGCCATGGCTGCTGACGAATGCTGTTTTCACGATCGCAAGTACTTATTTCTATATCATAAGTTAAATTGCAGTGGGTGGATAAAGAAGATGCACTGTTGATACCCTAAAAAATAAAATGATATTAGGGCTACGAGTGGTTATAAGCAGGCAATTGAGAGACTTGAATCGTTTTCACTAGAATATTCTATATATTAATACGCTAGTACCTACGTACCTACCTACTTACCTTTTGTGTCACGCTCTTCATCATTAATAGATAGAAGGAAATTCGAGCTTTATTCAGTTCGGGCAGCTGGCGTATCTGTGATACGGCTGATGACTTATCTCTCGGC
>LQNS02000226.1:6992727-7003398 GCA_001587735.2 Parhyale hawaiensis
CACAAAAGCTAGGCCCTAAGCGGTACATTTTTCAAGGCCTCATTTCCAGTGAAGGGCGCGTGTAACTTTTTAGGGAGGGAGTGTGTCCCCCACGATCTTTCCCTGGCTACTCCACAGCAGGGAATTATGGATATTATTATCAACTAAGAGGATGGACTTGATATATCACATATCGAGTCCTTGAGTTGAAGAATAAGTTGAATAAGTGCTAAAATATGAACGTTTCATGGGTCCGTCTGAAGGAGTTGCAAAGCCGTGAAAGTTTCACGGGTCCAGCTAGTATATATCAATACACCAAGGTGATTATGCAACTACAGGGCTTTAAACAAATATCGTAAAAATGCTCAACAGTAATTATGTAACAACCGTGCATTTAAACGGTAACTGTAGGTACATAATGCCCCAAGATAGCCGATACTAGCCTGCGTTAAAAAATTAAAGTAACTATCCTTCTAAACTCAGAATATTCAGTACATGGGAATTACCCAATTGCCGAACTAAATATATTTCCGAATAAACAGTTATATTTGATAGGTGAAAATAATAACTCCATCAAATGATGATAACTGTTTGTTCGGAAATAGGGTTAGTTCGGCAATTGCGTAATTCCCCTATTTGAGTGAACTGAGGGAACTCAGTGCCCTTACGTGCTAAAGACAAATTGTTGCACTTTCAGAGTTTTAATTGGTAGTATGTGGTGATTGCCTATATAGTGAAAGATAATAATCAACTGCACAATTATTATTCTATCATTGAATAACCTAGAACCCTAAACTCGATTGGTACAGGAAGAAAAATGAAACGAACATTTCTCTAACATTCATTTTTTACAGTATTTAGCACTGTACGTTAAACGAATATTGATACTACAGATACGTGGGCATCGGTGCCTGATCACGCATCACGGAATAGGTACACACAGGAAGCATACACAGCAGTGTGTCACTGATGGAAATAAGCCCATACGTATGCTTATCCCTAGAGTCGGAATTTGAAGGCACTGAATACAAAGTACAGAGCTTGTTCGATACTCATTTTTCGTTATTTTCTAAAAAGTCATCAGTTTCTACTTGAAAAACCGGCCATAATAAAATAAAAAGTACTAGAACCTGCAGACTTTTCTTCTACTGGCTGTGACACACGCTAGCCAAAAGCTGAGAAAACTCTCGCAAACGCTCAAAATTTTTTGCGCAAAAAGCACCTCTCTATTCACACGTGAGAATGGTCCGTTGGTTAAAAAACTCCGAGCCCCGCTCATCTAAACGACGTTGTCATGGCTACAGATTAAACACCATGACAATGATATATCTAATCAGCAGAATAATGTTATGGATGATACCCAATGACTTCAAAAGTAATACTAAGTCTAATTATATGATAAAATATCTTTAAAATGATCAACTGGTGCGCCTCCGAAAGTGAATTGAACGCCCTGTCGACCGACAAATGTCTCTGGGGGCTGTTTGTTGACATATTTTCGTGCGTTTGCCCAGTGTATCGAGCGCAAAAGCGCTGCATGCTCCATCCTAGAGTTTTGCGCAAAAGCGAGAGTGTGCAGGTTTTTAGACGTCAATTTCGCGCGCAAAACTCGGATACTCGTTCTTTTGGCTAGCGTGTGGCATCGGCATAATGCCGATGCCACAAGCTAGTCAAAAAAGTGAGAATCATCATCTTTTCATCCGAATGTTATGTTGAACTCTTGTAAACACAATTTTCAGATTGCCAAGAAATGGTGTAAAAATGTTTACCGTCCGTTCAGTTTGCTCTACAAGTGCCGTTAGTTAACTTTCGGACATACCATTATATGTGGAGGGACTTTTAAGTCAAAATTTTTGCCAGTGTATGCTATTGAAATGGGTACATCCACACATTTGGACGAAACGATGACAATACACGTTCGTTAGACTAGCGTGTGGCATCAGCATTTGAAAAATAAGAAACTGTAGCAAAATGCGAAATTGTTTTCAGAAAAAAAGCTGCGTCGTTCTGTAACTTCAGTACTCTCCAGTCACTCTTCGCAAAATGAAGTTAGGTGTGAGTTATGTGTATGGTGCACTGGTGCACTTGTATGGTGCACTGGTGCACTTGTATGGTGCACTGGTGCACTTGTATGGTGCACTGATGCACTTGTATGGTGCACTGGTGCACTTGTATGGTGTACTGTCGAGCTGTGCTAGGGTTAACTGTGTAACATCCTGATTAAAGTCAATTATTGTACTTCACAGCGAGTGAGGACCCGCGTAAG
This sequence comes from Parhyale hawaiensis, assembly GCA_001587735.2. Taxonomy (NCBI): domain Eukaryota; kingdom Metazoa; phylum Arthropoda; class Malacostraca; order Amphipoda; family Hyalidae; genus Parhyale; species Parhyale hawaiensis. The sequence continues at coordinate 6,994,973 of LQNS02000226.1, forward strand.
GAAGAAACGCATGTGCAAATATCTAAAAAGTGTCCATGCCACTTAACGCCCGACATTGAAAGCACTGGTGGAAAACAGTAAGACGAGACGAGAAATGAAAAAACATGCACTAAGGATCTAACTATGTACTCAAGTTTCTAAAATGAACTAATTTCGTTTGCAAAATCACATCGTGTGTTTGTTCTCACTGGGTAGACATTTAAGATACTGTACATATATGCCAGTAAAATTTTTACCTAAGATACATGTGCGTATTAAGTATAAACATAGGTAATTCCATATTGCAAAGTGGGTTTGTCAAGACTTGACATTAGATGATGAAATAACATTTTTGCTTTTACGTATGCTTAGCTGACAGTGAGTAATATTAAGTTTCGGCCTACAGAAGTGAATTGAACTTGTTACGCTAACGCAGTGGCTGTTTTTATCGATTTGAAATCTGTGCCCGAAATAGTAAGAATAATTTTTGTAACACAGTGTTCCCGTAGTCTGCTTACATCATACAAAAGTTTGAGGATGATTTAGTAGAATCTCAAAAAAGCTTTAGGCAGTTACTGTTGTTTTGTAGCTACCTAAATAAAAATAGCGATGAAAATGGCATGAACTAATTCCCCAATTGCCGAACTAACTCTATTTCCGAACAAACAGTTATTATTTGATGAGATTATTATTTTCACCTATCAAATATAACTGTTTGTTCTTAAAAGTTAGTTCGGCAGTTGGATAATTCCCACACTCGTAATTACAAGACTGGAACGGTGTGAATATTTCTTCGTCCTTCTGCTAAGAAGTTTAGTCTGTTTCAAATCATCATAACCGTCCTATCGTACTGACCATAATCTATATCCATACTCAGGGATGTTCTCTAGCCTACTTTTGTTTACATAGCTTAAGAGAAGGAACTAGAGAGGGAATTAAGCAAAATTTAGAACATTGAGAAGTCACTCGAACCCAACATTTGGGATCCACCGTGCGCTGACTTGATGACTAAGCCACTGTCACGTAGGTACATATATATGACACAGCTATAAACTGGTTTGTTAACGTGTCTTAAGAACTGCGATGACCGGGAAAAAGTACAAACAGTGCACGAAACACGCGGCTAAATAACTAAACTATACGGTTTAGTAAGTAAACTATACTGGATCTATACAATACGGAATTTTTTCAGTTATTTCCGCAATGGACTGCATCAAGGAAACCTGACTCAACCTAACACGGAGTCAAAATACACTGAGACGATAGCGAATAGGTCTCTGCGTCGCGGGTGCTGATAAGTCTTATCGTCAGTGTTATCAGCAAGCGCGTCAACAGATAATTATTCATACAGTAATATATTTTTTAAAACAGCTATAAGCCATTTGTGACCGGCGATTAATGCATTATTTCGCTGTAATTATATTCAGGAGCTTACTGGTTTTTTTTTTTTAATTTTTTAATTCGTAAAGCACTGGGATATGCAGCGCAGCCTCTCATATTAGTTTTTCTACAGCACCATCATATCCAAAACTTAGTAATTGGCAATATTTGCTGTTTATGACTTAGAACTTCATCGTAAGTAGGTTTCATTTGCTGATGCTAAGATATCGCAACACTACGCCCAGTGCATATATTTGAAAACTGTTCAAGGAATACGAGTCGCATGTGACGCAATCTCCACACATCCCGTGTGTACATCATTTTATGCTAGAACTTTTATTTATGTTCGTCACGACTTGAAATGTGCATCATCCGCAAGCTTTATAAATGTCCTAGCTGACTTGACACGTAAGCTAGGCAGAGAGTTTCAGTCCTATCCTTTCCTGTGATTGCGATCAAGTTGATCAACGAAAAGAACTTGGGTGAAAGCCGAGCGAAGAAATATGTAGTGACCCATCAAAATTAACAAATTTCTCTGGCAAATCTAAAGAAAATTTTGATAGGTGACAAAAGCAATCTGATAATCCGATTCACTGAATTCAGACAAGTCGCTAGTGAATATATATATAATATATTTCATCTAGAAAATTGGCAACTAGAGTTCTTGTAAAGTTAGTGGATATATCGAAAAACAGGGAGCCTGTTAGACAATCACCGTCGGAGGGGGCATATTCAACGCCGTCATTTTTGATGGCCAGCTTGGAGTCAGTTTTGACATTTTTCACACCCAGTCTATTCACCTGATGCCTGAAAAAGATTGTGCCGATGGTTTAGCTCCTCCTGTCTATTTTTGGGTGAAGTTCCAAATTCAATGCCGTCATTTTTATAGCCAGAGAGCTAATGCTAGATTTTTAGCACTTCCCACATGTCAGTCAATCTACCTGACTGCCTGAAAAAGTTATTATTATTATCATGACTAAACTCCTTCTGCCTCTTTTTGGGTGGACAGACAACAAAATTCAACCACTTCGTTTTTATGGCCAGCTTACTCTAGAGTTTTGACATTTTTTACAACAAGATCAACCCACCCAGTACGCAAAGAGCGTAATGTTACAAGCTTTGCTTGCTGAACCCACCTGACGCCCTGAAAAAATTGTTAACATTGCTCAACTCTTTTTCTCTCTTTTAGGGTGGACAGACAAATACAGTATACACATAGATACATGTACTTAAATCTTCTACGAAAACTTTATCACCTCTTTTTTCTTCTTTCCCCGCGGGTGATGACCAGTTACGTTTCTGCAATTAAGCCGATGCTGCACTCTAGCCAACAGAACCACTGTGAGAGTTCGAGCGCCGAATCGACCGCTAAAAAGCTGCCCACTCAAGCTTTTGCAGAAAGTTTCAGAATGGAGCATGCAATATTCTTGCGCTAGTCCCGGCATTGCACCGAGGGAGGCCCGGGCTCGATTCCCGGACGGTACGCTATGAATTTACACTACGTGGAGAACTGCAGCACCGAGAGGCGAGGTGAAGTACGGCGGGAATCCCAAATTGACTCTCATCACTAGAGCCCGGACATTGCTTGAAATAAATGCTTAAAGCTTATTTTGCTAAAGCTGCTTAAAAAATGGTAAGATTTTGTAGCCCTTAAAATGCTTGTAAGCACCATTCAAATATTTACAAGTTCTTAAAAATTTTTGCTAGCGCTTAAAAATTGTTGTTAGTGCTTAAAATTTTTTGTTAGTGCTTAAGATTTTTTGTTAGCGCTTAAATATGTTTGCTAGCGCTTAAGTTGTTCCGGCACCCCAATCGAAAATTTATAGGCAATTATCCGATGTTATCGGATACCTTTCACTCTTATCCTACAGGCAGCCGATAAATGCTCATAGATTTCCAATTGGGCTTTTAGCCGACGTTTACACTTTAAATTGTTCGGAGGCCTTTTCTAATTTAGAGAGTATCGTGTACCTACCTATTGGTTGTGCGCAACAAGCTGACAAGATATAAGCATAGCGCGTAAACATGGCGTCTGTTTGTGGCAACATTTGTGATCAGAATCACCGTGATCAAGAACATCGTGATCAGGATCATCGTGATCAAGATCATCGTGATCAGGATCATCGTGATCAAGATCATCGTGATCAGCATCACCGTGATCACTGAAAAGCACAGAACCGTCAAATGATTTTGTAAACACCCCAGAGACGCAATGTATATTTCCAAAATTTGAAGTTTGAAATGTCTTTGGCGTGTGCGAGTGCCAACAAAAAAAAATTAAAAATGATCGAAATGATCTTTATATAAAAGCGAAGGTTTAATATTAATTCTGATGTACAGCTGGCGCATTTTAGTATAAGATTTTGCTTCAAAGATGTGGGGCTGCACGCCCTGAATGTGAAATATGTAATGTATACTAATAGATCATCACGGGGGTTTTTGCATCAGACGGAATTAGCTAGGTACCAAGATATTACATGTGTGTCACGACACGTGTACTGTGCTTGGGCCTTGCATGCCAACTGTTTTACCTCCAGACCATTCGTGTGTTCAGGTCAACGAGTCAATTAACCTTATTTCATGTGAACTTTCAACCAACCCAACATTTGGTTCTTTTCCTGTTAAGAATGTTTAAAGTAAAATTCAGTGTTATGTTTTGCATATTTGAGGCGTCTTCGTCGATTCACTTTTCATCTTAATCAAGTTGTTTGATGTGGTGAGGTATTTATGCAAACGTATCTCTTCACGTCCGTGCTTGCCTTTCTTAATATATAACCGTTGACTTTAATTTGTGTTTCATTTTATCCTTGCATCAGTCGCCCAACGCCGTGTAATAATGTGATGTTCAAGGGCCCACTCCCCTTCTTTAGGACACATGAATATATGTATGCATATATGTATGGATGTCAATGTTAATTTCAATGTCAGATAACGTAACGTGCAATTCATGTTGTGTTGTGTGTCTAAGTTATTTCAGCTTTAACGTAAATGCTTTCATATTGATGTCCCTGCCCCTCGCTGTTTTGATAATGTCATTTTGATCTTTGAAAATAATCTTGTAAAAGTGTATTTACTATATATATCCATACGCACACAAACATACACCATTAATTAACGTGACCTATTCTGTCTTGTTTCGATTTGCAATAAATTAAATAAATAAATAAAATAGTAAGACATAAAACGTCCTAACAGAAAATCCAATGCACGGACTGATATCGGAAGTGTTTCCTGTGAGTATATGTTCTGAATAGCCACAATATGACTCATATTATCCTCAGGATGCGGATATTAGGTTATTAACATTCAATTACAGCTATCCGGGATGGATACGCATATGAGAAACAAACGATGTTTGAGTTACTTTCCCGCCTCACTCCCTCCCGTCCTGCGTTCGAATCTGTTCGTTCAATAGTGGCGTCCGTTGACTTAATTCCATTGTACACAGACCTTCGTTTAGTTTCCATACACTTCTGCATAACATGAAGCCATAATATCTGAGAAAATCACAGATATTGCCTCTGTTGTGGCTTAGAGTAACATATTCCTACTGAGAACACGTATATTTTTCCTCATCGTAACTTTTGCTTGCAGTTATGTAAGCTTAAGTCATCGTTGGCACAATCGAACAATTCATCACTATAGTACGCCAATTATTTGCAACTGGTGTATAGTTGCGTAACCGGATGTGTAACTAGTAAGACTTTTCATTTCTTTCACTTCATTTGTTCTTTGTTTTTCTTAGTAAGTCGCATATGTACTTAACAGTTCACACAGCTTTGCTACAGAATTCCGTTATCCGCGATTGGATAAGAATTGCCGGGTACAAAACAATGTTTCATAATCTAAATATAAAATGAAGTTCTGAAGCACTTTTCCTGTCATATTATGCACAAACTAAAGCTCTAAAGGTTGTTTTGTTTACGATGAAAATGTGATTATTATACAAGAATTGATCAGAACCAACGCTACACTACATACACTGCTTTGCAACTTCTTGGGCTAACATTTTATGCCATATTTGCAGCTCCTTACATTCTTCTATTGGATATGATTAATATACAATGTCTGTTGATTCTAAATACAAATGGATAAGAATCTAAGAATATGCTTTTAAAATTATGACTCGGTTTTATTTTGTGTAAAACGCTACTTCTAGCTACGTGTATTTCCGAGTAAGATACGAGATGTTATGAATTAATCGAAATGAAATAAAAAAAGTGCAGTATTTTACGTCTACATCATGAAATACCTAAATTCCACAGTACCAGCACAGAAACTAATGTTTAGTAGCTGTACAAGCGTCACTCAGAGCCTGTCACCGCCATGACGAACAATTTCGCTGCATTTAGGCCGTTTTAAAGACAGCTTTTCCCTCCCGTGACAGGGCACAGTAACTATCGTTGCCTGGTCACTTTTAGCCACTTACCGAAGCTGCTCTATGTGGTTGCTTGTGATTATTAACAACGATTATCAAGTATGGCACATTTAAGGTATAAGTTCTGCAAAACAGTGTGTCTATTTATGCTGGCATATCTGTACTTTGTTTTGTTGCGATCGAATATGAGAGTCGCCCTGGTAATCAATACTGCATCCTTATTAGGGGTTTTTTATACGCTTCTTGTATGTAACGAAGGCAGCCAGTATTACATAGTCTTATCGTATACCCACGTTCTTTAAAAAGCTACAATATCCGTTTTTGAGTCACTGTCTTTGATACTACGATTTTCGCAGTGGCGCATGATTTTCTGAATGTTGCGTCATAGATAGATGAATTTTTGATAAGTTCGAAAAACGTACTTATCTCCTCAGCCGTGAGTGCCAGTAAAAGTACCTCCAAATAAACAAATATTCATCAAATAAAGATCCAAGAAAGATTCCTCTACTTCGATGGCCTTGGAATTGAATGCTTTCAGTGTTTTGAAAGTATTTGAAAATCCAATGCGCGGACTGATATCGGAAGTGTTTCCTATGAGTATATATTCTGAATAGCCACAATATGACTCATATTATCCTCAGGATGCGGATATTAGGTTATTAACATTCAATTACAGCTATCCGGGATGGATACGCATATGAGAAACAAACGATATTTGAGCTATTCTCCCCCCACACTCCCTCCCCTCTTGCGTTCGAAGCTGCTCGTTCAATAGTGGCGTTCGTTGACTTAATTCTATTTTACAGAAGCCTTCGTTTAGTTTGCATACACTTCTGCATAACATGAAGCCATAAAATCTGAGAAACTCACAGATGCTGCCTCTGTTGAGGCTTAGAGTAACATATTCCTACTGAGAACACGTATATACGTATTTCCTTATCGTCACTTTTGCTTGCAGTTTGTAAGCTTAAGTCATCGTTGGCACAATCGAACAATTCATCACTATAGTACGCGAGTTATTTGGAACTGGTGTATGTTTGCGTAACCGGATGTGTAACTAGTAAGACTTTTAATTTCTTTCACATCTTTTGTTCATTGTTTTTCTTAGTAAGTTGCATATGAACTTTCAACAGTTCACTCAGCTTTGCTACTGAATTCCGTTATCCGCGATTGGATAAGAATTGCCGGGTACAAAACAATGTTTCATAATCTAAATATAAAATGAAATTTTTGAGCAATTCTCTTGTCGTATTATGCACAAACTAGAGCTCTAAATATGGTCTTGCATACGATAAAAATGCGATTATTATACAAGAATTCATGAGAACCAACGCTACACTACAATGCTCTGCAACTTCTTAGGCTAACTTTTTATGCCATATTTGCAGCTCCTTACATTCTTCTATTGGGTGTGATTAATATACAATGTCTGTTGATTCTAAATACAAATGGATAAGAATCTAAGAATATGCTTCTCAAATTATGACTCGGTTTTATTTTGTGTGAAACGCTTCTTCTAGCTACGTGTATTTTTCAGTAAGATACGAGATGTTCTGAATTAATCGAAATGAAATAAAAAAAGTGCAGTATTTCACGTCTACATCATGAAATACTTAAATTCCATAGTACCAGCACAGAAACTAATGTTTAGTAGCTGTACAAACGTCACTCAGAGCCTGTCGCCGCCATGACGAACAATTCCGCTGCATTTAGGCCGTTTTAAAAACAGCTTTTCGCTCCCCTGTCAGGGCACAGCAACTATCGTTGCCTGGTCACTTTTAGCCACTTACCGAAGCTGCTCTATGTGGTTGCTTGTGATTATTAACAACGATTATCAAGTATGGCAGATTAAAGGTATAAGTTCTGCAAAACAGTGTGTCTATTTATGCTGGCATATCTGTACTTTGTTTTGTTGCGATCGAATATGAGAGCCGCCCTGGTAATCAATACTGCATCCTTATTAGGGGTTTTTTATAAGCTTCTTGTATGTAACGAAGGCAGCCAGTATTACTTAGTCTTATCGTACACCCACGTTCTTTACAAAGCTACCATATCAGTTTTGGAGTCACTGTCTTTGATACTACGATTTTCGCAGTGATTTTCTGAATGTTGCGCCATAGATAAATGAATTTTTGATAAGTTCAAAAAACGTACTCATCTCCTCAACCCTGAGTGCCAGTAAAAGTACCTCCAAAAAAACAAATATTCATCAAGTAAAGATCCAAGAAAGATTCCTCTACTTCGATAAGCATTGGATGCTTGCAGTGCTTTGAAAATCCAAAGCGCGGACCGATATCAGAAGGGTTTCCTGTGAGTATATATTCTGAATAGCCACAGTTGTGTTTACGTACCCACAGTTGTGTTTACATACCCACAGTTGTGTTTATGTACCCACAGTTGTATTTACATACCCACAGTTGTATTTACATACCCACAGTTGTTTACATAGGTACCATCAGTTGTGTTTACGTACCCACAGTTGTTTTTACGTACCCACAGTTGTGTTTATGTACCCACAGTTGTGTTTACATACCCGCAGTTGTGTTTATGTACCCACAGTTGTATTTACATACCCACAGTTGTTTACATACCATCAGTTGTGTTTACGTACCCACAGTTGTGTTTACGTACCCACAGTTGTGTCTACGTACCCACAGTTGTGTTTACGTACCCACAGTTGTGTTTACGT
>LQNS02000226.1:7043615-7058276 GCA_001587735.2 Parhyale hawaiensis
ATCGTTATGAAATTGCTTGATACAGTCGAAATATTCCATGGAGCAACCCTCACAACCACCATCCATTGCAATCGCCATTTCACATCTGTTCACCTGTCGCGGCGTCGCGCCAGGCGCCGGTCGTATTTCTTTTTCTTCGTCGTTTCGTCCATAGCATTCTAACGGAAGTCATTCTTGAAAAAAAAAGACTTAAAAATTAGTCTTTTAACCTTTATTATACTTCAAAAATCAAAATATCATAAAGTTATAAAGAAAAATCTTGTTCTGCTTATATACTACTAAAAATATATATACACCACATTGTTCGATACGCCGCCACATTGTTCGACGAGCGCTGCTGCAATGTCAGGCGCTAATAAAATTTCAAAATCAAATATCTTGAAAACTAAGCATTTGCCGCAAAAACATCATTCGTGAAAAACGTCTTAGAATACGTCCTTCTACTCATATACGACTTCAAAATATCGAAAATGCGCGATGGTCCTAAAAGCGAATTGAACCATGACTTTACACGGTGTAAAAAAGAATGTAACCACAGGAGCGCTTTGCAACATACCTGCTCGCCCAACTTCCCAAACACAAATGACGTATGTCTTCCGGTTCCGTATCGAACTTACATGCTAACTTAACACTTCCTACTAATTATACACCAGCCAGTTTCGTTAAATGTACGGAGCTAAAAACACATCACAAAACAGCGTACTAAGCGTTAGAACTGCACGTGTCACTCAGTGGTAACTGCCTCGGGAAAGTAGGAAAGAACCAGCTGGAAAGAACAGCCGGAAAGAACAGCCGGAAAGAACAACCAGATAGAACAGCCAGAAAGAACAGCCAGAAAGAACAGCCAGAAAGAACAGCCAGAAAGAACAGCCAGAAAGAACAGCCAGAAAGATCAGCCAAAAAGAACAGCCATAAAGAACAGCCATAAAGAACAGAAAGATTAACATATGACTTGAAAGACAGGCTACATCCACATGCAGACTTTTCAGCCCGTTACATCGTAATTATTACCAATGTTGATGAAATAACCTCTAAAATATAGACCAACTTCATGAGAGCTCAAACCGTAAACAAACCAACAAGCGCAATCGAAATATCTAAACACTCAGCTAAATAAAGAAATATTTAGTTTTATTTGTGATGAATATAACCTAGGTAGCAACAAAATAACACTTGCAGCAAATATATTGGAAAAATACATTTTCACTGGTCACAAAACATAATTATAATCGATGCATATGCGGCGAGACTTGGCATCAAAACGATGTTACTTCGCTCGCGACTCACCTATTTTGCAGGGTAACGAGTTTGCGTAACACCGGATAACCCTGGCGTGTCTCATTGGCGGAAAATGGCTAATGCGACACGGATTTTGGAGACGGAATTACCCACGAGGTAACTCTGGGTAACCCGATGTTACCCAGCACACTGAATGCAACAGGACTCAGAGTCAAACGTGTACCCACAGTGAGAGCTAGCATGGTTTATAGATATTTGTAGTCTAGTTTGTTGTGTAGGGATTTATTGGTATCTATAGCTGGCGTAGATGCCTCCCTGGTCTGGCTGTCCTGCACTGGGGTTGTCTGGGCCTGGGGAGGTGCAGAGGTGAGGTTGCAGTGTCTTGTATAGTTGAGTGACCCGGGCAGCATTTGCTCCCGTGTGTTTGCTGTGACCGGCCACCCTGCGGTGGCAAAACATGTATTATTTAAAGCGTCTTTTCGTGGCCACGCTCGTCATCAGAATCATCGTGATCATACTGAAAAGCACAAGAACGGTCAACGATTTTGTAAACAAACCAGAGATGCCACGTCAATTTTCGAAAAATATATTTTTATTGTAATTTTACGGAAAATGGAGGGAACGGATTTCTTATGAGATTTAATTATTTTGAAGCCAAGGCATAACTGAACTAGGAGAATTTAAAGAATTTTGAACATAAACAGGCATAAAACTAAGGAAACTATAATTTTGGAAGTCAATATTACAAACAATCATCATAACATTATTCAATTTATTCCTAAATATAAGACAACATCACGACCTTGCATTTCATATTTTGAATTTTTTCTTGTCCAACGGCTGGAATCACTCTTTGATTATGCATGATTAGCCTGGGGAGGAAATCACGCTGCGATCAATTCTCACCTCTGATGACTGTTGATTGCTATCAGAATCACGTCAAAATGCAGTCACAAAAACGTGCGAATCATGCGCGATCAGGGAGATTCATTCTCACGATGGTCACAAAAGGACGCCTTTAGAGCTGACCAGCCACTCTGTGGTGGCAAAACATCAAAACATGCATTATTTAGAGCTATGCACGTATATCGTTTCAAAGATATGATGTTGCCTGTTGCACATCACCCTGCTACTGGAACTGGAACCACACAAAGCCATGGCGTGGCATGAAAATGAATTATATGGAGAGGACGTGCGAGAAAAATGCGAAGTTGAGCATATGTAGTACCATTCGTAAACACAACTTTGCAATATCAACACGATTCAGACTTTTGAAGCTTGTTTCCGTGAACAATTAAAGCAATGTATTTACGAACGAAGTTGTGCTTGTATTTTCGATCACAGTGAGTAGCCGTACCATAACACCACGTTTAGTTGTTCACGAAAACAAGCCTCTGTAGTGAAGCGCGTTTTTATAACAAAGTTGTGGTTACGAATGGTACTACACACGCTCAACTTCGTTCGTAAATGAATTGCTTAAGTTGTTCACGGAAACAAGCCTCTAAAGTCTGAAGCGTATTTTTATGCAAAGATGTGTTTACGAATGGTACTGCACATGCTTAACAACGTTCGTAAATACATTGCTTTATACCTTTTTCACTTCAAGTTGAAATAAGTCAGATTCAAATCAAATTAAGTCAATTTCAAATTAAAATAAGTCAATTTCAAATTGAAACTTGTGAAGTTCAAATTAAAATCAGTCAAGTTCAAGTTAACCGTAGTTAGCCACGGTTAACAAGGGTTAACTCGGGTTAACGAGGTTAATTAGGATTAACCAGGTTAACTAGGGTTATCTTGGGTTAACATGGGTCAACATGGGCTATCTTGGGTTAAGTTGAGATATCTTTGATTTACTTGGTTTAACTTGAGTTATCTTAAGTTGGGTTGGGTTATCTTGGGTTAACTTGGTTCAACTTGAATTTACTAAGTTGGGTTAACTTGGTTAAACTGGGTAAATTTGCGGTTAATTGGGTTAACTTGTCATAAATTGGGTTAAATTTGGGTCAACTTCGGTTAAATTGCATCAACTGGGGTTAACTTGGTAAAATTGGGTTATCTTGGGCTAACTTGGGTTGAAATGGGTTGAGTTTGGTTTACTCGGGTTAAATAGGGTTTTCTTAGGTTAACTTGGGTTAACGTGGATTAAATTCGATTAACTTGAGTTAACGTTGGTTAACTTGGCTAATTTGAGTTAAATTGGGTTAACTTGGATTAAATTGGGTTAACTTGGCTAACTCGGGTTAAGTTGGGTTATCTTGGGTTAAATTGGATTAGTTAGGTGAAATTGCGTTATCTTGGGTTGACTTGGGTTATCTAAGGTTAAAGTGGGTAAACTTGGGTTAGCTTGGTTTCTTCAATCAGATAACCCAAGATTACCCAAGTAAAACAAAGTTCACCCAATTTAACTCAATTTAACATAATTTAACTGAAGTTAGCCCAATTTAACGCATGCTAATGCAATGTAGTCAATTTTAACCCAAGCCAGCCAATTTAACCCACAAGTTCACACAATTTCACTGATTTTAGCTCAAGTTAACCTAAAAAACAACAAGTTACCCAGAGTTAACCCAGCTTGAGCCATTTTAACCGAAAATAACCAAGTTACCCAAGAACCCGCAATTTCAATAATTTAACCCGAATTAACCCAATTTTAACTCATATATTACCCCAAGTTACGCCCAGTTATCCAAAGCCCACTTTAACCTATGTGATCCAATTTAACCCAAGTTACCCAAGTTAATAGAATTTAACAAAAGTTATCCCAATTTAACCCAAGTTAACTCAATTTAGCCCAAGTTAACTCAATTTAGCCCAAGTTATTAAAGTTAACCCAATTTAAGCCAAGTTAACCCAAGATAACCCAACCTAACTTGAGATAACCCAAATCAAGTTAACCCAAGATAACCCTGGTTAACCCATGTTAACCCAATTTAACCCAAGATAACCCAAGTTAATCCTAGTTAACGTTAACCCTAATTAACCTCGTTAACCCTTGTTAGCCCATGTTAACCGTGGTTAACTCAAGTTAACCTTAGTTAACCTTCATTAATCCCAGGTTAACCCTCGTTCATATATAATAATAATAATAATAATAATAATAATAATAATAATAACATGTATTTCTCCACAGGCGGGAGGTATTCTTGGATTATTATATGACAGCTTGCATTAAAAATTGTGTGTACATTAATTTGTTGTCGTATTACAACGTGCTGGGAACGTTCTAAGCACATTGAATCATAACGTGCGAGGGATGTATCCAGCACGTTGTGGCCACGCTCGTGATCAGAATAACCGTGATCATGATCATTGTGATCACTGAAAAGCACAAGAACGGTCAACGATTTTGTAAACGAGCCAAAGACGCCATGTCAACATTGAAAAATATATTTTTATCGTATTTTTACAGGAAATGGTAGTGAATTGATTTCTTATGAGCCTTCATTTATTTTGAAGTCAATGCATAACTGAACTAGCAGTATTTAAAGTATTCTGAACATACACAGGCATAAAACTAAGAAAACTACAATTCTGGAAGTCAATATTACAAACAATCATCATAAGATTACGCAATTTATCCTTAAATATTAGAAAACATACGACCTTGCATTCCAAATTTTGAATGATTACTTGTCCAACGGCTGGAATCAATCTTTGATTACGCATGTTTAGCCTGGGGAGGAAATCAGGCTGCAATCAATTCTCACCACTGATCACGGTTGATTGCTATCAGAATCACGTTAAAATGCGGTCACAAGAACGCACTAGTCATGCGCGATCAAGGGGAATCATCCGCACGGTGGTCACAAAAAGACGCTTTAAGCCTCTAGCCCCTTCTTGTGGGTGGGGGGCATCGGCCTCAGGGCCAAGCCCACCCCCTCCCCAGCTGAGCCAACCCCTCACTCCGCCCCATAGTGAACCAAGTCCCCCCCCTCATTGAGCCAAGCCCTCATCCTTTGGCCCTTCAATATTGTCATCACTTAGCGGTTACGCAAGTTCCCAGCTATATAATATAATAATAATAATGTTTATTGAAATCATTTCTTTACAGAAGGCTGATAAAATGATAAAAGCAAATCACTACACACGTAGAGCAGGTAAAATGTTTCAAACCCACTAAATTAGTCGTATGACTATTTNGTATTAAAGTGATTGGTTCCAGCCACAGAAATGACTGAAGAAAGTTCAAAGGAGAAAGAAGCGACACAGTGCACACTGCACATCAGGAGAACTGTGAGACCCATGCTCAGCACGGGTCCGCAGAACGTTTTGTGAAGCCCCTCCGTATTTTATGTACTACAGCCGTCTTCCAGCAATCCCATTAACAAATAGAGCCTGGCGCCGACGCTGACCGTTAAAGGGAAAATCTCTTTCTAAAAACTAAGCCTATTTTTGCAGAAAATCATATCATTTGACTTAATTTCATGTAAATGATTGAGTCTTGAAGAAGTTGCATCCAGTGACGAATGTAATTCTAACGATGAAAAAAAAAAATCACCAATACGGCCGCAATTATTGTTAATCACAGTAGCATGGAAAAAAAGATCCTAACACTTTGAGCTTTTTCTAAAAATACAGAGAATAAGGATAATAAAAACTGCTTAAGATTAAAAGAAAACAAATATAACAGGGACATTAAAACAATAAATAAACTAGACCTCTGCGAGAACGCATACATCCACCCATAAAGCAATGGTAACCCTAACAGAATGACCAAACAGCATAAAAATTTACATCATTGGTGATCTCAACAGTTATAACCATTCCTGAAAATTTCTTAGATATCCGTTCATAACTTTTTGAGTTCTCATGCTAACACATGTCAAATCGAAGACAGAGAGAAAAAAAGATGAACCGACAAATCATGACAAAAAAGTTGACGTTTTCTGTTCGTAACATTCCTTACAATCTGTGCAGCTTCTATCTCGACTTTGAGTTATTTTACCAAGAAAAAGGAGGTAGACAAAGAGACAAATAGTTGGACGGATCTTCACTAAAAGTTAATTATTTGTCTTAATAGCATAGGTAACAATTCCTGTAATAGCCGTCCATTACTTTTTGTGCTATCTTTGAGACAAATAGTCAAATAGACAACCAAAACATGGCAAAAACAAAACATCCCTGGCGGAGGCAATTGTGAAAGTAGATTGTGCTATCTTTGTGACAAATAGTCAATGAGACAACCAAAACATGGCAAAAACAAAACATCCCTGGCGGAGGCAATTGTGAAAGTAGAGCACTCTGAGAGAGCATACCTCCGCCGAGCAAGGCAACAGTTACGAAAAATTAAAATTCGTTCTGAAACCATGATTTTCTTTGTATCAACACCAGAATCTAATCATTTGTGCACTTCAACAGTGTTAACAGCTTCAGTAATTTTTTAAAGATCAGTTCATAATTTTTTTGAGTTATGATGCCGACAAACATTCTGACAATTATTAGTCAAACTCATACCAGCCGATCATCACCAATATTTAATCATTTATGTCTTTTAACATTACTAACAAAGTAATTTTCATAAAGATTCATTCTGATTTTTTAGTTATTGCGCTAACAAGCATAAAATTAAGAACAGAGACAAGCTATCGAACGAACAAACAAATCATCACGAAAATTTGGTCATTTACTCTTTGTAATATACCTAACAACTCATGTAACTTTCATAAAAATCGGTCCATAACTTTTTAAGCAACGACATTGAGAAAAAAGAGGCAGAAAAACACGCAAACGGATGGACGGATCTTCACCAATAGTTTATCATCTGTTCCTCCTAACATACCTAAAATCCTTGTAAATTTCTTTTAAATCTGTCCATAACTTTTTGAGTTATCTTAATGACAGACGGAAAGACAAACACACAGACAAATTCGACGAAAACTTTATCTCATGGACGGAGGCAATTAAGGTAATTAACGCGTGATTCCCAGCTGATGCACACTAGCTCAGCTCAGTTTTTAATTAATAATGACGCATACCCACAACAGCAACTTGCCATGCGTGTCTGACTTCTGTGCTAGAGGTGCCAGGATCAAGCCTGCCGGGGCGATCATTGTGGTATCCGGAGTGCTGGGTTGGCAATTGCTGGGTATGCGCAGCTGTGTGGGGGCAACTACCTGACCAGGAATGGGAGGGTAGAGGACTCGGGTCGTTGAACCTTCCGTTTCGGCGCCATAGTTCTTAGCGACCCGTGGTCAACTGCAGCTCTACTTATTCCTCTGGGGCCAGTTGGCCTATATCTGCATCACAAACCAATGCGAGTGGGTTTCCCAGTGGAGGGTACAATCAAAGTTGACTTTACCGTCAAAATCAGCTTGCCTGAATGCCAAACGGATGATTTTATTGCCACACTAGTCATTTTACTTTTATTCCAAAAACACGTGCTCTGCATTGTTCCATAATTTTGACGTCGTCCAATGTCAAATAACAGAAACGTCCAGTCACCGTTTGAAGCGACTCCTAGGCTAAATTAAACCTTCTTTTACAGAAGATTGATAATTATTAGAGCAAAGAAAGAGAGGAGGTGAAAAACAAGAAAAACTATGCTAACGGGACTGAAGCGGTCTGGGCTAAGAAGAGGATTAGAGAATTTAAGAAAAACACGTTTGGGGTTTCAGCTGCCCACCCGCTGAAATGGCATAGCACCTAACCCGCGCTGAAACCCATGACAGGTGGCAACGCGGAGCGCCCGTCAATATCAAGATTCGCTTCTAGGACCTAAAAAAATTAATATGGCTCTATACAAATTCGTAAATATGTCAGAAAAAAAGAATCAGCAAATGGAACAGGCAACAATTCATAGGACTAACAATAAATAAAACAATACACAGATTGCATAAGAGATTTGATCCACTGTAAGAATATTATCCTGGGTTGAAAACTGCAGTCTTAAAAACCTTTTTTAAAGTGTGGGCGGGGATTTGTAACAACAGTTCATCATCAGTATTATTAGTTAGCTGTACTAGCTGGAATATTCTAATTTAATAATTTACAGTTAAAAAATATGAAAACTATGCATTCATATCATTTCCAAATGATAACGAAACGTGAATACAGCATTCAAACGTCATTCATAGGGCAAAAAGTGCATTATATGACATTTCACTACAATAATTTATGTTTTTTGCCTACGGTATAAATATGATTTTTCCACCTAAAATGTATAGAAGTCAATGAGTTTTCAAGCTAGGAAATAAAGAAAGACAGTTTTCTAATCCATGTAGCATTCATAACAAAACTATAGAGCCAGAATTTTCATTTTTGCCTTCATATTTCTCGTAGCACAGCTCAAAACCGAAATTTTTTCTGTTTTACTATACTTCACTTAGTGATCGAAAATCACATAAAAAAACGAAATAGAATATGGGAACTCCGGCTCTACAATTTTGTTAGGAATGTTTCAAGGATTCCAAAACTGTCATTTGTTTTCTAGCATGAAAACTCATTGAGTTCTATTCTTTTGAAATTTAAAAAATAGATATTTACATTTATATACATATATTCCCCATTATCTCAAAAACTAAGGCCTAAATCAAAAAAGTTATCAGAGCCAAATGTCTTTTTTTTTTAAAATTGCTTATGTGGCGCAAATTTCAGAACAATCGGTCCACAAAGAAGAAAGTTTTAAAAAATCTGGGTTGAATCCCTAAGAACTGTTGATTCATAACCATCAAATACAAAGTTTTTAATATTAAACTGAAAACGTCACAGACTTGACCTGATAAATATTTTTACGCTAAAAATAGTCCCAATTTATGTTTACACTAGGTACATTGGGGTTATGGGAGCCTCGGTTCCCTAGCTTCAGTCTGCCCTTGCTCAGAACATCATTTTTACAAGCTCTTAAGAGCGCTGTGCTACAATGTTGATTTTTGAGTCAAAACGCGCAACCCGGAAGGGATTGGGGAC
Organism: Parhyale hawaiensis; assembly: GCA_001587735.2. Taxonomy (NCBI): domain Eukaryota; kingdom Metazoa; phylum Arthropoda; class Malacostraca; order Amphipoda; family Hyalidae; genus Parhyale; species Parhyale hawaiensis. The sequence continues at coordinate 7,052,760 of LQNS02000226.1, forward strand.
TGAAAAAAGGTCTATGAACGCCACAAACATACTACTTTACTAATAATGACTCGATTGTAAATGTATGTCGGTAAGTTGACACCTCCAGTAACACCGCTAGCATTTTATTGGAAATAAAAGTTTGAAGCGTCTGTTGCTGGAGTGACATTGAAGTATACATTTAGCTCGATAAAAACGCAATGAAATAAAAAAGTTAATCAGAAGTAAATAAAATATTGCAAATCATCAATGGAATGTAAAAAATCGAAACAGTAAATAATGCGTTTGAATCTTAATCTAGGGGGTTTACAACACACATTCAAGTTACCTACGGATGGATCACTTTCTGTATAAAATAAGTTGAAATCTTCAAGATCGGAACTGACAGCTGTCGACAAAATTATGAGGCACCCAGAAAAATAGAAAAAAAAATCTATTTAATCGTACTTTGCAAATAACACTACCACAACATAACACAGTGAGTTATTAGGTATGTGTGATATACTAAACAAGTCCGGCTGTATGTGACCGTCATAAGCTACAAATGTATCTGAACTTTGATCTTCTGGTCCCAAATTTCTTGCACCTGATACGTTACTACCTGTCGAACGACCTGTACGTAATATAGCAAGTTTTGATAATCCTAAATCTTGTTATTCTGAAATATATCGAATGAAAATGTACCAAGGTATTCTAAACGCAAACTACGACATCCTCTTAACCGTTCTGACTTTTTAAAATTAGTGCTTCTTAATAAAGTAAGGTGTGATGTACTGAACAAGTCCAGCTTTTTGCGAACCTAATTAAAGAATAAGAGTGCAGTTCAGTAGGAATCCTTCTATCTTTTGTTGCTAGTTTTGTTTTATTTTACTCCAGTAAACATGCCTTTCGTGTTGTAGTGTGCGTCTTATAGCGCAAAACGCACGAATCGTTACAGTATGATTGCATTTAAAATTTAGTATAGCCTCCTTTTGATTTTGTCGAAACTAGTGCAGCAAACGCAACCCTTTTGTTGAACAAGTCATGAAAGTATGTATTTGAAAATATCTTAAAATCCTAACGAAAAAGTTCACAATACTTCAAATTCCACCATGTCCACAAAGTCCACCAAGTCCACGAAGTTCACCAAGTCCACATTGTCCACCAAGTGCACAAAAGCAACCAACGTCACAAAGACCCTAGACCAGGCCCACACTATAATAACCCGGGAATTCCCGGGTTCGTATCATGGATACGGTTCGGCCAAAAAAGTTGGGTATCTTGGATTATTTTTCTTCAGTATTAGATAGGGGGAAAATAAGGCTTCGGACTGACGGACAGACGGCTCTCTTATTACTTCCGCCAAGGAGGTTATGTTTTCGTCGTGTCTGCCACCAAAATAACTCAAAAAGTTATGAACCGATTTGAACGAAACTTACAGAGATTGTTAGGTATGTTAGAAGGAACAGATGATTAACTTTTGTTGAAGATATGTCCATCTGTTTGTGTGTTTGATTGTTTGTTTGCTTGTCTGCATCATTTGCTCAATGCCATAACTCAAAATGTTATAGATGGATTTATATGACATAAACATAAACTGTTAGGTATATAACAAAGAGTAAATGACCAAATTTTGATAATGATCTGTTTGTTTGTTCGATCGTTTGTCCCTGTTTTTAATTCTATGCTTGTTAGCACAATAACTCACAAAATAATGAACGGATCTTTATGAAATTCATAGGGGTTGTTAGTAATATTAAAAGACATAAATAATTAAATTTTGGTGCAGATCGGTTTGTTCGTTTGTATGTTTGACTCATGTTTGTTATAACGTTTGTTAGCAGTATAACTCCAAAAGTTTTGAACGGATCTTCAAGAAAATAGCACAAGTTGTTATTACTACCAAAAAGCACAAATGATTAGATTTTGGAGTTTATAAAAAGAAAATTTTTTTTCAGTGCCAATTTGAATATTTTGCTACCGTGGTCTTGCTTGGCGGAGGTATGCGCTCTCAGAATGCTCTAGTTGTAGTATAGATTTTTATGCTGTTTTAATGAATATTTATACATCCTACCTATTTTCTCCAGGTGTAACCACAGATGATCGATGGGATTTACGTCGTGTACTGAGGGGCCAATCCATTACCTGCCTCATGCTTCTTCCTCTCGGGCCAATCCATTACCTGCCTCATGCTTCTACCTCTCAAACTAACCTCTCGAAATTCTTGATGAGTCATATGAAGCATTGTCTGTTGGAAGATAACACCTTCACGTATGTTTTTATTAATGATATTCATAAACGAGTGGCTGTACACTCTGTCTAACATGCTGGTGTGCGTTGCTGAATTTATTCAGCGCTCGCATCTCAACAGCATTACAGTCCCTGACGAAGATATAATGCAGCCCCAAACCATTACGCTGCCTCCCCAAATTTTACCGTAGCACTGTCGCGCACATAAACAGCGCCAGGTGCTCCAAAAATCTTTTAAATTTTTAAGTGCCATATTCACATAACCAATTCTAGAAATTTACAAAAAAAAGTATACTGCAGAAAGTGTCAGTGCATACTTGATTTACAGAAATATCAAGAGAATCACCTTAACGATACTTTCATCTGACTGAACCACTTGAGCACTATCATATACCAGTCCAGTGTACATGTGCTGTTGCAAACAATAGTTTTTCTTCTTGTTGACGTCAGACAATAATGGCTTGCACCGAGCTCCTAGCTTTCCATCCTTTGATGGAATCAAATTCTACAAGTCTTTGCCTCAACGTCAGTGAAGAGATGCCTTTGCAAGGCGCTTCTTTAAACTCAGTAGTCATAATTGAAGACATTTTTCTCCTGTCAGCCAGCGATAACCTCTTCACAAATCTGTCCTCTCTTGATGTTGTATACATCTTACGTTATTCGACTTCGTCCTGAATCGTTTTTGAAAGAATTGGTCTCCCTAAACTTTTGATAGCGCTTTGGACACCATTCCTTGGGCACTTAATTTTTTTTTAGCAATGACATTTTGAGAATGATCATTTTCGAATTATGTACTAATTTGAACCCCCTTTTTCTAAATTTTTATTTTTAGGACTAATATTTCATTGTAAACAGATATTTCAATAAGAAAAAAATAAATAATTTAAGTTCTGTGAATGAAGAGAGGTATCAAATGTGGAGAATTTATTTAGACAACACACACACGATTTGCTGCTGTGACTGAATTCACTGGTTTAAACAGCATTATGATAAAATCCTGTCGAGCTTTGTTGTTGAGAATGTAATTTCTGAAACGATGCACTCATCGGGTATCACCTTCACATGCAAAATCTATTCAGATATATCTAAATAGAAACTTTTCCTGAGGCACCTCATAATTTTGTCGTGGCGTTATTCAAGGCTAAACGATTAAGATAGACGGCTGAAGCTCGATTCAGCAAGTCAAAACCAGAACGCCTGTCTAAAGTTCTGGAAAAAACAAACCCCGATGTCTATTTTATAGGCCAGTTGAACACTCTCATATCGGTCTAAGCCAAAGCCACACGACTGATGCAACAAAAGATCGTTCGTTTCACTGCTTTAAACAGTGTTGCATGGGATAAAGCAACGCAATTACGCTTGAGACCACGGAAAACTTCAATTTGCGGAACATCATTTAGTTTGATGACATTTGTTATAGTTACAATAGAGTTAGTTGAAGTGTGTCATGATATGAGACACTTGGATATTTATGATACAATTGCCTGCTTCGGTTTTGGGCAATAATGTATGCTAATTGTGATGCATGAAAGTGCATCAAAAGGCGCCCAAAATTCTCTCAGTGTACTGTTCAGACCTTTTAATTTCTAGCGCTGTAGTACACTGTTATCATAAAGTAACAGGGTAGACAGAGCGTGTTCTTTAATACTGAGTCAATCGATGTATTTTACTTTTTTGCGGTCCTTCTTTATATGACGGGGCACGGGAAACAATAGATTGTGTAATATTATATCTTTTTTCTTAATAGATGTGTTTGTGAAAGTATCGTGTTCGTAATAAAAGATACTGGATTTAATATTAATGGGTGAAAATATTAATTCGTTTTCGGTAACCATTTTCAAAGTACAAATGACCGACGGATCCCTAAAACAGAGAACGTAATCATATAGCTACATGATCATTGCCAATTTAATAAAACACTTACGAAATTCTTTCATTCCAATTATCAGAAAATTACAACAAATTCATCATTTTCTTCTAATTTTTCTTAAAATTTCAAATTTTAAGGTTCATTTTAACGCAATAATTTCCACTCCAGCCGCATGATAGATCAACATAAGTTTGTTCGTATGTTTGCCTATTTGTTAGCAAATTAGCAGCAAATGCAATCTATTAATAATCGTGAAATTTATAGGAACTCCTAGAAATGTCCTGAAGAGCAGATTAATTAAATTTTGGTGTCTTTCCGCCTCTCCGTCTGTCTATCTGTTTTTCATTCTATTATTTTGTCTTATAATTGCATTTCTTGAGGTTAGTTTGCGTTTTCATGAGAAGTGCAACTGTATTTTTTTAATAAACTTGACACAGAGCGCAAAAGAAGACTGCATTTCTTTCAGCTGCAGAATAATGTTGAATTATACTGTATGCCGGCGATTGCTGGCGAAAAGCGTTTTAAATATGAAATGAAGTAAAGTAAAGTCGGACTCCAAATGTCAAGATCGTTTTAAATTATTGATATACATCAGCGTCTCGCTAATATAGCGTATCTTACAGAAGTCTAATAACGGAAGGCTAATATGACTACTGCATAGCGTATCTTACAGAAGTCTAATAACGGAAGGCTAATATGACTACTGCAGCAATGCCTAAAATTTAATCTAAGGTGCTACTGCAGTAGTCTTTCTAGTCATACTATTTTTCGATATCGTCCAGACTTAGATATTTTAAAGCGTGTCTTTACGAATGTCAATAATAAATGATCGTGTTAGTTGTTGCTGCATTTTTAGATTTAAGTTTAAGAAACTGGCAGTGGACAGAGGAAAGTTGTACAGCACACACGGTTGCGTCGAGGTTCCGTCTGGTGTGATCTGCATAACGTTGCCAAAGTAAGTGCACGACGATTGACTGCCACGTTTGATGAAATTATCCTATTAAAATTCATTCATAAGTAGATGTTATACGGGAGACGCGAATGCTGATAATATTTATTTTTTTAGAAGTTAGTCTACTGCATGCTATAATTGTCAGTTTTTGACATTTTCTGTCTGATATTCCTCATTTCTTTCTTGCGACTTAAGGTGATGGTAATGGCGCTGAGGACCGAACCTTAGGCATCGTTTCTTCTCTGCACGAGACTGAGCCTTTTGGTCCGCCCATTGCCTCACTTTTAAATTAAAAAATGTACTATAAAAGCATCGGTAAATATTAAATTACTAGAGGGTCCAGCCGTCAAAAATGACAGCAAAAATTTTGTGATTGAGCTTTTTATAGTTCCGGTTCCCAGTATAGGTTCAGCTGTATTACAGGTATTAGCGCACAGAACCAAGCTGACACGAGGGCGTCCTTCCAAGATATGAAACAGGACATTCG
>LQNS02000226.1:7128025-7138163 GCA_001587735.2 Parhyale hawaiensis
GGCTTGAGTGGTTGGGTTCGTTTTAGAATCTGCAGAACCTCGTATCATCTGCCATGAAAAGCCCAGAGCACAGTACGCACCGATGATTTATCGAGCTCATGATTATATGATTCACCATTTACATAATCTTCCCTCAAATTTAAATCAAAACTGAGTCGTGAAGTCAACAGTAAGTTTTATGTACATAATAATATTCAAGGCACTAAATGTCCCTCAGTGAGGGTAACTTCTCAGCGCATTACGACTGCAATTGTGTCTATGGAGTTTCGAGTTGCAGTACCTCCCTCTGCGTCCTGCGATCATGCAAAACAAGACAAACAAACCAACATCGTGTATTTCTCATATGGATGCAGTGGCCAACAACTTGAGGGTGCAGCACCCTGAGATGTTCATACATTTAAGTAACATTCTTAAAGCTAACATATGGGACAAGGGGTATAATAGGTTTGTGAAGTAACACTAATGGGCATTTCAAATTGTGCCAACCGGTTCTAAACAAAAAAGTAGCAAAGTAGCACAATTTTGGACAGATATATTTTTTTTACATTTTTATCTTATAAGGCTTATTGATAAAACGATGAGTTACAGCCTAAAAATAGATATATTACAGCTTGAATTACAGTGCGTGCTATATGTGGTCTAAACTTTTTTGCTATAAAGTAGACATATTACACTTAAAAAGAAGAAATACGCTGTGCGTTACTAATTTAATTCATACTATGAGTGCGATCAGTGATAGACATGAATATATTAGTTAATAATAGTCTTATGGGGGTAGGGGGCATACAATGCCTACATGTTATTAATGAGATGATACTGAAACTATTTTCCGTAAAGAGAAACATCAGTTACGCAAAGTTAAGGCTAAAAAGTTTTTTTTTAGAATATGAAATACAGGATGCAGAAAAAAAAGCTGGGGCAAATGTTGCGTACTACTGTACTAGTAAATGGTACGTTTAAAAAGTTTTCAAATATAGGAAGAAAAGTGAAGCGTGAAATTTAAAATATATATACCAGCTAACCATTTTTCAAAAGTGAGAGAGAAACGGACATGTATGACAACAAATGGAAAAAATTAGAGTCAAAAGCCACAGTACAGTTAGATTGACTGTGCGCATTACCATATTAACTTAACATAGCAAGTGTATTCCCGTGATACACTTTATATATATATATATTTATTCCAGAAAATAGATATATCAACCATTTTTTTTTCATTTTTGCGCAGATGGGTTGCCCAACAAATTAGGAGCGTATGGTTATAAAGTATGCATTCTTATACGTTACATATCAAACATTCTTATAGCTAAAACATGGGAATATGGGATAATAGAGAGAGCTCGTTGATCAGCCGTGGTGCGAGTGTAGCCGTGTATCTATGTATAGGTGGCGTTGGTGTAGCCCACTCGGAGACACTCTCGCCGAAGAGAACGTTCACTGGTTTCATTACTGGGAGAGAACTGCACAACCTCGGTATTTTTAACAGCGCCATGCAGCGAGCAAAACAAGTAGTGGGTTTGATGGAGCTTGAATTTAATGCTAAATCGTGACCATTGGAGCTTTTTAACAGTGGACTGGCATGATCGCGTTTGGCGAATTTTCCATTGATACAAAGTTCTAGGATTTTTGTACATTTGATATTAGAAATTCAGGCGCTTTAGCGGAGGCCCAGATCGAACTACAGTAGTGGAAATTAGAGAGGACAAGCGATTGGATGGGAAGAAGGCGTGGTTATTGATCTAACAGATGTTTAATTTTACGGAAAAATATTAGCGTAACGTTTACGATACTGCATAATTTTTTAATGCGACAGTCAAACGTTAGATGCTTATTCATCCACACCCCAAGCGATTTGACAACATCGCGAGGGGTAATGATAGAGTTGTTAAAAGAAATAGAGAAAGGATGCAGCTGCTTGTAGAGTTGCTGAGTACCAAATACAATGCATTGGGTTTTATCCGCATTCAGTTTTAGCCCAGTTGCATCATACCATGTTTTTAGTTTTTTTTTTAGATTTTCCGCGTCTTTGCACACCTTTTCTTCTCCATTTTGTTCAAACGGAATTGCAATTTGGACACCATCGGCATACATAGAGAAGGTTCAGTCATGCTGTTCCAAGGGATGTCATTGACGAATATTGAGGACAAAATCGGTCCTATAAAGGATCGTTCCTTGTGGGACACCAAAGCTGTTCACGATATAGGGCAACTGAGTTTTATTGAACACAACATAGACACAATGAAATCAGTTCAAGGGAACAGCTTTGGCACTGGACGTCTTAATCGGTAAGACTTTTTAAGTGGAGCTGTGCGTATCAGGAAGCAAACTTTGCTATGGTTTGCTTCCTGGTGCGTATCGTCGTTTTTATTATCAAACACTCTACAGAAAACACTTCACGGTGAATACAGAGAACGTCATGTACGGAAGCAAAAAGCTAGCAACAAAAAAATTAAAGTTTCATTAAAAGGCTTAAGTACATATCTCTATATTCATACACATACTGTATAGATCTACATAGAGCTATTGGAGGGTTCAATTGTAAGTTTTTCACTACATACAACAATAAACACAAACTCGTCTCATTAACTGCAATCCTGTAACTGAAAAATTACTCAAAACGGCACAAAGATATCTACGGATTTTACTAAGTCATTTTCTGACAGAGAAACTGGAAATAATGATCTGTGTAAGGCTAGGACAGGCAAGGTTAGGTTCAGCTAACGCTCTAAGGAATTTTTATTAAAAGATCGTTCACTTAGAACGTTAGGGGAACCAGTTCTTGCTTTCCCTACTTTTTTGGGATAAGTTGGGTTAGGTAAAATTAGCGGATTTTAAGCCGATTACACTTAAATCCAGCATTAGCTATATATATATGTATACAAAGAATCAAGTCAGGAATCGATCCGGAGACCTAGAGATTACTACGTCGCCACTCTTACCACTGAGCCACAAACAGCTAAAAGCAACGCAAGAACGCAAGGTACTTGTGTTGCCCGCTGCATCAGTGCAAAGATATTAAGGCAGAGCCGTACGTGTATGAGGGAGCTCATCCGTCTACCCTGAATAATTAATAACCTGAAAGATCTCACAGTTTCNCGCAAGAACGCAAGGTACTTGTGTTGCCCGCTGCATCAGTGCAAAGATATTAAGGCAGAGCCGTACGTGTATGAGGGAGCTCATCCGTCTACCCTGAATAATTAATAACCTGAAAGATCTCACAGTTTCTCGTCCTGTCAACACCTGGTATTATCCAGACAGGGGGCTCTCCGTCCGCCCCTGCGCTTAAAAGAATATGTATAAAGAATCAAGTCAGGAATCGGTCCGGGGACCTAGAGATTACCACGTCGCCACTCTTACCACTAAGCCACAAACAGCTAAACGCAACGCAAGCACGCAAGGTACTTATGTTGCTCGCTGCATCAGTGCAAAGATATTAAAGCAGAGCCGTACGTGAATGATGGAGGCCCCCGGATCGATTCTTGACTTGATTCTTTGTATTTATTCTATTTAAACACAAGGGCGGACGGAGGACCCCTGTCTGGATAATAACAGGTGTTGACGGGACGAGAAACTGTGATATATATATATATATATAAAAGCCTTAATTTCTTTTAATACTAATTGCAACCAAGTGAAAATAATGAGAGGCATTGGTTGTTTTCTTCTCTCCCTGCCCTCTATGTTTTTGGGAGAGTGACTCGTGCTGCGTGCGGGGCGCACTCTTCCACTTTGGAGGCAGTCAGATGTCGAACTAATCAGTTCTGTCGGTGCTTCGTGCCCTGGTCGGCTATGATTTGGAATTTGTTGCCGGCAGCGGCTTTTGGTCGTATTGGCCTGCAGGCGTTTAAGTCAGCTGTTAATGATTTTTTGCTGGATTTCCTTTAGCAGCGTTTTGGGCTTCCGGTGTTGCAAGGTGCTTCATTTGGGTTGTATTACCTGTCCGTGGGAGCTCGAGCGTGAAGTTTTAATAATAATAATAATATTAGGACTAATTACTCCTAAATCTGTATATAAGACGATTAGCCTAACCTCCTCAATTGTAAAAATACACTTAAATCTCTCTTAAGATCAGTTACACCTAAACCCTTCGATTGCTGTATGTATCTATTTATATACAGTATAGTTATACGCATAGTCACAGACAACACTATACATGCTATGTATGGTATGGTGTAGTCTTTGGTATAGCATATACTGTATTTAACTCTAATAAGACACCATTGCTTACGGTTCAACATTAATAATATTTTCAACGTTGCAGTGACCTGAATAACGCTCTCTATTTTTTGCGTTCCAAGTTATTTTGCCCGTCTGCTGTACAACGAAGTTAGTATCCGCAAGCGCAGCGAAGAGCGGTGATAATATTTTCACAAAATATATAATTATATATATATTTGTTTAGTTGTCGGCCCACAATCAGGGAGAAGGAGTTGAGCAACATTCATTATTATTAGCGGGAAGTTTAGTGGGTTGACGTAGGTATGAAAATATAAAAACTCTAGGTAGGGTATAAGCTGGCCATAAAAAATCGACTTGAAATTCCACCCCCCATTCCCTACGGGTGATGGTTTTACGTAGCGAAGAGTTCTAGTTTTGTTCTGGATAGATCTATGTTGGGTTGGCATCTCGTAGATTCACTCCCCTTAGTTAAGTTTAGTGTGTACTTGAAGTGATTCTACAGCATTTCTTCGATTAACAGTGGCGTAGCAGGGGTTCTAAGCGACGGGGAACAAAACCAATATGGGAGGCCCCCTCCCCCCGCCATCGTGAGAACACAGACAGTGGGTTCGATATGACTCACTGAATTGTCGCCGACCTCACAAGAAATGTAAACAGTATTGGTACCTAATTCAATGATTCCTAATTCTCAAGGGTGGGCGTACCTCTTTTTTTCGTTGCCCGAGCGCCCCAATCTATTGCGGACCCCATTGCGCTTCACAACCTTGCGTTACTGCGCCTGCGTCGATGATTTCTTGTGCTCCCTGATAATTCTTTTGCTCCCACAATAATAAATAGTTTCAGATAGCTAAATCTACTATTTATTAAAAGCACTACAACCAATTTCCTGTAATTATAACTTTGACCAGGCACCCGGGAATAAAAAGCCCATGACCTTGGGAAATAGCCCAATGAGTCGTAGCTCTGAACGAACTTCTTCTTCTTTTTGTCTTTGAATCGAGAGGCGCCTCTTTCAATACTTTGCCCACTGCGCCCCAAAGAGGCTAATTGCACTCGGGGCGCACCAGCGAACTATGTTACGCAATGCCCAGCCTCGCTAATTTCTTCATTTGATTGCGAATTTATACAGCTACCTTTGTTAGCACTATATTATATTAGGGTCTCAGTTTGGCTCCCCCGAGATGCTGCGCCCGGGATCGTATGAATTTTGTGCCCCGTGCCTCTCTTAGCTACGTCACTACTATTCAATCGTGCATTCGTACTTTTGAAGGAGGTCTTTTATAGAGACTACACACGTTTTGTGCACAACATTATTCGAAGGTCGAAATTTTCTGTTACAAAGCCTTAAGGCGTGATATTTCAACTAATTAACAAACAAATCAGTTCTGAAATTCAGCACAATGTAGGTATTAAGTGCTCCTAGTACGACAAAATTCACTTTCCAAATGTTTTAAGGATAGAAAACCCATATTTCTCAACTAAGAGACAGTTTGGAAGCTGAAAACGGTTGAAACATGCACTATTAATGACAGCACCAGCAACGCTAAGTATATACTGTAGACTGTAGTTGATTTCTTTTTAGAAACTGCAGCACATCTTGGATGATTAATTAATCAGCTTCTGACAGTCCTCAAGACATGTTTTTATGCATCTATTCTGTAGTTTCTTCCGTGAAAAATTTTTTCTTGGTGAGCTATCATGCCATAGTATTAAGAAAATCTTAAAATTTTTTAAAGGACTTCGAACGGGTTCAAGTTGGGACTTTGTGCCGGCTATTCTACAAACTCATAATCTTGCAGTTCAATGTTTAATGATTGCCAAAATACTGCACTTTCTATCCGCTATTTACTGAATTGACACATAATCCTGTTTAATATCATTGTAGAATGCAGCATTCACATGAGCGTGCAGCCTAACTAGAGGTTTGGACATTGACTTGAAAATATTCCGAACACTATAACGTTTCCGCCTCCTGTAACTTGACTGTTCAAACTAATTAAATTTATTTCCTTCGCTGTAGATTGCATTCGATCAATATTCATTCATTGGCTGGAATGGGCAATCTTACAATTTTATTTTTCCCTTGGATAAGTAGCGTCTTCTGAGGGTTTTTGTTCCTATTTCTTGTTGTCATCTTGGAACGGTCTTTCTCGACCCGTCGACATCGTGATCGAGTGCCCTTCATTTTCCTGAATTACTGGCTGCAGATTCAACACGGGCCATTTAATCTTGATGAAGTTCTATTGCTAAAGTTTTTTTTTTGACGTACCCGTTGTAAACTGGTCCAATATGCAACCGTAATCATTGTAAATTTTTGTGCTTTTATTCACTGATCTCTTGGAACGATTCACTTGTTCAAGAGCTCATATAGAAGCGCCGACACAAAATTTTGGGCTCCATAAAAAATGCTTGGGCATTGGGCTTTAAGGATTTGATGGAAAAAATTATGCATTAGCGCAAAATAAGAGCGGGTCCACCTATGGTAATTGCCCTGAGAGATCGATCCACTTTTCTGATGTTTAACCGTGTCATGGTGTCCGCGGTGGCTTGTCGCTTGAATGAGATAATGATTAAGTCTAATTTTTTCCCCGTAGCGTTCAATAAAATATAACACTTCGATTAGTAGGTACAATAGTGAAACCAGCGTTAGAAGTCCGACAAGTTATACCACGCGCTTAAGTGAGATTTGGCAAAGTTATTTTGCCTTCTTAGCCACGCCCATCGGACTTCTTACGCTGGTTTGACTAAAGAACTACGCTTTCCAATTGACGGCCCTGTTACTCCGCAGAGTCCACCAACGCCTGGATTGGCCTTTTTGCGCCTGATTCCAGCACTCCCCTCACCTACTTCAGGAACGGCCGCGACCCTGGACCTTACGGTACCGGAGACTGGCTGCCGATAGAGCCCGGCTATGAGTTCTCCCCCAACTGCGGCTTCTTGAGGCAGTACTTCCCTAGCGGACCTGTCGGAGCTGCTGACTGGACTTGCGATGACCTCAACCGAGCCTACTGCGAAGTATACCTCTAAATTCTGACACACAATGGTGGGATACTGAGGGATGGGGGTGCGTTTGCGCCCTAGCTCCCTTTCTCTAGTCAGGCGAATTTTTGCGAGATTAGGACAGCAGCGTCAGAATTTCTGACATGATAGCCGGATTTACGCTGTAGATTTTTGTTGTTTTGGCCGTTACTTGACAAACGACACCGCAACTCTGTAAGCCTCTAAGGAGTGATAGAGCAATGTTTATAGTACGACGGCGCATAATACAGCATGCTTTACTTGTGACAGCGTCGGAATGAGCTTCGGTGAGGACGCGTTTCATAGAACGCCCGAATTAATTGTTTTAGAAATATGCTTAGAACAAAAACAACCATGATAATTTAGGTGTGTGTATATTGTTTCTAAAAACAACTGCAATAAAAGTTGAAATTCTATGTAAATCCACAGTGATACCCATATCACCTCTCAGTCGTTAATTATGTCGTTCGCCCCAGCCTCAGCGATATTGTTTACGTAGTGTTGCGTCGTAACTACTATCAAGGAATTAGCAGACTTGCTCTACGTTTATTTATAGCCTTTCTTCGGCTCTGCATCATCGTCGGAGCCTGAGAGGGAATCTGTGCTCTTGATATTCAATGCTGCCCTGCCCCTTAAGACCAGAATCATAGGGAAGGTTCAGCTAATGACATGACAAGTTTTATCGACATGCCTTTTTCAAACAAACACACAAAACCAACAAGACGCAATTATGAGTGGCTCTTGCATCTAAAAATTAACAATTTACATAGTAAGGACTATTTACACGCAAGTGCCACTGAACAATTTTTGCATCAAATGAATTCTCATAGTTTTTTATCCAAATCTTCGGGCATTTCAAATAGCTACGCGAACTCGAACTTCTTTGTTTTCCAAATAGAAACAATAATACAATAATTAAGCTATCGTCAGTGATACAGTGATATCGTCATTGAAAGTATGCGTAATTGCTACTCGTATAAAACTCTTTACAGCTAATCTGCATAGCGAATTTGTGGTTATTCCGGAAAGTGCTTAATATCTACTTTTGACGCAATCAGGACAAAATTGTGTGACTTAGAACAGTTTATTATATTGGCTTATTTAATTTCTATTATTATTAGTTTATACCATATTTTATTTATGCTTTACGTCAGATGAAACGTTACCGTGAGGCATCGCTCGTGATATTTAGAAAATATTGCGAGACTTTAATAATCACCAAACATCAGTGTATTCTTGCCTGCCCACTCAAATTCTCAAGTGGGTCTGAGAGCAATTTGACAAAACTTCTATAAAATATTTCTCAGTCAACACAGTGATGTCAAGCAAACAGAAACTATTTCGTGGTGATGCAAGAAGCGTGTTTGTCAGCAAAAAAAAAAATGAATTCCTAAGTCGTAACTAGATGTCAGCGGTGAATGACGATACCAATTACCCAAATGACAATAAATCAGCTGAAGTTAATTTTAAAATTTACCATTGGCCAGTACTCTTAGATGTGAACTGCTTGCCAATCGATGCATCAATTCCGTCTTCGAGAACAGTATACTTTTTTATGGAAACCATGTTGACTGGCAAAGATTTTATCGAAGTTTTATCGATTTATCAGGCCCACCTTGTGAGAATGGACAGTGAAGTATCGTGTAATGGATGTCATGATACCGTATATGTATACTTGGAGATGAATATGGTTTGACTGGTGATATTTAGAGATTGACTTATGGCCTTTGCAGGCTGAGATACTTTGCAGCGGTTGCACTGGTAATATCAGGATATATTGTGCGTCGTTCAGAAGTATGTAGTGCGGCTTCAACCATTTTACTGATTATGTTTGGGAAAAACTGCTCGACTTTTGTCAGTTGGCATTTCAATGTTTTTTTTTTTTGACTGTGCTATTTGCCAACGGAGTGTGATTTTTATCATTGGTTATAAATCAGTAGAATGTTACTATGAAGGTTTGGAATATATGCATGGTTTTTGTTAGTTGGTACGGTATGTATCAGGGTTGGGTGAAATTAAAAAAATACCAAGTGATTTCTGTTAGTTAGGATATATCAGCGCTGTTTTACACAATAATAGGAAAATGTGTGGCTTACCAGTTGACATATATTAGTATTTTGTTACAGTCGATATTTAGAAAATGTTGAGCTACTCTTATCAATACAGGAGTCATTAAAATGGTATTCCATAATTTACATCATTCGGCGTATATCAGTGCTGCTCTAATCACACGGAAAATATAATGCGACTTTCATCATTCGGCATACAGTATATCAGTATGGGTCTAGTCATTTAAAAAATATTGTGTGACTTTTAACATTCGGCTGATGTTTGAGTGGCTGTAGTCATTCAGAAAATATCGTACCACTTTAATCACTGGGCATATACAAGTGCGGTTTTACAGGATTCTTTTACAGAATATTGTATGACAGTTATCATTTGGCATATATTGGAGTGGCTCTAGTTATATAGAAACTACTGTGTGACTTCAATCATTCGGAATATATCGGTTCGGCTCCAGTCAGTTGGAAGCTATTCGTGACTTTCATCATTCGGCATATATCGGTGTGGCTCTAGTAAGTTAGAAAATATTGTGTGACTTTTACCATTCGGCATATATCAGTGTGGCTCTAGTAAGTTAGACAATATTGGGTGACTTTTACCATTCGGCATATATCGGTGTGGCTCTAGTAAGTTAGAAAATATTGTGTGACTTTTACCATTCGGCATATATCAGTGTGGCTCTAGTAAGTTAGACAACATTGGGTGACTTTTATCATTTGGCATATATTAGTGTGGCTCTAGTAAGTTAGAAAATATTGGGTGACTTTTACCATTCGGCATATATCGGTGTGGCTCTAGTAAGTTAGAAAATATTGGGTGACTTTTATCATTTGGCATATATTAGTGTGGCTCTAGTAAGTTAGAAAATATTGGGTGA
>LQNS02000226.1:7370477-7385823 GCA_001587735.2 Parhyale hawaiensis
TGCGCCTTTTTCTCGCCAGTAGTAGCGCACTGAGCCAAATTGAGTTTTTCCGGCAGGAATGCCGAGATAAAATATTCCTACTGATGACGTAATAATAGAAATGAAATTCACTGTTGAATCGCCTGAGCTGCGGCTACCGTGGTAAAACAAAACTGAAATATACTAATAACTTGGAATTCGGCCTCCACCCAGGCAAGCAACCCTCTCCCCCCCCCCCCCGCTTCTACATCACAAAGCTCTATTATAGGCTACCGTCATGTACGTACATGAAAATGTCACCGCACGTTCTTTACGTGTTACAGCATAAATTAAAGGTACAAAACAGGTTTTGAAAATTTCAAGATATTGACTAAAGAAAAAGGGGACGATCCCCGTTATCCTAGCTCGGCCTTCACTTCTACACTTCTAACCACTTTTCATTCGTGCCCACTTCGCTACATTTTTTGTTTCTACTTTTACGGACGGTCCTTGTTTTATCCTTTCTCGCCTTACTGTTGCTTTGTGCCGTATTCCGTGCTTTGGTTCCCTGTTTTTCTTGAGGAACTGCACGTCTCTTCTCTTTTGCTAACTTGAGATCTCAAGTGTCTAAGGAAGGAGCCTTGATCTCCCGCAGTACCTACCTAATCTCGTAGTTCTCTTGATATCTGACATCGACATCTTCTGTACTTCTGATTATCCAATGGAATGTTATTCTCTGACCACGAATTATTGCTGTTGAGTGACGTGGTAACTGCATGAGCCCCATGTGGCGTCGCCTGGTTGTTGGACTGTAGTGAACTTAGTGGGTAAATAAGAGTCAATCAAAAGCACCACCATTCACTATATTTTTAGGGGGTTATTTATACTAGTGGCCCGCGCCCTTATGAAATAAGGGTAATAGTTATTGCAACATAGCTCCAGTTTTTTTTGTTCGCCTCTGTGGCTCTACTTTAAAGAATCTTTCCCCCTTTCCATCGCTGATCTAGTCAATTTGTGCGTCATGAGGTCATAACAAATAAAGCCTTACTGCGAGGAGCAAAGAAATTCAGCATTCATTCTACGACTAAAGGCCAGTTCACATTAGCGACTATTGTTCTGCTTAATCCTATCAGTCGTTCAGTAAAAATGTTGACAGCTTAATTGGGATTCATACTTAATTGTGTGTGTGAACGGTACGTTAGTACTGTGTAGAACGTTCTCCCAACATATTTACAAAATAACCGTTTGTTCTCAACTTAAATTGGTTGTAATTTACAGAATTATTAGTGTACTTGTGTCAATTACCAACATTGGAATTACACTACTGTTTATGTCAAACTTCTTAGGAAAAAAAAGTTTAGCTGAACTCATGGTCGACAGGCGGCATAGCCGAACTGCAGTGCGTGATAATTTGTCACGATAACACAAAAGGTCCTGTCCTGTCTGTCTGTCTGTCTGTTTATGTTCTGCATGCGCTCAAAAATAGAGCCAAAATAATCAACTTTGGATCATTAATAAATTTTCTTCTGTCAGTAAAGTCTCTATCTTATTGCTTTCATTTTCTAAAACGAAAAAATTTTTGGTTAGGTTCACTTTATCACCAGAACTAAGAAGTTTTGAATTAGCAAAGATTTGGATTAAAAACAACGAGGTTTGCATTTTTAAGCACTTCTAGTGCCTGCAGAAATGTAGTCAGGCCGGCCTGTTTTTATATTCCATTTTTTACATTATACCGGTAGTACCCACGATAGCAGCGGGAGTTGCGTGCTGCACAGTTGTGCTGAGGGTCCCGGGAACGATCCCCAGGACAGGCCCGGTCTTTGTTATGGCGCTCGGTGCGCTGAATAAGCAAATTTACTTAGTGCGCATAGGTAGCGGGTAGCGGGTCGTTGAGCCTTCCGCTTCGGCGCCATAGTTCTTAGCGACCCGTTGTCGTCTACAGCTGTTACTAATTAAAAGTTTGATTAAAAAATTGATTCATTATCGAAAAGCACACATTCGTCAATTGAGGTCATAGCTATATGTTAGTCACAAAATGTTCAATAT
Source organism: Parhyale hawaiensis (assembly GCA_001587735.2). Taxonomy (NCBI): domain Eukaryota; kingdom Metazoa; phylum Arthropoda; class Malacostraca; order Amphipoda; family Hyalidae; genus Parhyale; species Parhyale hawaiensis. The sequence goes on from LQNS02000226.1 coordinate 7,372,482, forward strand.
GACCATTTTATGTCATTTGGTATCTTTAGATTCTGCCGATGAGATTCCCACTGTTTGTTTATCATTGATGACGATATGCTTTTTTCGGGTCGGTAGGTACATTCCATAGATCTATAAAAAGATTTCAGGTTTGCTTACACTTCTTATTTTAATGAGAAGTTTGAGTGAAATTTGTATAAATCCGTCGTAGGACCTTGCAGTACGACCTATTTCGAGTTTACCTTAAATCCCCTAAAAGAAATATTGGCTTCCCCAAAAACTGATTTATGGTTTTAGCATTTGGTGCGGGCTAGAATTTTATTAGGGGTTCCTGTAGTGTGTGGAGGAAGCAAGCTGTTTTGTTAGAGCTTTTACAGTGGGATAGCAATAGTATGTTTAGCACCCTTATAAGCCCACGTCCCTCTGTTTACATGGTCGTGTGTAGGCTGTGGAAGTGACCTTTGTTATTAACTACAAACTTGTTTTTTGTTGAAAACTCTTTATTTATGGCTTGCTGTTTGTCGCTAGCTTAGGCTGCTCCTGACGGGCCCCAATCCGTCGAGCAGCATCGCTAGACAGACTGTAGTGAATGGTATAATTGAATTTGTATCTCTTAAGAAGTTGCTGCATCATTCTGAAGGCTAATAAAAAATCATTTTATACATTGTTCAAGTGCGTAGCCTATTTAAAAGATCGGAAAGCGCTGATCTTTTTAAATTAATCGCATGTGCGTAGCAATGATACTTTTGGTCTCTGTAGCACAGTGGTTCCTACAATTTTTTCCCGGCTTGCGTCCCTGTAAAATTCTATGGGCTTCTTAGCGCCCCACATACGTAATAGCATAGCTACACATGTGTTTACAATAAATGGTGTTAGTTAACTGATCATGTCTACCCGTCGTTCTCCCTGGCTCTCCCTTTTGCTTCAATCTTCCCTTACGGAGGTACCACCTACTTTGAGAACCATTACTGCAGCAACTACACTACACTAAAGTTGAGGTGTTTCTGTCCGTGCAGTGTCCACGAAACCCACGCGGTGGCGGAGGCGCAGAACGAGAAGAACGCCCGTCTGAAGGAGGCGTTCGGCATCTCGGAGTACTTCGTGGAGGGCTCCTCGTTCGACCCGCAGCGTAAGGCGAAGGAGGACGCTGCGAGGCAGCTCAAGGAGGCGGAGGAGGCGCAGAAGCGCGAGGCTGAACGCCTCAGGAGGAAGGAAGTGGAGAAGCGAGAGGCGGCGGCGAAGAAGGAAGCAGCACCAGAGGGCAAGGGCGCCTACGGTTGGGTCCACACGCCATCACCCTCTCCGGAGCGGTTCCCTGCTGATCCCGACCCAACCAAAACAAAAAAGGATAAAAAGAAAAAGAAGAAGAGAAGCAGGGACAGGTGAGTTTGTGGGTTGTTGCTTGTTTCGATACGGCTGCTTGTGTCATGTCGATTTCCCACTGTTTTGCAATAAAAAAAAGGAAATTGTTAAAATGTCTGTCGATGAAGCGGTAAAATAACATATTGCGAACTACATGTCATTGTGATGGAAAAAAGGTAAATCTTTCCGCTGACGACGTCGTGCTCAAATCTGACTCAAATTTGGCCTATAGCTATATGGTACATTGAAGTTACGCTCCACTGACTAATATATTTAGCACAGTACCATCCGCGGTCAACCTTTTATCAAGTCTAACTGCTCAAATCTGACTCAAATTTGGCCTATAGCTATATGGTACATTGAAGTTACGCTCCACTGACTAATATATTTACCACAGTACCATCCGCGGTCAACCTTTTATCAAGTCTAACTCGATTTCCTCGTTAGTTTTATTATTGGGGAGTTCGAGTCCCTATGCTAGCTTCCCGCACTTCTAAAACTATTGACTTACCGTTAGTTGCCTATGCAGCTGACCCGGACTGTGATTTCAAAAGCAATAACATTGCTCATGTTGACGATGCACACTAGCATGTTATGAGTCCGCAGTCACGAAACTGCGCTATGAGCCTAACCTTAACCCGTTACAATGCAAGTAACCGTTTGGCCATGATTTAGTTTGTGCTGTCATAAAGAAAACGGATGTATAACGCGTACAGTGAGGTGTGGACCATCAGCGCCCTGTTTCGCTATACATGGGTGGGCGTGATGTTGCTCGGAACCACTGTACACTTTACTTACGTGTCTTACCCTGTAAACGAACCGTTACGAGGAAACCTGACTTTACCTGGCGGACGGGTATGTTACTAAAAATCTCAATAAGTCTCAGTTCATTTTTTTAACTCGTGTAGGTCTTGTCTTTTTAAAATTTGAATACTGGTTAGCTAATTATTTGGGGTTTATTTAATAAAGGTCCCCACTCCCTACCCGCAACTATGTAGTATGATCTAAAGCCATTAAAGTACAAAACGGGTGATCGACACAAGTCTACGTGAGTCGTCAACAGGTTAACCATGTGTTTTTTAATCCATGAAATTAGAGAGCACTCTGAGAGCGCATACCTCCGCCAAGCAAAGCAACGGTAACGAAAAATTCAAAATGGTTCTGAAACCATAATTTTCTTTGCATCAACACCAAAATCTAATCATTGGTGCATTTTGATAGTACTGTATTAACAATTTCTGTAATTTTGTTGAAGATCCGTTCATAACTTTTTGAGTTATGCTGCTAACAATCATTATGACAGACAGAAGTCAAACACGCGAATGGACCGACCAATAATCACCAAAATTTAATCATTTATGTCTTAACAGTACTAACAACTGTAAATTTCATAAAGATCCATCCATAATTTTTTGAGTTTTTGTGCTAACAAGCATAGAATCAAACACAGCGGTAAACAAACAAACAGATCATCCCAAAAATTTCGTCATTTACTCTTCGTAATATACCTAACAACTCGTGTAAATTTCATGAAAATCCCTCCATAACTTTTGAGTTATGGCCTTAAGAAAAAAATAGGCAGATAGACAAACAATTGGATGAACGGATTTTCACGAAAAGTAAATCATCTGTTACTGTTAACATACCTAACAATCCCTGTAAGTTTTAAAAAGTTCCGTACCTTACTTTTTGAGTTATCTTGGTAACAGACAAAGAGACAGACAGGCAAATAACCAGATAAACAAACACGACAAAAACATAACATCCTTTGCGGAGGATAATAACAGGCTGTCTACTAGGTCATAAAAGTCATGAAAAGTAATGAAAACTGGTTGGTCATAAAAAGTAATAAAATTCACTCACATGTCATAATTTTTTTGTCAATCATCTGATGATTGGAATTAATGGGTATTTTATCATCGTAACCTACTGCATGCAGTAGGATAAATGATCCTACTTGGGGAAATTGGACACTCCCCCGGTTCCAAGTCTTGTAGGTTGTACTTGTTCCTAATTATTGTCTTCTGGAAAACATGTCATGAGAAATCATGTAATTTTGAGGGACCCTATGAAATATAAAAACAATATATATTGGGTTTTACATTAATAACAGTTATAAGAGAGATTAGGTACTCTCGCCTAAGAACATGAAATCGTATTTTTGGATATATAATATAAGGTCATGAAAAAGTCATGAATATTTGGCCTGAAAAGTCATAAAATTTTCCTAACAATCTTCGGTAGACACCATGTAATAAGAGGGCCCAGATCATATTGACAGTACCTATGCGTATAGTTTACAATTAAATCAAATCAGAACGAAAGTAAGAGTGTAGAGTGTTATACTGATGCCCAAATTTAGGGAACTTTTCATTCGTGAGCTATAGCTATCTCACATCAACAAAGTATTCTTTGCAGCGTTTCGCTTACTAACTTAACATCACTGTAGAGCTCACTCCTTGACTGAGTATGTCGATAAAACTCTTAACTACTGTATGGTAATAACACTTACAATAATTATAATTCTTGGAAATACTTCAAAAGTTACAGTTCTTTGTTTGGGTGTTACTCACTTCCCTGCTTTTTTTTTCGTTTACTTCAGATCTTCCAGCTCAGAGCCATCCAAGAAGCACAAATCTAAGAAGGGGAAGAGGAACAAGTGAGTCACCTCTGCTATTGTAATTCCCTCGTGCTCTTATGGTTGTCCTGTCCGTTGCCGCCTCGGCTATGGGCGCTTCAGTCTGAATGTGTTCCACACGGTTTGGGATATTTAATTTGGCTTGTTCATGGGGAGTAGTTAATTGTAGTGAAGAATCGTGAAGAAATGGTAGTTATATTCATGCACACCGTCATATATCGTTGTCCGGTCGTGGGACTAATTGCCTCAATGAAATGTGCAAAAAGTTACAATTTTTTCTCTCCCTTGTATATGTGTTTCTTCAGCGCGTTGCCTTTCCTATATTGTTCTAGCATCAATTGTATCGGGTTACCAGAAAAGATAATGTAGCAGAAGTCTATACGGCGTAGCGTCTCTTATCTCTCTTGCCATGCTTGTCTAAGCGCAATTCCAAGTCAGTTTGGCGAGCCTCCATTCAATTTTTACATTTATCTCTGATCATTGAAGTCAGATTCAGTTTTTAGCACGTGTATTTTTCTAGCTCTGTTATTTTCAAGTGTTTTAGTTATAACTGACATCTCGTTCAACATGTTTTGATATCTCGGTAGGTTCTGTTTTCTCTGAGTGTCAGTGTGGGTAACCAAGTTTGAACTTGCAACGAAGTTTTGTTTTATATTTTATTGTCTATCATTTGTATTTTTGATGACTTTTTCCTACTTCTTAGTTTTGATCAAAAACTACTGTGTGTCAGTGATGTAGCTACTGTACATTTAGTGGTAAGGTTTTGTCGTTTTTGTAAGACCACTAAAAATTAATGCCGTCATTTTCTCTTTGGCAAGACTTTCCTAAACGAAGGTGTGTGGCAAAGGTAACCCTTCTTCCTTGTTAACTCTAATGGTCATCTACTCAGTACCTACTTCTGCTCTGCTCAGTAGGTATAATTATGGTTGGGCTTATGGGTGTAGGTAACTCAGGATTTGGAAATTGACGGGTGTTGGGTAGAAACTAGAGCGACTGTGGCAGCTTATAATGGGCAGATGTGAACTGCAACTACAGTTGGGCCTGTGGAAGTGCCAGTAAAATTTTCATACAAGCTCGCGTGACGTGTGTGCTTTTCATGGTATGTTTTTTCGTAACATCAGCATATTTCATTAAATATTTATAGAAAGTGGTATATTCTTTATGGCTGTCACGGCTTTAAGAAGACATTTCAGTTATGTCACGAGTCAGTCTGGTGAAGACGTTTCGATAACGAGTGAGTCTTAAGAAGACATTTCAATGAGCCAATTTTCTAATCTCGAAGTATCACTGGCTGGCGATGTTCTGCTAATATGCAGAAAATCTGACGTTAACCGTATACATGGAACTGATGACTTTCATGCACTAGCATCGCATTAGTACATTTTCTTATTGAGAGTACGTCTAGTGAGTTCAAATGCAAGGAACGCGCCTTCTCATTTGCTTTTGGTTTTCCAGAGATTCTATTCATATAATCGTAAGTAGGGCGAGTGCGAGTGTGTGCAGTGCACAGTATGCAATGATTTCGTTAACTTCAGGCGTAGAGAAGCAAAGTAGGTGAGTGATTTTTTTAGGGAAGGAGTCGGAGTCGAAAATTGGCTGAATCCGTGAGCCGAAGACGGGCCTATCTTGCTAAGGAAAAGAGTCTGAGTTGGTCGGAGTCGGACATTTTTGGGGCTCAGAGTCTGAGCAGGAGTGTGAAACTGGCTTGTCCCAGGAGTCTGAAACTGGCTTGTCCCAGGAGTCGGAGTCGGCCCCGGTTCAATCTACTTTGCAACCCCGATGAAAGTGTCATCGCCGCTGCTGCTCCTGAGTAGTTTGGACATAGACACTGTATTAATAATCATACACTTCTTTCGCTTGGTTTCATTTATATAACAGGTATGTGATATTTATTATCTGTAACCTAAAACTGGTAGCGTGAAAATGCTGAGAAACTGTACTTTGACATCAAGATGTATTACAGTTCGTGTAGTGTTGAAACCTTTGAAGGGAAAACCTGTCTTCTACTCAGTCCTGCCGAGGTGTAAAGTGAAGTCGCTCTATTATCATCACTATTCTAAATGTGTTTATTGCATTGCAATGCCAGAATATCCGTTTATCGAGGTACCTATACCAGAGCTACATATTTTTCTTAGCTATACACCACATTTTATTTATACATTAAAAGCAGCCATAAGGCTTCCGATTGTGGTTCCTTAGCTTACCTTACTTTGTGTCAGGATTTTAGGTCGTCGCTCTCTTCATGTCTCCTTCACTTCTTTCTTCCAACTCCTGATGACTTTTTTACCCTTCTTTTCCTTGTCTTTTCCAGTTAGTTACTATCCCCGTCTGCGGTAACAGTTAGTTACTATCCCCGTCTGCGGTGACAGTTAGTTACTATCCCCGTCTGCGGTGACAGTTACTATCCCCGTCTGCGGTGACAGTTAGTTACTATCCCCGTCTGCGGTGACAGTTGGTTACTATCCCCGTCTGCGGTGACAGTTAGTTACTATCCCCGTCTGCGGTGAACATCCGTACATGGGTTATACATATACTCCATTTGCTTGGTATAACTAGTCCCTTTTTTCTATTCAACTTTAGGTGACAGTGAGTGCCGTGGGTTGGGCATTTACCCGAGGAAGTATTGTACAATCTAATCTTTACTTGGACAGATCATGCAGTTGTGAGCCGGACTGTACGCATCTAACTCACTTGTTCATAAGTACATCAGGGTTACGTTAGTTACATTCACTTCTCTGTTGCGCGGCTTGCGCCTTTTAGCGACACGATACCTAGGTTATCTGTATTCCTTAGGAAGGCATTAATTATTATTATTATTAGATTCAGTGCTTTATCACCCACGTCATTCATTCGTGCTACATCTGCTTCTATCCCTTTCTTATTTCTACCAAGATTCGTTCTTGTTGCATTTTTCGTCTTTCCTGATTTATTTTTCCTTGTGCTGGGCGCTGTGCCTTGGTTCTTCGTTTTTGACATTCAGTACATTCAGCTTAACACGACAGCTGCTTAAAAACGCACTTACCGTACCTATTTATTCTTAACAAAGTCACTCTCCTTGAAATGTGCGAGAGAATCCGCTATTGATGACGTCCCTGAATTTCTTTGTTTAACAAAAATAATGTGAACGATCATGTATATAATAAAAGCAACATTTTGTAGGTGCCGGTGTAACTCAATTTCACTATCGTCGTAACATAGGTATGTTCAGCGTGAGAAAAGATTTCATTTCAACCGTCCAGCGTTATATTAGAGCCCGGATTCATTGCAGTTTCCGGCATTAGTTCAATAACTACAATAAGTGCAATAACTGCAATGAGAGCTGTACCTCATTGTAACGCATTCCCTTAAACTGATGGACGCGGCGCGTTGATTTGAGAGAAGCAGCTGCTGCAAACGCGTTAGACTGAAAAATGAAGCATGTCCTTTTTTTGAACGCGCTGCATCATTCAAATTCAGTAAACAGAACTTATAAATGCTAAATTTATCCTCTGCAGCGTTCACAGATCATGGACAAGTCGATTTTAAACGTTTTTTATCTTCACTTTAATGATCAGAATCAGTGTACAGTACTCCCGTTTAACTGAAGAAAACTGGAAAACCTGAAAATGTAAGAACATGGACGCCATCTTTGATTTGGTAGTCCAACTGATTGCTCGGGGCTGAGTTCTCTTCTGTCGGTTTATCAGGCTATAACTAGTTTTAAAATAGGCTATTTTCATCAAACTCAGTCTATAAGATTATGGGATACGAATGTGACTTCAAACCGACGCGAAATATTAGCAGAAATGTAAAGAAACGATATCATAACTGAACGCGCAGCGTCATTCGCATGAATGAAGCTCACTTCTACGTGTGGACAGAGACAAAGAAAAAGTTGACGCACAGCTTGTGTTCATTTTCATGCTTGACCGCGTTACGTTGACGAACGTGTGAACTCATGTCACTTACTATCACTGCCACGTGTCACAAGACTTCAAACGCCATGACGATTGATTCCCTTATCAATTATTATTCCGTGTATAGGTTGGGGTAAAAATATAATTGAGTTGTAAAATTTCAAAATCTGACTATTCAATTTTTATAACCTTTTTTGTTCGGGGGGATACATCATGGGCACAGGTAAGCGGATATTTACAAGAATCATTCTCGCCATTGGGAAAAATTGTCTGTTAACACATGCGCAGTGTATAGCTACTTGCTGATAATTGGTATTTGGAACTGAAATATGTGCCCGTTGATCCACTGACATGCTATTCCTGTTTGCTATCAGACTTTTTTTGTCCTTTCCATTTTTTGCTGTATTTGCCTTTTCTTTGTTTCCTATTTCTTCCACTCCTATTGCTTAGGTGCAACAAGTGTAATTTTTAGATGCACTAAGAGCAAATTTTAGGTGCAATGAGAGCAATTTTTAGGTGCAATAAGAGCAATTTTTAGGTGCAATAAGAGCAATTTTTAGGAGCTATAACTGCAATATTTTAAGCGCAATAAATCTGGTTTATAGTTATTAACCAACATGGCAAATTGTTTCATGTCTCTGCAACAGATTGCGTTAAGTTCATATCTCGTTTTGCTGGTGCCGACGACTACATGTTTCATATATGTTGACTTGCATTAATTGTTTATTGTAGTTTGATCATGCTGTGCGGATTAAATAAACTGGCTATGCTTACTATTAACTGAGTCTGCTCGAATTTAAGCATATACACAGCCTTATTTCGTCGGGAACGGGACGCTGGAGAATATTTCACAACAGTCGGTAACTACAGCAAGTTTTCTTCTTCAGAGAACGTCTCAATGTTTTCGTGTTTCATTGTAAGAGGCAGAAACGTGCAAAGGTTTCTTACTTCTAATTTACTGCAAATTTGAAATAAGTTCCAAAGTACTGGATACCTGTGACATCTGCAATGTCAGCTGACCAGACGGTTAACATTTGAGTAAATACATATTTTGGTAGACTCATACGCAGCTGTGTTCACGAGGACGCAGCAATATGTTCAAACACTTTAAAATACTACCTACGGCGAACAAAAAAAAAAATAGTATATAATTCCAGCTTTGGAATATTGGCAGTGGAGATATTTTTTAGTGCCGCCGTAAAATAGTTTTCCATGCATGGTGAGCTTTGACTTGGAGAAAAAAAACTCACGTTCTACTCCGCATCTGAAGCCGCCGCTTTAGGTATGCACTCCCAAAGCTGTCGTCCTACCACTGCACTACATGCTCCTTCGTTTCTGTCTTCAAACAGCGTTGTGTCGAGGTAGACTCCAACTAACGTAATGACGAATTCTTTAATGCATCAATATTGTCAAGGTTTCTGTACTGTGAGCAACAACACACCGCTTCATTTTTATCTGACCATTTTATCAAGGCAGTTTGGGCGTGGTCAAATACAGCGTTGCCAATTCTATGGGTATTTCTGAGATTTCTCTCTGTCTATATTATATATATACAGGTAGTGGGTGGGGCTAAAATATGGACCGAACAAAATCTCAGAAATGCCCATAGAATTGGCCACGCTGTAGAGGAATTTGAACACGCCCAAACCGCCTTGATAAAATGGACAGAGTGCTAGCCTGGCGAGAGCTTTCAACTTTTACATGAATTATTTAAACGTAATGGTAATGCATGGCGATTAAGAAACTATAACAAGGTTCGCAGAATTATCCTCCAGAAGTGGTAACTGGCATCCGTGGTGTAGCGCTAGTGTTGCACTCATGAACACAGACGGGCTTATGAACACAGACGGGCTTGTCTTCAGTATTTTCCTGAGAAACTTGCCAACAACGATGACGTCACAGTCGATCGCTTGCTTTCTTACATCAAAAGCTATTGGTATTATGTAGGAATATTTTAAACGCCGTGTCTTAGATACAGACCATACCTTGATTGTTCCGCTGCTTTCTTGTGGTAGTCACTTGACCAGTGCCGAATGCTGAGCAGAGATAAATGAAAGTCTGGATTTGTCTTTTATTATCTGTTTTAAAGAAAGTAATCTTCATACACGCGAATAAACATCGGGTGATTTGGATTATTTCCTGTCTTATCCTTGTCTGGGTGAGATGTACTGTTCTAGTCAACTTCTTCTTTCCTGACTTGCTGTACCCTATCCTGTTGATCAAGTGTGGGAACACCCTCGTACACGGAGTCTGGTTTTTCTATCGACGTAGTACACGTCTCTTTTCTTCCAGTCTCGGAGTCGTAGGTTATGTCAAGGGTAGCGAAGCTTAAACTAGCACTCTATTAATAACAGTTCTTTGGTGTGGTCATGAATTACTTTCCGCTGAAATTTCTATGTATCAGGAAATAATATATCTCATGTTAGTATTCATTTGGATAAGGAGATAAGTTGCTAGTGCTACTAACCCATTAAAGCATAAAATAAACCTTTATTTGTCGCAACACCAGCAGTCTTAATAACGTCCAGTTAAATGGACAGTATGCGTTAATGGGTTAAAGAGAACTGAAGTATTCAGTTCTTGTGCTGCACGCGCGCATGGCTTGTGCTTCTGCACCACTGAGTGTGGTGCTTCTGCACCACTGAATGTGGTGCTTCTGCACCACTGAATGTGGTGCACACTTGTTTTGCTGTCATCCTATAACAAATTCTGTTCATCCTTCCCTTACAGTAGGCTACCTATTACGTAGCAATGCAGTATTACATTATTCTGACGTCTGTTTCTGTTCTGTGTTGTTTTAAATTCTTGTATTTTTTCTTTCACTTTCAGTTTTACTGATATCTTTTTGCCCTGCTACATTTCGTGAAAGTTTCTTATCACCTCAGTACCGTTGTATTTTCCTTGTAATGCTCTGTTTCTTTCCTATATAGTTCCGTTCCTGGTTTGTACCTGTTCTCTTCTTGCCGTGCCATGTTTCTTTCAATAGTTTGCTCCTTACCTGCACTTTGTTTGTAGTCCGTTCACTATACTCATGTAGTATCTTATATCCTGCCACTGTAGAAAAACGCCGAAGATGACTCATTGCAAGACTTTGTTGCGCGCTTTTTAAACCTCGAAGCACAAAGTGAGAGGGGTGAAATTTTCATGTAGCTAAACGCAGTCAATAAACTCGCTGTGCACTTTGGGTAAAGAGTATGTATAGCTACCTGTGCACTTACTAGCTTCTCACGGTATTTTGGTGACGAAAAATTATGCGTCTGCAAGTCGACGGCAATGTGGAACACGAGTTGCTGTGGCCATGATAACTTCATGTTATACTGACTCCTTGTCATAGCTACTTACAGTATATTCCATGTCATCAGTGCAGCCCTACTATCTCGACTGTTTCCATTTGGTGTGTGTAGAAGTGGATGCACTTGCTCCTGTCTGTTGTTTACACCTGTTTGGTATAAGTTTCTTGATTTGTGAAGAGTTTCCTCTATTTTTATTTCGTTTATGTTGACATTTCTCTGTGTTTAGCCTTCATTGGGTTCACTGAACTGTCGTTCTGGCTCTGTACATTTAAAATTCAATACATAGTTGAATATTTAAGACGCCTTGACCTCACACCGCTACTAAGAAACCCATATGCACTGGTTTGTGCTGCCTACTTGGGCCCAGAATTGTGTACGGCTGCAGTCGATCACAAATTGTTCGGGCTATGCTGTATTTACAGGATACCCTGTATTTACAGGTAGGTACCCTCGCCTCAGTTGCCCGAGACGATTTATATTTTCGTGCTTGTGCTACACTTATTGAATAATAATAGTAATAATAATAATAATATACTCCGTAAACTGCTAAACTGAACTATCATTTCAATCCTTGCTTCCTTGTTTGGAAATAAGTTCTATACTTGAACCAGGGCCGTTATGAGTAATCTCGAACTTGCCAACTAGCATCGGTCTTATAGTATCATGATCAAGGCCAGACCATAGTATATATATATCACTCTTAGTAATTGTAACATCTATCTCTTCGTACTTCCAGTTTATTTTACTCAGCACTTTCTTTTTCTGCCAAAGCCAATTAGACGACATGGTCCCTGCCCACGGTTTATGCATGCTGAAGCGTCACTACTGGTCTTCCGTGACGATGTCACTACGCCCTGCCATGCCCAATGTTGGGCTTCGTTACAGCTGTTTTGTGGTGACGTCTGTCGTGGCGGGCCAGTACTGGGGTGATACTGCGCCATACCACACGGACTGCCTCGCGTGTTGGTAACTTTGCATGACCTCACTACATCTCACGCGTCTCCTACACATCTGACACCCATTAATATTATGCATTTCTTTTGTGTTTACCGTGGCTCCAGGAAAATATTCTCCGAGCGTTGTTTTCTCGTTGTCTTTTACTCGGTGTGCATTCGCTGGTTGTTATGGCATCAGTGTTATTTTGCATCAGATGTATATCTGTATTCAGCCTTGGACCCTAGTTTGCTACCTACATTGAACATCGTGTAGACACATCTTCCTACTGTTCGGATATGCTTTCCTTATGGACGCCACTGAATGGTTTGGTGCGCACTTTCCATTTCCGCTTCTGCATGCTGCACTGCCTCTCATTTTTCTCTTTTGTTCGTGGCACACATTAGCTAACTAAATCGTAAACCAATGTATGTAATCCATAATGCCTTGTTAATCCTTGCTAAGCCCTCAATGCTATTCTTCTGGAATGTACACACACGTCTCAGGGACTCAAGGTAACACTCGATCACTGCTTCCGTGAAAAATCTAACGATTGGGTGGTCGCAAAATGGGTGCAATTGTTTTAGTCGTGCTAACTTAAGCCCTTGAAAATTTAATTTGTTTTACTTTCGACGGGTTAAAATAATTACTCATGCAATTTATTGTTGTGTTTTAATGCATCATGAACTCTTGTTCTGTAACCCAACAACGACTAGATTGCAACATTAGAAGAGTGCTGTACGTATTAATAACTGATGTTTCGTATGGGAGAGGGTGCGCTAAGTATATATCAGGAGGGTGTTTGTTAATTTACAGCAGGTAGTTGCTATTTCTGTCGTGTCTCTGCAGTTGGCGTTTGTTACAGAGCTGTTATATTCTGAAGAACCATGCCTGTTGCTGTCTGTGTTGCAGGAACATTATTGTATATAATAGCACGGCATAATTTGCTGTCGGTATGTTGCAGGAGCTCATCTCCAAAGCGCAGCAAGCACCACAAGTCAAAGGAAAGCAAGAAGAAGAAGGAAAGCAAATCAAAAAAACGCCGCCACTCTTCCTCTTCGCCATCCGACTCCGACTCGGAGTCTGAAGTGTGAGTCTTGCCTCTTGGCTCCATGTATGCGCATTTGTTGAGTTTGTAGTAGAGTCTATTATGGCTGGCATGTAGCTATACCTACATAATTGCTGAGTCTGCAGTGAAGTCTCTGTTTTGGCTGGTATATATACCTACATAATTGCTGAGT
>LQNS02000226.1:7394496-7428095 GCA_001587735.2 Parhyale hawaiensis
GCTAGCATATATACCTACACAATTGCTCTGTCTGCAGTGAAGTATCTGTTGTGGCTAGCATATATACCTACACAATTGCTCTGTCTGCAGTGAAGTATCTGTTGTGGCTAGCATATATACCTACACAATTGCTCTATCTGCAGTGAAGTTTCGGTTTTGGCTGGTACATGTGCCTTATTACCATTACCAAGTCTAAAGTGTTAAGTCTGTTCATTTTGGCTGGTATTTATGCATTACATCAATCTCTAAAGTGAAAATTTTTTACTCTGTGGCCTATATGTATTGCTCTCGCGTTTGAAGTGTATTTTGCTGTCTATGTTTTTACCTGCTTAAATACATTAGTGCTTCTATGTACATTTGTTGCTAGTTTTGAAGTGAAGCCTTCACTTGGCTATAATTGCATCCCTCTTTGCTGCGTAATACTGTATTTCTTTAAACGCTATTGCCATGTTGACTGAACTGCTTAGTGAAAAAGGGTATATGTGTGTGTGTGTGTGTGTGTGTGTTTTGGGTGATACACTGCTTGTTGGATGAATGTGTTTGCATTTCGTGATGCAGTGTTTGTACATAAGAGATGTTGCTATCCGTGTTTGACAATGGGTGATTGGATGCATGTGCTAGGAATGGTGCAATGTTGTCTGCTGAGAGGTAGATCAGCTTAGTGACGAATGCTGTCATATGATCAGCCACTAGTGTTGCCACTGAAACGAGCCGCCCCTGGTTACTGCATATCTATCCTGCACAGGGTGGAGAGCCGCCACAGTCATGGCGACCGCCGCCAGCAGGCACCGCCGCAACACCGCCGCGAGTCCCGGAAGCGGTCCCCGGACTCTCCCTCCGCCAGCCACGGGGCTCGGGACACGTCCCGACGGGGCAGTGCTGGCCCCAAGGTATGCCTTACTCCTAGAGGTTGCGCCGATCGTGTCTGAAATATTCCCATGACTTCACTTACCGTACGTTATTAGCCTTGCCTAACTAACGCGACGTCTGTCGGAGGTCTTACTTCAGGTACTGAACCCTGTAGCCTTTCCATTATATATCAATTCTAATGGGAAATGTGCTATTTGAAGCGTGACCTCATGGTCCGTGCGGTCGTTAAAGGGTTAAAGCTGGCTGCAAGAATCGTGTTCTGCTTTTCTTGCCATTTTCAACTGGAAGTTGTTTGCTGATATTGTATATTACGCACAAAACAATCGTATTACGTACGAAATGCTGCGTTTTCACTCTAGTCATGTCTGATACACAAAGTAGCTAGTATTTTTACCGATGTTGAAACTGCTTCAGTTTCTAATTTCGTTTTTTACCGCATTTAGTGACTGTGGTGTGACAAAAACCCTTAGTCACTTTGATTGGATTGCATTATTGATTAGTATATCGTTGGAAGCGTTGTAAATATTTGAATTTTATTATCGTTCTCAATCGTAGTTTTCCTCTGTAGTCAAAATCCATAAATGGTCGTTGTTGTACTTAAATCTAGAAATCGATTTTGCCGACTTAAGGCTTCACTACATCGTTGTCACTTGAAGAATACAAACAAGGTTACCTTGTGTAATGTGTACTAATGTTAGGTATTATTACTTCCCCGTTTCTCCTTTCGGCTACGGCGGGAAACCTCTCTGTATAACAATTCCCTATTTCATGGTCAGCCGTTATAACCTCGGCTCAGATTTCGTTACCAGTATTGTTGCTGAAACTTTATTACATCGTTATTCGTTTTCCATGGAAGTATGAAGTCCAGTATTGCGTGTGCCGATGTTAGCTGTAGCCTACTTAGCGATGCTTGCAGGTTTCATGCTCTGTTGTCAATAGCTCGACTCTTATTTCATTATCGACGTAATTGGCTAATCTATTGACTCATTTATATTCTTGTCATATTATGGGTTGCAATCTGTCGCCTTGGAGAAAAATACTCGAATATTTCGAAGATTAGCCGCTATTTCATTATTGCCAAAATGATAAAACTAACAATTAGAATATTTTGAAATGATTCTAATTTCATTAGTTTTGTCATTTGGGCTGTCATGAAATCTAGAGTCCCTAAAGTCTATTTATCTCAAAATTCTGACTACCAGCGCGCTACACTTCTGTAAGACCTCTGGCGGCTGTCTCATGTTGCTTCATTGAACGATAGGAGTGAATGAGTTAGGGCCGTGACTGCGTTGTGGCATTCCCTGCACGTCGGTCTGTGGTGCGGCTTCTGCAGTGTCTTTTATTGCTCATTCTGTACTGTGAAGCAGTTTTTGATAGGCCGTACTGAGGACTGGGTTATCTCTAAGACCGTTGTTTGTCACCAGAGTTGCTATGTTCATATACCTTCTCGTATCTACAGTACAAAACTCATCTTTTACATGAAAGGCATTCCTAATCGAGAACCATTTCAAGTGAAGAAACAATGAGGGAGCGAGTAAGTTGAAAATTAGGCTGAAGTAAACGCACTCTATTTCGATACTCTCGGCTCGTTCAGGGCTTGAGTTGTTACCACAGAAGGACGTATATGATCTCTTCGTTACACGTCCCCACCACTGTAGTATACCAACCTTCACTTGAAGCTCTATGGCACCGACAAAATCACTACTTTGGTTCCTCTTAAACATCATATAACTCGTACTGCAAGTACAGTTGCGGTAAAAAAGAAAATCGTTGCACATCATCGGCGTACAACGAGTACCTATATTAAGATTCTATTTGCTGTTCCTACACAGAAACAGCTGCGAGATTGGTTTGACAGCTGAACATAGGAGTTCTATGTTACGCTAATAGCAGGTTTTGCCGTAACTGTAGTCTATTCTGGCCACGCACGCCTCTTCGCCGCAACTCAAGTATAATATTAATACCCAGATGCACATACAGACCCGCGGGCAGGGGATCCCCCAGCTGCAGTTACCGGCCCCTAGAGACCAATCGATCATTAAGTCTACCTACACTACTGACAACTGGCTACCATAGGCTACTTGTACTACTGTACCATAAACCTCTCACTTTCTTTTGTTTCGTTTCGCTCGTACTCTTCTAATCGTCGTTATTATCCTCTCTCGTTGTATACGGAACAGAATTAGAGAGCACAGGTAAGCATGTACTTTATTTTCTCATCTCACAAATACTATTTAATTTAACTTTACTAATGGATTCTCGAACAATTGGAATTTATATATTCTTCAGATAATTTAACAAAATTACGAACAAGCCAAAAGAGATCGTTTTCAGTATTTCATTTAACTCTCTTTTCATTGCATTACGTAAATCCTAATATCTTGCTGTCGCTCATGTACACTAGGGCATTGAGGAACTTTGTATGGTGAACTCATGTTCTGAAGTTATATTATTACTTGGTCGTCTAGTACAGTGACATTTTTCTTTCTTGTGGGAGGATGGCAGATTTGCTTTGAGTTATTACCGTAATTTCTAAGTTGGCTATTTTAGTTATGGAGCACCAGGCGATAGGTTTGTGTCACGTTATGTCGGGATCACAGTATGCGATCACACGCTCAACTTCATGAGCGGGCGTTCACTTCGCACGTCGTTCAATTTTAGTAGGTACTTTCCACGGGTATCGTGGCTACCGACTATCCCAGTGTATCAGCACGGCGTGCGAGCTGAACGTCCACTCAGCATAAGCTGAGCGTGTGGTTGCCTAATGCAGGCCCGGCACTATTGGAAGTGTTGTAAAGTGTGCTGTGTTATGTGCCACACGCTCCCCCGCGTTGTGTGGGACACAGAGCCCGTGTCATCAGTAAGTATTGAGGGAACCAAGGTGTGTGGTGCTGTTAAATGAAACAGAGAGAGTACGGGGCTCCTGTGGCGAGCCTTGTGTTATCCTCCATCGTCTACTTTACGACGTATGCTCTGCTGCTGTGTCCAGCGCACCGTCTCTCTTAGCGACATTGTCTCCTCTCTGTCTGGTGTATGAGCTCTGGGTGCTCGCAGCTGCACTGCGTCCGTCCGTGTCTGCTGTACTTGCAAGCTATTGATTTCACTCGATTTGGATGCGTGCATCATATGCTCTTGTATTTGTGCTGAAAAATAATGTAAAACCATTGGTATTGTCTGCTCTCACCACAGCTGCGTTCGCTGCTACTTGCTGCCGGTAACGTTCCGTATTTCAGCGTTTCTTCTACCCTGATATTGTGACTAGTAAATTAAATGCAGTTTTTTGATCCAGTTGCTTGAAATACAAGTGTATTTTACTTTCACTCTCATATATTCGCCTAATGATTGCTTCATGACCTTTTTTCTGTCCGTCATCATTCAGTTGTAATGACTCACTGTTTCCTCGCATGATTCTATTTTTTACTTTGCTGAAAAGACTATGGTATATTAAGACGGAGGATGATCCAATGTCAGTTGTTTGGACCTCACTCATTATGAAACCGAGTCCCTTTTGAACAACTAGGTACTGTGGCCTCTAGCCTGTCTTACCTTACCCTTCAGTGCAAAGCGTAGCGTACTGTGTATAGCACCTCCCAAGTAATGCTGTTAATTCGATGAGGAGAAGGTTCTGTATTGTACTGATGCATTAAGAAATGAGCTGCAGCGTGCTTGAGACATACTTCATGTCTCTTGCTTCTCTTGTATAACAAGAGAGAAATTTGAGCTTACATGTTATTTAATAGCTATACGTAATTTACTCCCCCCACGATCACAAATATAGTTAACGCGTTGGGGCTCAGTGGTTTGAACATTAAACTTCAGAAATTGATTTTTCTCCAGAGGGCTGTTTCAATATCATTACGACAGTAATGGGCCAAATGCAGCTGACAAATCGGGCTTCTGAGGGACACTAATGTTTGTTAAATTGATCAACTGATGTAGCTACTTTATATATAAGTAGATGCTTATGTATACATATATCAATTTACAGTATGAGTTAGCAAACCTCAGCATGGAAGTATTCATATTAGGGAAATTATAAGTATAAACTCGAAGCGCGCCCCTCAAACGTGCCCATCTCTTCATGGTACTGCTACTGCTACATTTGAGCTGGCTCTGCGGTGAGTCCCTGTGGTGTCGGTAGGCGCTCCACGTCATTCTCGCCAGTGTTCAGTCGGGTTCACATGGCAATCCTTTGGTCTCCATAGGCACAACTTAACTCAGCATCCGAATGCGTAGCTGCGTTCGTTTTG
The DNA here is from genome assembly GCA_001587735.2 of Parhyale hawaiensis. Classification (NCBI taxonomy): domain Eukaryota; kingdom Metazoa; phylum Arthropoda; class Malacostraca; order Amphipoda; family Hyalidae; genus Parhyale; species Parhyale hawaiensis. Next base: position 7,399,617 of record LQNS02000226.1, read on the forward strand.
GCTGCGGGAAGTACCATAAACATTTGCTCCAAATTTCCACAGATATCAGATCGATCGTATATTAAGGCCGCATGCCAAATCTGCCGAAGTCCCGGCTAGCGTTTTAGTAACTCCTTTCTTAGACTCACAGTTGTGTTGACTGGACTACATCAATGCATTAGGACGCTGAGTAAGACGTGTGGGCACCGAAAGGCTACCGTGTGAACCCTCGTTCCCAGTGCCAGAGCTCATACAGCAGGCAGCACTAGCGTATAAGATCCCGTACACCGTGTACCACTTGCATCCCCTGTTGCGCCTTCCGCAAACCTTATGTGTATTCTCTTCACTATGTTTTGTATTGTAAGTTGTCGCACATTTCTGATGTTCCTATCTCTTTTTGGAGGTAATTATTATTATTGTTGCTCTCGCTGGTGTACTGCTCACTTCAGTAGCACATGCTCCAAGCGTTGCTTCTTCTCTTCCTCACGTGTGTGTATTGTGTACTACGGCTGGCAGTTCTTTACTCGCCTTCTGCACCTCAATCCTTCCATCCTCTTTTCACTTTGGAAGTTCTTATTTCTGTTCGTTGATTCCCTGTTTACTTTCATTTGATCGTAATAACGTTATGTGCATCTGTTGGCCACGCACAGAGTTGCTGTGCGAAGCCTGTATTATTCGTGGCATGGTTGTGTACTGTAGAGCTAAGCCCGCTTCGTGTGCGGCTGCGCTCTCAAAGAAAGTAAATTTCTAATCTTCTCACCCCTCAAGCTCTCTGTTTATGCTACTATTCGAAAGTGCAGGAATTCTCATTACGTAAGTTTTCTACTATGAAAACCACGTGAACCGTTACGACATATCAGTGTACTTGTCGCGTTTTGTAGAATTTTTATGAGCCTATCTGGCCAATTTATTTCTCTTCATAGCACTACACTTGTGTAATAGCGATTGCACTGAGTGTATTGTATGTCGGTTGTATCCTCCATTTGAACCCTTATTTGTTCTTTTAACATATATATCAGCTCGTGCCTAACTACATCTTTCTTTTGATGTGCTTCATGTAGTCCATTATATCTAGGATTATTTTCATTTGCATTGCTTTGCTCTTCTAATGGGATGGATGGCTCGCTGTACGGTTAAGAGTACCGTGCTCTATTCACCTCCATGACTTGGGACATGCAACCCAGTGCCGCTCCTGCTGCTGTGCTACCTGTGCGTACCCAGCGCAGGCCTGGGGTTTCATTTGGTCCGTTCCATTCTATTACCCGCACCTTAATCTAATTTTTTATTTCTTTCTTCCCATCATACCAAGTGAAGTTTTTTGTCAGCCTTCGCTCTTTATACCTCCCAACTCAAATTTTTTCGAGCCTAAGTTTTCATATACAGTAGCGGTACCTAACAACTCAGATTATTCATGAGTCTCTGTCCTCATATGCGTACTATCTCTAATTTTTTGTCAGCCGCTGCTCCTATATAGCTACCAGCCAACTCGGCTTGTTTGGACGCGCTGCTCTCATAGAGATACCAGCTCTAATTTTTGCTCAGCTGCTGCTCGTATTTACCAACGCTGATGGCACGACACTTGGCAGAAATACGAGCTACCGCTCATCGTGAGCCCAACTTAATAGACTAGCGCATTGTTTTCCATATATACAGTGCTGTAAAAAATAGTTCGGACTGTGTCAAAATATTCAAGTTTTTCTTAATAAGTTTAACCTATTACTTTTGCTGCAGAATTTTTTTTCCTGATATGAGAATGTTTTGGTGGTACGTGGCCCCTGTTCTGCTGGCGTTATGTTATCACATTCTATCAAACCGCAGTGCCCCTCCAAGACTTGTGCAAAAAGATTTTTGCTGCGAACGTCTTCAGTTTCGCTCGGTTTCGATGGAGTATTTACCTTTCGTTCGTGCTGGATATCTCTCCCTAAAAGCGCGCAAGTATTGCCGCTCCTAGAAATTATTACATTGAATAGTTTAAGCCTCCGTTTCCACAACAACGGCGATCTAACAGAGTGAGCAAAAGCAAGGGACTTATAATATGTCGATAGAGACGGGGAACCCATGCACGAAGGTGCTCCCGCACAGGATCAACGCGCACGGGCACAGCAAGTCTGGAAAGAAGAGAAGTTAGAACAGATGAAAGTAAGATCAGTAGCAGTATGAAATCAGAAGGAAACAAATTGGGCACGAAAGACACACGTCCCGAAGGCCTTGCTAATAGCCAAGGTAGCCTACAGTGTCCCCTGGGGTTGCTGCTCCAGCTCCTAGAATGCATAATGGTCTAAGCATCAGGCAGATTTCTGAGAAAATGAAAGTGGCTAAGTCAACCGTTGGCGATATCGTGAAAAGGAATGACCCTGTCAAACTTTCAACACTGCGGCGGGGAAGATGTGGAACAAAACGTTAGACAACGCCTCACGATGACAACGTTAGCATCAATAGTAGTGTAAAGAATCCTAAAAAAACAAGTGCGGACCTTCGGAGAGATCTGCTTCAGCAGGCGTAAATGTTTCTCCTTTAACTGTCCAACGAAGGCTCCTTGAGGTTGGCAGAACTGCCAGAAAACCGCAAAAGAAACAGTGAGATCTGTTATAAAGAAAAAAATGTCTTCGCTCGGTATGTAAGTATGCTGGGTGGTCAGTCAACGACTGGAAGAAAGTAATTTTTTCAGATGAATCACATTTTGAAGTACATGGTGACAGGTCACAGGTCGTTAGACGAAGAAAAGATGAACCACTTCGGTCAAGACACATTCAACAAGCGTCCAAAAATCCACCTATGAAGATTTTTATAGTAATTTTAGTGCTGATAGTTACAGGGTGGCGTATTCATGTTGCGGGCATGATGGACAGTGACAAATATCTACAAGGCAATTTGCAGACTCGATTGCTTCCTGCTTCCTATGATGAGAAAGGACTTTGCTGGTGGAGATGGTATTTTTCAGCAGGATCTCACTCTTAGCCATGCTTCACGTAAAATGCTCACATTCTTTGAAGAAAGTGGACTAACGGTTTTAGACTGGCCTGGAAGTACTCCTGACGTAGATGCAATAGAAAATCTAGGGGTTATAATCAAACTTTGGCTCCAGTAAAGAGACTGCTCGACCATGCAACCAAAGCTGATTACTGCTGTTAATGAAGTCTGGTATCATAATGAAGAACTAGCAGAAATATGTTCAACTTTCGTCGAATCTGTGCCAAATTCAGTGCAAACGCTGTTAAAAACGGGAGGAGGTCATATCTCCTATTAAATATACATATATATCAACTCTCATACCATTGAGTTTTTTTAAATACATTTCAATTTAGCAAATAGTCGTATTATTTTATCAATGTCCGAACTAATTTGCACAGCACTGTGCTATAATTTTTCTTATCTGTTATTAATCTATTGTATTTTAATGAGTGACCATACTGTTCATTTTTCTTCGCGGCACATATTTTTTGTATCCCACATTTGTTATTTTGAACAAGAAACTGCATAATAGTTTTTCCTGGCCTCCTTTCCATCTATTATAGCTGGTGTCATTATACTTCTCTGGTCAATGGTGTTTAAACACCTTAATAATTACAGTAGTATGACATATTCGGTTGAAATATCACTCTTGTGCATCGATTTATGTGTCCTTTTATTTTGTGTAGTTCTGCTTTGTTGACCAACTTCTGGCAGCTCCTCCACTCGGTGCTCACAACTGGCCTCATTTGCGGAGTTACTTCGAATAACTTTGGCTGTAGCGTTTAGGTGTAAAGGTTCATACTGCTGTAGTAGTCAGCATGACGGAAAATATTTATGACTAATTTACCTGACTGATTTTCTTCTTTTGATCAATTGCTTCACGTTATCGTCAAAAGCACACTCTTATACAGCAAAAATTGAAAGGCATACTCTTACTATTACAACCATCACCTTGTCGCGGGTGTGCCCCCCCTCCTCTCCCAGGATACCCCATATCATCTATTGTGTGGACTCTATTGCGTTGCCCGGGAGGATATCATGGCGTTCTTTTTAATCTAACTACACTCTCAAATAGTTTCGACTTTACATATCTTTCTCTCTTATCGTCCGTTCCAGTGTGCATGGCAAAGTTTTGCTTTTCTCCCAACACTAAGAGCACCATGTTAACTGTAGATGCTAGATGTTTCTCTTGTATTCCAAAAGATGACTTGCGTTGCTAAATGTATGCTGTAGTGTTGCTCTAACTTTCGGTACGTGGGCAGTAACTGCTCCGTGGCTGTATCCAGCAGCTGCTGGGGATATCCATTAGTGTGCTAGGGCTACTTTAGCGTGCACTTTTGCTTTGTACCTGTAGTCTCGGTAAGCCTTGTTCACATCTTCGTTTCCGATGCAGTTATATTAATCAAGTCTCGTTGAGTTTTTAGCCTTTTACACTCTTCTGTCTGGCACTGAGCTTTACTACTTGTGTACATCTACTATCGGCTCCAATACAACTGTCGGATTTCCTGCATATTTCAAAATTGTATTTAGTTTCTGAAGGATATGTTGAGTTCACGTCACTTTGAATGATTCTTAAGAGTTGGCGTGACGCACTTTTTAAAATGACTAGTGAGAGTGGAAAGGGCTAATAGCGACTTAACTGGACCTCATAGTTGTAGCCTTGTCGTTTTTAAAGGATTGATCATATACATCATAGCCTTTGGTCACGCTAAAGTACCACTAGTCTGTTCTTTGAGCCTTGCTTTCTTGTTTCTAGCTCTTAACTGATGCGACCAGCTGTGTTGTTTGGGTGTGCGTGTTATGAGCAGATGCCTGTTGTAAGTGTCCAGTTAATGACATGCTCTCACTCTCCTCACAGGTCACATCTAGCAGCGGCAGCAGCAAGCAGAAGTCTCACTACAGGGATCACTCTCCGGCTCCTCCTTCTGGAGCGCCGTCTTCTAATCGTGTTAGTAGCAGCAGCAGTAGTAGCAAAAGAAAGAAAAGGAGCAGTAGCAGCAGCAGTGAGGAGAGCAGTAGCAGTAGCAACAGCAGTAATGACAGCGACAGCAACAGCGCTGACCGCCGCAACAAATCAAAATCCCGGAAGAGAAATTCACCCAAGAAACGGAGGTGAGCTCACTGCTCTACTCTTCCGCCGCACATACGGCCGCATTTTTGAGGCAGGAATTCTTACAGCTGTATCCTCGTAGGGTCTGCTATGTGATTTTTAGTTTCAAGTCTGTTTTGGTCTATCAGGTCTCAGTTTTAAGCAATCACGTGCTAGTTCGTGCTGCATTGCACCAGTACTGCTCCTGCAGAATGCCTACTGAGATCCATTGTAGACGTTTCATGCGTTGGACGTTCAAGAAGTTGTAGTCACTGGGTAACGAGAAAACAAAATTTATAGAAGTAGCTACACATTTATTGAGCGTCACAGTCCTGCACATTCTACTCCACGGTATACCCTCTTCTGGAGCCTTATCATCCATGTCCAGCCTTTGTGACAAAGCTCTGAGAATACGCACAGGCAGGCATACTTACTTATCAGCTCAGAATTTGTCTTCAGAGTCCCCAGAAAGTTTTTCTATCAACTAAGGGAATAAACAAAAGTTGCGTGCTTCGAGGTCAGGACTGTACGGTGGATTATCAGTGAGTTAGAGTTTGCTCTCCGCCTCAAATTGGCGCTTTTTATCCCAAAAATTTCCCAGGATCGATTTTTAAAGGGAACAGGGCCTTATAAGAAGGATAAAAATTCAAAGCTGAAGAGTATAGCTATCTGTTTGTGAGTACTCTGAGTGTTTTGTGCGGTGCAGGGCACGGCTACAGAAGTGCGTAAACCTTAGAGTAGCGTACGTTGGAGTGTGAGGCATCTCTAAATGTGTGTTTTATGTACAAATTTACCTTGTTACCCTGGTGACAAAACTTTTGAAAGACGTACGTGTAAAGTTGTTCCTACGAAAATGTCAAATACGACTAGCTAAAAGACGTCCTCGCAACGTTCCAGTTCCGAGTCTAAAATCTGCTTGCAGTTATGAATTAGTAGCAGTTCTTAAAGGCTACAGCCTCAGGAAAATTTATTTTACCGTCCATTGTTACCAGTTCATAGCTCCCTGTAAGCTGGCTTACCACAGCGTGCGGTCACCATCAGTAGCTTTGGTGAGAGTATTACATATTGGACCGTAGTTTCATTGTTAGCAAATCTTTTGATACAGGCGGCCATAGTCACGCAAAGTTTTCTTCAAGCTTCATGGTTCTAGCAGAACACTACCGCAAACTTGAGCGCGTATGGAGTACTTTTACATCAAGTTTCAGGCTTACAGAAGCTTGAACCTTAGAACTGAAGTCATCCGCGACGTTCTGAAAACTTTAGCAAAATGATAAGAAAGTGTGCGCGTGTGTAGGGGTGTTCAAGGTCACGACACGTTTCCCGCTGTACTGACAGTATTGAAATAAAAGCTTAAATGTCTGTAGTCCATTAGTTTCAGTGCTTCTATCAGTCAGTGGTTGCTTCAGCTATGAAGCTTGAGGAAAAGCTTGCACGTGTATTCAACTACGGTATTGAAATTGAGAAATTCCGCGTTAACAACATCGTAATTGTACTAAATTGTGAACTCGCGTTGGTAATATTGTGCTTTTTTGTATGGCTTATGTGCATTGCTATTAATAGCTACGGTATACATATTTTACAATTGGCTATCATTTCTTTGTATTTTAGCTGAACAAAGCAATGTGTAGTAGCGGTGCTAGTAACAATACGCATTATATGAGTAGATAGCATTTAATGAATTCCCCAAACTTATTTTATATTGGTAATGCGCCATCCTTAGGGGTATGTTCTAACTAGCCCAGCGGCTGTCCCGAATACCTTTTCCACAGGGGTTGTTGCAGCTGGCCGTAGTTCCTGTTCACGAGTTTAGTTTGTAGAGTTGGAAGGTCTTCTATATTTCTGCTTCTGCTATGCCACGGATAGGACCTTTCGTACAGTTTATTTTTTTCTTTTTTTCCCCGCATCTTTGCCTTGTGGGGCGTAGCTGAGCGCACATCCATGCTCTGCGTGGTTGGAGATGTTCTGCACCTTATTTCCTGCCAGTAGTAGCGCGCTGGCCACTTGAGACCTATAGAACTCATCTGAGTTCTCATTAAATATGAGACGTCGAGAAAAATCTCTGAAAATTTGGCACGGTTCAATTTCGTAGTGCTACTGTGGCAATCCTTCTACGACTACTCGCTACTATTGTTATCTTCAAAGTTCAGATTCACCGCTACCCATTGAAAATTATCGAACGTGGAGTGTTCGTAATGGAGAATTATGGCCAGCATTTGTGTAAGCTAGCACAAAGCGTTGGCAATACTAGTATTTTACTTTTCGCATTACTGAGTTACTCAAATGAGAAGTAGTTCTTTCTGAGAATAGACAAGTTACCGGTAGTTCATAGAGAACTTATCATTATACTTGCAGTGGTGATATGTTGAAGTCTTATGCTAGCATGCTCCAGTATCCGGGATTTTCTCTCCGCCCGGCGGATGAATTCTTGCGGTATTTGGCTTGCGGCATTCACACTCCATTTCGGGGGTACTGACCCTAACCAGAAGTAGGGCAGTTGACGTCGCCTTTCCGACTCTGACGCCAAAAGTCTGCCGAACTGTGGTCGATTGCAGCCGCGCACTCCTCTGGGACGTAGCTGGCATATGTAGCTACCTCAAGCAAGATGTACGTAGTGCATGCGGATTTCTCAGTTGGTGTGGGCAGTCAAGTAGACTTTACCTTATGTAGCTTTTCTCGTCGTGTATTGAATTGAGAAAAAAAGCTATCCTCATTATAAGTGCTTGTTCTACTTTTGATAAAGGATCGCTGTACGAAATATCCGTCAGTTCTGCTCCGTTGCATCATAGCGTCCATTCGCGTTACCTTCTGTGGCGTGCGTGTATAAGCGGAGTGGAAATACTGCTCTTCCTATTTTATGAAACAATGTTCTGTTTATTCAACCTTTTTCCTTGTTTGTTGTACATGTTAGTAGCTACTCTCTAGTTCCTGCTATACATGCATTGAACTGTGTATCTCCCCTTCAGAGTTTACCTACGAATCATCCCAGTCTCCATCTTTTACAGTCCCCTGACCAATAGGTTTAAACCTAGTTCATTTTTAGTCTATACTTGACTGCCCGTGACCCGTTGAGTCACTATAAACCTATTCTAAGTATTCCATTTTTTCTGTTCGATTCGTAGATTTTGAGTAGGTTGTCAGATTTTAACGACGGATATAGAGAGGAACTAATTTTTTTCTAAAATAAGAGTACTATCGAGGTGTAGATGCAACTGGATATTCGTTTTAGCTCTAAAAACAATGAACTGATATTATTCTTCAATCGTTTTAGCTACTAATACTGGCCACCCTACTAAAATTTCAGAATTTCATTTCTTCAGTGCACTCGACGTATATAGCAATCGGGATCTAAGTTACGATGCTCATTAAGTATCCGTCTCGTCCTTGTCTCCTAAACAATGTTTCGCCATGAGGTTCCGCCAGCTTGCTTGTACTCGAATAAATGCCTGATGTGATGTAGGTCACTCAACAGTGTCTCTTATACCTAAAGTGACGACGAGAGCTGACCTCATCAGGATGCTGCCTCAGAGAGTACTGAGGAAAGGCTATCGAGCTCAGATGCATATCCCATTGATATAGTCTTATATGATCTTCAGTGCTCGAATTTCTTCTTTCCGTATTACGAAGATTGTTTGCACAGTGACATATAAACAGTCAACCTGCAAGATTGTCAGAGTTTTATCATTATAGTATATTGGCTATGACCCGTTGGATCACTATCACATCTTATTCAACAAGCTGCCTGTAAGCAAAGATAAATGTTTGCATGACACTAGTTGGATCCTGTCGAAATATGCTAAGTTTATTTTTCCTTATGTATATATAATATAGATTGTGTGCTTACAAGCAAGCAAACAAGTTAATTAATGAAGTCCACTGAGTTTTAGCATAAAATAGACACCGCGGACCAAGTAATACCGATGTCGTCTATTTTTACCTGCAAATTTTTATGTGTTCAGTTTTCACGCTTTATGCCCCTCGTTTGTTCTGTACCGTAGATAGCACCCCTTCTTGCTGGATGAGCATGCCTCACTGTTCGTTTTCTTTATTCGAATCGTTATGTATAAGCTAAAGATACTATTCTCATTATTTTTATGTTCAGTTCATCTGTGTCATATTGTATTTATTTTGTGATATTTTACTTTTATATCTTGCTTCGTACCTGTAGTAAACCTTTGTACAGCACTTCCTTGTAGAATAAATTTGACCCTAGTGTTATTATGTTTTTATTTTCCTTTTTGTTTATTTTATCGTGCATGCAAGTAGACTTTTACTTCAGCCCACCACCTCATACACTGGACCTCATAGCAAGCTTAGGTACGTCTGTCATAGCTTAGCTTGAGTTGTGCTTTCGAAACGCATTTCCTTCCTTGCTCACTTCTATTTTTTATTTTTTGTGACGTCAACTGAGGGTTGCAGAGCGCGAGTCATTAAGAGTTAAACATAATTTCATTAGGACCAACTGTCGAAGTCGGAAACTGGCTGTAACCAGGAGCCTGAGTCGGGGAAATTGAGACATTTTTTTAAGAAAAAGTATCTGAGTCAGACAATTTTGGGGTCTGATGAGCCAGAAACTGGTTGGACCCTGGCCCCAACCCATCTGCCTCCGCAACCATGCGGCTGTACTCTCACAGAACGGAGTGTTGTGTTCTTTATCCCAAGGTCCAAAGTTTGTTTTTTTTGGCTAGAGAAATGTCTTACGATGCTCGGAATTCCAGTGTTACTGACGTTCAAATCCACTGTGAAAGCATTGGCCTAAACGTCGGTGGGGGTTGCCAGAAAAAAAGTGCGCAGTTATCTATGCCATCCGCATGGCAATAGCTCATAGAGGATCGGGGTGTAAGTCCCGGTGTCGTTTTGGGAATGGGCCTTTTGGTTCGTCTACTGCCGCCTATCTAATCTAATCTTATGACGCCTTAGTTCTGAAAATAGGTGGTTGACTGCGTCAGTGTAATCCTCTGGGCTTAGCGGCCGTTTATCTGAAGCACGAAGCAGTGCGTGTAAATCTCGTTATTAGGGTGTGCTGCTAAGATTATTTTACCTTTATTGTTGGTCTTTTTTTTTTCATTGCTGTTTCTGCTTCCTTCCGTTTTCATACTCCTGCTACTAATGTTCAATGTTTTTTTTTTTTCGAACCTCGCTTACCGGCGTTTGTTTTCCTTTACTTGTTGCATGTCGCATTTGTTTCCTTTTCTTCAGTGCTGTCAAGTGTCCACACGGGCTTTCATCAAAGTATTATGATTATGTAGACATTTCGCAATTGACGTTACATTTAACGTTATTTGAGTTTCTTTTTACTTTGATTCCTTGTGTAGTTACGACCATTTAAAAGCGAACCGTATGTGTATGAATTGCTGTGAAAGATACGGTTGGAGACCCGAAAGTACCCAGCAAAAATTTTAAAAATCACTTTCTCTTGCAAGAACGAGTCTAGTTTGTGCGCACCTGGTAAGGGATCGTGGGTCAAAGTTTATCTTTATCCAAGTTGGTCCTTCAGGGCACACATATTTCTTGCACACCTGGCTTCCTTCCGTTTCTATTTTTCTGCTAATATATTTTCTGCCTGCTCTCCCTCTTCTTTGCCGACCTGCTATGCGCTTGCACTGACGTTGATCCATTGTGGGAACACTCGTGTGTAGCTATTCCACAATGCTATTGACCTACTGCATGTCCCCTATTCTCCCTCTGTCTGGTCACCATTGTGTTGAAAATGGAGACTTGAGCTTTACAATATAATATTCATCTTTCTTACACTCCAACCCACTTTTCCTCTTACCTTTTTGCTTGAATATTCGAGGCAAGGGCTCATCATTCTGCTCATGAGAATTATTATCTTTATTTACTGCTCTTCCTCTTCTTTTCAAATTGCTGCTCCTGTTCTTGAAACTTTTACTTGACATGCTACATGTCTCTTCTTTCTTCTTGGTTTGGGGTCGCAGGTTCAGCTGTAGACTGGGAGACTTGAACTAGTTCTTTAATAATATCAGTCTGGGAGCNTTAAAACGCGCCCTAGTTGGCGCACGAGCCTGTGGTTAAACACAGGAATAGTTCGGCGCGATATAGGCAGTGTGCCACTGAAGCGCTAGTAAAAACTTCTACTACTACTACTACTTCTTCTTTTCAAATTGCTGCTTCTGTTCTTGAAACTTTTACTTGACATGCTACATGTCTCTTCTTTCTTCTTGGTTTGGGGTCGCAGGTTCAGCTGTAGACTGGGAGACTTGAACTAGTTCTTTAATAATATCAGTCTGGGAGCGCATACCTCCGCCAAACAGTGTGATGTTAGGGAAAAAAAATCAGATTGGCCCTGCAACCAGGGCTTCCTCTTCAGCATCACCAAAATTTGGTCATTTGCAATTTTGCACTTCTTGACATAAATAACAGTTTCTGTAATTTTTTGAAGGTCTGTCCGTAACTTTTTGACTTACATTCTGGCAAACACAATCGGACGCATCGAGCATCACCAAAAATGATCATTTGTATCTTTAAATATTGCTGACAATTCCCGCAAATTTTTATAAAGATCCGTACATAATTTTTTTGGCTCATGTTTGCTGAGAATTTGAGAAAAATAAAATCAGACATTATGACGAACAGATCATCTCAAATATTTGGTCCTTTGCTGTTCGTAACATTCCCAGCAATTCATGCAATTTTCATAAAGATCTGTTCATAACCTTCTGAGTTAGGCTACCAGAAAGAAAGAAGAAGAGAAACCAACAAACGGTTAAAGAGATCTTCACCGATATTTACTCATCAGTTGCTCCTTAGTAGCTTAATAATAATCCCTGTAAATTTCGTAAAGCTCCGTCCATAACTTTTCGAGTCATCTTGGCGGCAAACAAGCCTACAGAGTAACGGACATACGCCGACAAAAACAACCTCCTCGGCGGAGGTAATATATATAGGTAATGATAAAGAGAAGAAAGGAAGTCCTTGTTATTTAAACCTTATTTTGTAAGTTGAAATCATGGTACCTGCGTTGATATGAAATAAGAGCCCATTCTAGTGAAGCGAAAGCAAAGATATATAGGCAACACTGTTTGGTGCATCTTTGTATGTCCACACTGCGCGACCACTTTCTCTCTCGGGGCAGCCAGTGCCTGCGTCCGGCGCAAGGAGGGCGAGAGTGATGCACGCTGCGCTAGTAACCCACCGCACTACAGTCAAACCAGCGTAAAGAGTCCGATGGGTGTGGCTAAGAACGAAAAGCAACTTGACCAAATCTCCCTTAAGCGCGTTGTACAACTAGTCTCAATAAAATTATATTTATATTCGAATTCTCAAAGTGCATTAGTTAGTAGATTAGATTTGGCACTGCTGCGTTCAATTCAGCCCCGCCCCTAAAGGTCTATAGTTATAGTCACCGCTTGTCAAGCTATTGTGTGGAAAAAAGCCCTGTACTGTGGGCTGAGCATTTCCGCGAAGACCTTAGTGTTTACGAGGCAGTAGCTTTCTGCCGTGATTATAAGCTCCTCTAGATATGTTCAATGTTGTCGATTATTCAACCCCTATTAGCTATGTTCAGTTATCACTTGGGTTCAAGAGCGGAATCGGTAGAAGTACGACATTTATGGAGACTTGGAGTCCGATGTGGCCATCTGACTCCGGAACGCTGCGTTTTACGTGAATATTCGTCATGCAACTAGTTTGGAAGTGAATAGTTAACTGACCTTACCTTGATGAAGTCCAGTAGACGTCGGGGAAATCTTGTGGCTGAAGTAGAGTCGCTAGAGTGCAGTGGCTTGTGAAGTTGAACATCGAGCGCTCGCCCCGAAGTGGACGAGAAACTTCGGAGCACCTGATATGTATACATTTCTACGCTTGTACGTTTCCAAAAAAATTACTTTGGGAGCACGTTGGTGCCTGGGTTCCAAACGTTTCTATCGGCTCACTATATATGTATCCTTGTTTCCTCCTTTATTTGATCGTCATTGTAGTAAAAACGTTGGTTTAACTTCTACAATATTACAATCGTAATAATCATTCCAAACACTAGAATGAATTCTTTGATAAAAGTATATTATTAGGGAAATGGTATTGTAGCGGCAATTTTTAACACGCAAGCAAATTTTGTTAACGAATTTGGTTGACACTAATACATCTGAAACCCATGTTTGAGGCTAAGTAGCATTATAGAGGTGTGATTTCTAACGTAAAAATTTTGCTGTTGAACATCCAATTTATATCTGTAATTCCATAGGAATATGAGAAGAATGTTGTATGACGAGAAGCTTTATTCTTGGGTGAATTTGGCTTTTGGTAGCCCGGAGCACGGCAGTGTTGGTGCCGAAGAGAGCGGAGACGTTCGGAGTGGCGAGAACCGGCATGACGACGCAGCTGCCGCCACCCCGGGGGAGGACAAAGGGCGGCCTGCCAAGAAGGATAAACGGCTGAAGGACGCCCCTGGTTGCAGGAACCACCCTGACTCGGATATCAGTGACGGCAAGGCTGCTGTTCTCAACGGTACCATCAAGCCAGAGAAGTGCGTCACTCAAGACAGTCACAAGTCGTCGGGACACAACAAGAGCCCCCGCAAGCATGTGCCCCCCAGCGCCGCTGACCGCAAGATCTCGAAATCCTCAACTGCAGCACCCGACGGCGGGGCGTCCAAGTCGGGCTCTACCAACAGTTCTCTGAGTGATGAGAAGCGAGAGACTCTCAGACGCCTGCTGAATGTGTCGGGCAGTAAGGAGCCACCGTCGGTCTACGGCAGGAAGAAAATCGACAGCTATAAACTAAGTCTTACTTTCCCGGACGATGAAGAGGAAGAGGACGAGGACAGCGGCGAAAAAGAAAAGGCATCGTTGGGAATAAAACAAACTTCACCTTTGCGTTCGAAATCAAAATCTCCTATAAAAGGAAAAACAAGCACTTGTGTCACGGTTAATGGGGACAAATCGGCTGCTCTCCCAACGGCAGGCGCTGCACCGCATCCACCCGGGGCACCGCACGCCGGCCCAATGCCTTTAGCTCCCCGTGCAAATCTCGGCGGTGATGCTAAATCTTCAGCTATGAAGATACCACCTCTACACTTCCGCAAGCTCACTAGGGTCGAGCTTGGCAAGAACATCATGAAAGGGTCGATGGTTGCCGACGAAAAAGCAACCTTGCCATCGCTTGTCGACAACGCGCCACTGAGAAGCTGGCAAGGTTCTTCTGAAAAGAAGCCTGAAGTTTTGGTGAATGGACGACCGAAGCTAAAGAGTCCACTGCTTCCAACTCCTGGAAAGTGAGTTGCAGCCTCTGTTTTGATACATAATTAGATATTGCTACTTGTAAAATGCGTCAAGTTGTATTTAGGTTGTTATTAAATTCACGGAATATGCAGGCGATAGCTTTAGTATGCACCACAAACCAATGCCGGCTGGAACTTACATAACTATATCTCAAATTATCCCCTAGTAACTTTTATACTGATGAGCTGTAGCAAGAGCATTCATTGCTTTACTGCCTCGTGTCTTTCTTCGCCTTGGTACGGAGCTTTGAGTGATAGTTGCCAATAGTAAACTTCCCGCAATGGTGATGGCAATAATATCATCCCCCGCGTGTTACAGGAAGGCGAGTACTACAGCGACAGGAGAAACTGCAGACGGTGCGGAAGGCAGCAGCAGACTGACCAGTCGCTCCAGAAGTCGTGAGCATCATCGCTCTGCCAGTCCGAGGCGCTGGTCCAGCAGGTCCAGGTCTCGCTCGTACTCGAGGTGGGTCACTTCTGCAGCGTGCACTTTTTGGCCCACTGGCCACTACGGGAATATGAGTCCTGCGGGCCCCCCGCGTAGCATAGTATGGTAAAATTTGAGATACGGTATTATATATTCTCATTAAGTTTTAATGAAAGCTATTAAGAATCTTGGAACTACTGTAACCATTGCAATCGACCTTGGAGTGGGATGAAAGTGCAACCAGCCTCAAGTTCCGGTTTCCAAACTGCCTTAAAACTAAACAACATCATCCTGGTGTTGCAAGAAATATATTTAGCAATTAGAAACACAAATTCACTATACAGTAGGAGGCGGGGGCCGGTCGTGGAATCCACTGGAGTTTTAGTTACCGTGTATGATAAGAATTACTTTAGTGGTCCGCAGATGATCAATATTGAAGCATTTGAGTTTCTTGCCAAAAAATACTTTCCTTGCATCGTCATGAAGTTTTTGGCCGCTGTTTGATATCAGTGAGGTATGACCGCACTCCCCAACTGGGACACCCACATGCACAGGTTCGTGCTACAAATGTATGCTCTCTAGACTTCAAATGAGCGAAGGAACGGCTGCAGTCGACCACTGTTCTCTACGCTATGGCTTCAAGTGACTGAGGTTTTCATGACAACCGGGACCTTCCAACCGTCCCCATTGTTAGATGGGTTAGTGCACTCGCAGTGGACTTTGAATGTCAGAAACTCTGACGCTACGCCAAAAACTGAACCAGCCCCAGGGCTGGCATGCGAGGAGTGGAAAGCCAAGTATGGTGTGGTCTATGTTTGATTGTTACCTCGCCCCTTGTAATGCATAAATGATCTGTTTTAATGCGTTGGTGACGAAGTGCTGCATTCAATGATCTCCACGTGTTCAAGTATAGGAAGCAGATGTTTTCCAACTTCAATTAAGCCATCTGTTCGGACGTCTGTCTATCGTGCCCATCTTGCCTCCTTTCATTTCCATGCTCCTACTAATAGTGCTTTCTTCCGTTCTTCGCGGGTTGCTCCAGTGTGGGAACATCGTGTATGGGTTGCACGTGGCTATTGACATACTCCGTGTCTGTTCCTTTTCTTCTTTGAAGCTTACATTGTCTAAGGAAGCTAACAGATTCGGTTGTGTGCTTCAGAAGACTTGCTAAATGGAACTATAAATTCGAAAGCACGGATATATACTCAGCAACAATATTTTTACAATGGATATACTGTACACAGACCAATAGTGTTAGATTAGACATAATTCATATAAATTTCCTTGTTTTCTATTACAGATCACGCTCCAGATCCCGATCGAAGCACAGGTCTGGGTCCAAGTCGTCCAGATCAAGAAGTCGCAGTTATTCCCGATCACGATCAAGATATCGATCTCTTAGTCCTTCAAGACATTCAAGAACACGCTCAAGATCTCGAGAACGATCCCGCTCGAGACATCGAACTCGAACTCCTTCAAGATCGCCTACCAGATCTAGGACAAAATCTCGATCAAGGTCGAAAGCTAGAACCAGGTCAAAAAGCGCGAGTCGCAGTCGATCTAAATCACGATCAAGACGATCACGAACGCGATCTTATAGTCACTCCTCGTCTCGCTCTCGCTCATCGTCACGGTATTCTAGATCACGATCAGGAACAAGGTCTTCCACACGATCGCGATCTAGGACCCGGTCTCGATCCGTGTCAATCCCTAGAAGGCGCGGATCGCCCTCCTTCTTAGACCGAAGGAGGATCACAAGGTAAGTAGAAGCAGGAAGCAAAGAGCCTGACTCTCATTGCTTCCTGAGTAAGGTGACAAAGTGTGGGACTTTAACAAAGGTCTACCTGGGACAAATGAATGTTTTTTCTCCGTCTGCAATATTTAGAGTTCGCAAAATAGAGTTGAATATTGTGCATTCATATTATACATTATATATCAGTCTTCAACGTTTGGGGTTTATGAAATAGAGTTCAATGTATTGCATATATGTTAGTTTTTCTGCTGCAACCATTGGGGTTTGTACACTTGAGTTAAATATAGTACTTTCATTATATTTTCTCTGCTTGCAGCGCTCGGGATTTCCGAAATTGAGTTGAATATAGTAGCTACATGTATATTATTTATCTCCGTCTGCAACAGATGGGGTTCATAAGAAAAAGAGTTAAATAATTTACACTCATAATGATTTTGTTATGTTTGCCCTACTTCTGATTGTCACTCTGTTCTTCCTCTTCTTTCCCTACTTGCTGTACCCATGCTCGCAAATCCAGTGTGAGAACATCCTCGTCAAACTTCAAAGGTAAAGTTAGATTGACTACACGCCCAGAGTAGGAAAACTACATGCACTGGCTCGTGCTGCAGATAATCTGCTATAGGACCCAGAGGAGCGTATGGCTGCAGTCGACCACAAATTTTTTGAACAGTAGCGTCGTAGCTGGAAGACTCTTGTTAACTGCACCCTTTCGACCGTCTCCATTCCTGGATGGGCCAGTGCTTCCCTCCTCTCGTGCCCCCCCCCCTCCCCCCAGTAGACTGCGAGTGGCAGAAATGCTGGCGGCGCATTACCGACTAGCGAGACTTCCTCTCTGGCGTGGGAATAGAACGTCCGACCCCGTGACAACGATCAAGGCGTTTTACCTCACCGCTCGGCCACTTGGCTAATTTCTCTCAACGTACCAAGTGCATTTCCCTTTCCTGAAACTCGCTTTGTGTCGACTGCAGCCGGACACTCCTCTGGGGTCGTTTGGCTTATATCTGTGGCACGAACCAGTGCGTGTGTATTTCTCAACGAGGTGCGGTTAAGTTGACTTTACCTTGACAGCTGTGTATGTAGGGAGGCTCGGACTGACGTATAGTCTGTTGTGCAGCGCACGGAAGCGACCCGTGCCATACCACCGCCCTACGCCGCCTCCCGAGAGCGACTCCTCTTCAGACGACAGCTCGTCTTGGTACAGCAGGAGTCGGAGTCGCAGTCCTCACCGCCGAAGCTACCACCGAAGGTCTCGCAGCAGGAGCATATCTTGGTCCAGGCGTCGGTCTCCCTCCTACACCAAGATTAAATAGGCTGTCCGTGTACTAGTCTCTCCTCTAGGCTGATGGTATCAGGTAACCCTGAATGTTCTGGCGTTTTAGTGTGTCAGTTCACGTTAACCCTGTCTCGTAGAAGTAGCTCTCTTTGCAACGTTGTACGGAAGCGCGGCGCTATGAAAGAAAGGGTTAAAAATTGCACGAACTTTCTTGCTTACCTGATGATAAATGTTATAGAAAATGCTATTGCTCGTCCCCGTGCATTCATTGCATTGGTAACTTATGCACTGCGGAGTCCTGTTTTGCTCTCAAGTACAGCAGTGAATTTTAGCTGTGCGCTCAGCTCTCCCGCCTACCAGATAACTGACTTCTAGCTCCTGAGATCCTACCAATGTACCTACCTGTAGCAAAGCATTTCTTTTGTTATCGTATGTGCAATACGCGATAGGACTATGCTTGAGGTCAGCCTCGATTAAACTATACTTTTCGTTAGGAACAACGAAGCCGAAACATACTAGTCATCAATCCAAAATTCTTGTACCTCCTCTCGTGTTGGATCTCAATTCGTGCCAGATCACTGACTTCAGTGCTACGGTATGCCTCAAGCTAGGCTTCTGGTG
Organism: Parhyale hawaiensis; assembly: GCA_001587735.2. Taxonomy (NCBI): domain Eukaryota; kingdom Metazoa; phylum Arthropoda; class Malacostraca; order Amphipoda; family Hyalidae; genus Parhyale; species Parhyale hawaiensis. Next base: position 7,417,946 of record LQNS02000226.1, read on the forward strand.
CACGGTGCCGGTTTGGTGCTTAAACAAATACGGTAATAAAAATGGGATGAGGTACCGTTATCATTCATGTATGGAGCGTAGACATTTGATCCATTGAATTAGTACCCAGTTATTGATATGTCATTCTAAGAGTTTGATTTATTATTAAATATCATCTGCCACGCTGCAAGGTTTTTCTGCTGAAAGCATAATGAACTGAACGCTGTAAATTTATTGTTGATATTTGTAGTATTTGTTTTTTATAACAAGTAGCCAAGCTACGAACTCTAATCTTAAAAATGCTCTGTCTGCTACCAAGCTGTGAAGTTGCTGTGCTCAGCTTGCTTTTGCAGAGGTAGTTTCAACTGCCAATTGGTAACATAGCTTATTGCTCCGTATCCCAACCCACTGATTTCTACACAAAAGTACAGGCATTCATGTCATGATTCTGTTATAAATCAGGTAGCTATAACTTACATGTCGTCCATTGAATACTAACACATCTTGATGAAGAGCTACCGTTAATCTCGAGCCAAGGAACTGAATGTATTCATCCATGGTGTTGAAGGACTTAGTAATTCTTACGGCTGGTGCAGACGCCAGTCTTATAAACTGTGTTCCTACCTTACAGCATTCGACTGCATTGCTGCGCCTGTTTAAATCATAGAAAGCACACAGAGCTATCCAAGACTTTCTTGATGATACTTGCCCGCCAAACTGACTTCACAGTTAACATTTTCACAAATATGTTAGTATACTTACAGCTGTGGTTGTAAGGATACAACGACACATTCCGATGTTTTAAAGCATCAACGTAGAGCTAACTATTAAAGTCAGAACCGGGCTTTAGTCACTTTATTTTTAAATCCTCAGTTCCATGTACGCTGTTGCCGTCATCCTAAAAGCCGGTACAAGTCAGTCTTTTGTACGTGTTCCGTCACCAGATGATTCGAATATTCTCTAGCGTTGTTGTAAACACAACTCTGTGTCAAACAGCTAACTAATGTAGTTACCTCCGCCAAGGAGGTTATGTTTTCATAGGGTTTGTCTGTCTGTTATCAAGATAACTCATAAAGTTATGGACGGATTTGGATGAAATTTACTGGGATTGTTCGGTATGTTAGGAGAAACAGATGATTAATTTTTGGTGAAGATCCGTCCATTTATTTGTTTGTTTGTCTGCCTCATTTTTGTCAATGCCATAACTCAAAAAGTTATGGGCTCATTTTCTTGAAATTTACGTGAGTTGTTAGGTTTATTTCGAAGAGTAATTAACCAAAATTTTGTGATCAGTTTGTTCGTTGTGTGTTTGTTTCTGTGTTTGATTTTATGCTTGTTAGCGCAAGAACTCAAAAACTTCTGAATGGATCTTTATGAAATTTACAGGAGTTGTTAGTAATGTTAAAAGCCAGAAATGATTGAATTTTGGTGCAGATCGTTTGTATGTTTCACTTATGTTTGTCATATTGTTTGTTAGCAGCATAACTCAAAAAGTTATAAGCTGATCTTCAAGAAAATTGCAGAGAGTGTTAATACTATCAGAGGGCACAAATGATTAGATTTTGGTGTTGCTACAATGAAAATCATGGTCTCAGCACCAATTCGAATTTTTCATCACCGGTGCCTTGTTTGGCAGAGGTCCCCTCCGGGGGCATAGGATGGGCCATAGGCCATAGAGTTAGGTTAGTTAGGTTCGCCCATCCTACGTTATGGGAAGTAGCGCCCCAGGGGGTAAGTGTAGGTTACTTTACCCATTAGCTAGGCCTTCGGGAGGTCTGTTTTTCGTGCCCACTTTGCTTCCTTCCTTCCACTTTCATACTCCTACTGATCTTACTGTTGTCTGTTCTTCCTCTTCTTTGCCGACTTGCTGTTCCCATGCGCGTTGATCCTGTGTGCGAACACCTTCGTGCATGGGTTCCCCGTTTTTCTATCGACATACTATATGTCCCTTCCTTTTCCTCTCTTAGAAGAGCTTAGTAATTATTTAGGGAATCTTAAATCTTCTTATACTACTACTTTGGCGGAGGTATGCGCGCTGAGAGTGCTCTAGTTATTACTGCATTAGCCAGCAAGACAGTTTTTTTGGCGATTGCCATTAAGAAAGTGACGGATATCTCTTCCTCAAATTTTTTGGGCGAAATAAACTCAAAGCTGTACACTTCGCTGCTTGTAAACGATACAGTAACGCAGTCGGACGATTAGCTGAGAGAACGCGTTCAAAAAACTCTCGAGTTAGGTACTGTTGACCAGCCTTCAGCCTGCCACTGATCAGAAGGACCGATTAGTCACGCGTTACAGACGCCATTAAAATAAATCTAGGTTCATTGAAAACCAGAGAGTGTTAATACAGTGTCATTAGTTTGTTGTTGAAGCCCAAATAATTGTTTGGCAGCATTACATTAACATGCTTACTTAATTCGTAGGTAAACAAATACATTATCGCGTGGATGTCCGTAATGTTGACCCCGTGGTATCGGGGATCACATTACTTTGAAAATATCTCGGAGTGTTGATACTTCTGCTGCAGAATCTTTGGTGTAACTGTCTTGCTGATCCTTCTGCTGCTGCTGCTGCTCAATGTACGACAGGATTCTTCTTGCACGTGTTGAGTGTGTGTATTTTTAAACGCTACAGTGACGATTTCTGCTTGCGCTCTAGCTGCTGTACCGTGATCGTAATTATTGTGTAAAGGACTGTCTACGCGTTCGGTTTTTGAACGAGTTTACCCATCCCATCGTCTGAATGTTGTGTAGCGTCGCTGTAAACACAACCGTGTGTACGCCATCAAATTAGTTTCTGCGGAGAGTGCCACCACGCAAGTCATGGAGATATCTTCAGATTTGGACTGAAATAAAACTCCGAACACAGTGTAGTTTTCTGCTGTTTGTAAGCTCAGTAAAACATTCGGACGATAGGAGGAGTGAAGGCGTTCAAGTTACTAACGTGTAGACGGGCAGATTCAACAGTCTGCGACCGTTGCCATGAACTTGTAACTCGTAAGAATACTAGAAAAATGAACGTAGTTAAAAAAAGAAAGCACTCTTTAGCGTAACGTGACCATACAAATTCTCTGCACTGTTACGGCAGTCAGTTACAGAGGTACGAAAGATATACGGTGTAAGTTTAATAAGTACAACAATAAGCGACAGTGAATGGACATGCTTTAAAAAAAAATTACCATTAATATCAATTTCAGACCCATACCAGATTTTGTTGAAGATCCATGAATTTCCGTATCAAATTCAGTATTTAGCTCTCCTGGTAGTTTTAAGCGATTTGCAAAGCTGCTTCTAGACGCGCAGTTTTCTTTTACAAAGCTGCAACAATTGATTTCTATAGCATGCTGTTCAGTTCTGAAAGCGAAGACTTGTTCGAAGTATTTTTCCATCTTCCTAAAACCCATAGGAACCATCTAGACAACCTACTACCCGATCACAATAATTCTGATGATTGAAGCATAATAATTTATTATAGATTGTACATAAGATGTTTTAAAATGCATCATGTGCACGCGTGATGAGTCATACAACAGATGAGATTAGATATACTCAACTGCAGTACGGTATTGTGTAGAGATTGTTTTTCCTCTACTGTTACTAACGCTCTTTTGTTCCTTACCGCCAACTGAAGTGGGAATCTCCGCCACGGTCCTGGAGGCTGGTAGCCCGTCAGGAATAGAGGCTGTTTAACCTTGTAGAGGTGGGGCGGCTGTTTCTGACCATGCCCTTCACCCCGGGCCTGAGCGGACCGCAGTGATTTGTAACCTGCTATGGTGTAGCGGAAGTCTTTCTTTGCTACTGATGGCACTCCCTCTTGTATTGAGCTCGATGCTCGGCTTGACGTATTTGTTTCCTCTTCACTCTCGAGCCCACTGTACTTCTTTTTCCTTCGCTCCTACTCTTCTTAATTGAGGTATTCAAGTTTCGTATTCCTTTCAACTGAGACGTCATTCTTTGCACTCTTTTCATTTGAGATATTCAATCTTCATATACTCCTTCCGACTATTACATTCTTTCACGCTCCTTTCAGCCGAGACATTCGTTTTTCACAGGCCTTTCAACTGAGCTATGCATTCTTCGTACTCTTTCTAGTGAGGTATTCATTTTCGTATGCCTTTCAACTGAGACAGGTCGTGCATGCTTCATACTTCTTGCAATTGTTCTGTCCGTTTTTCGTTGCGTACTCGCAGCTGTTGTATTTTCATACTAGTTTCAGTTGCATTTTTTGTACTCCTTTGAACTAAGCGATTCATTCTTCGGACTATTTTATACCGAGATAGATACATACCTTCTGTTCAGTGCAGCTTACAATTGCTGCGCTAGTAGTCGTAGCACTAAACTACTACGGATGATGTTTTCGCCGTTCGTCGCAATCTCTCCCACTTGACTATTGCCGCGCGTGAGTTCATTTCCCTCAGTTTTCCGCGTGTTAGTTTTGTCTTTGGAGCGTAGAGAGCTGTGAGGGTTAGAACGCTCAGAAAAAGCGAATATATTTTTTCTGCAGCTCACCTCACTGCGTAATGGTTGTACTTTTCACGGTTGAACCCTATATTATGGGAAGCAATGACCCCTGGGGGACTCTGAAGCTCACGTTAGCCAGGATTTCGGGACGTCTTTCGTGTGTGCCCACTTTACTTCCTTCCACTTCCATACTTCTGTGATGCTTTGTTCTGATCGTCCTTTTATTTCCGCACTTGCTATTCCCATGCACCCTGATCCTATGTGGGAACACCTTCCTACACGAGTTCCGCGTTTCTATCGTACTGTATGGCCCTTACTTTTTTCTGTTAGATTTTTTTTTATTTCGTGGACACAGAGGCGCAAAGCTATACAATATAATAATAACTTTAATAACATCATTGAATCCGGTAACTGATTGATGCACCCGCTCAGGGGGCATAGGATGGGCTTTAGAGTACCTACAGGGCTACATTTGTCAAGTCCATCCATCCTATGTTGCGAGTCGCGCTCCCAGAGGAACTCAAAGGCTTCTTTAGCCTCAGCTAGACATTCGGGACGTTTTCCTTCGTGCCCGCTTTATTTCCTTCCATTTGCAGTCTCCTATTCTTGGTGCTGTCTTCCGTTTTTCCTTTACTTTCCCGACTTACTGTTCTCATAAGCGTTGATCCACTTGGAGAACCCCCTCATGTTTGAGTTCCCCATTCCGTCTTTTTCCTCTTTTATTCGTTCTAAACTGTTAGAGGAGGCTCCAGCTGTTCACTAATTCCATTTGATTATTGTTTATGCAAACTTTCTGTTGAGCGTTCTCATTTATTTGTGGCATATTAGTATTTTCTGCGCGTACCTATATTTTTTCCTTGTTGTTTTCGCTTCTTGTGCCCATGCTCGCGGATCCTTCAATTTCAGCGCATGAATGTCTGTTTTGCTCTTTCGATCACAGAGTCTTCCCGAGTAGGGAGCCTTGAAGTAGAAGAACAGTTACAAAAGTTATTGTAATACGGTTGTGTCACAACTGACGAACAGTGAGATAGCTTGTTAAAATTTTCGTGTCATCCAAGTCCTGTTCAAATGGTCAATATTACAGTATATGAAAAAATTCGACACGCACTTACAGTTGTACCACTTCATTAGATAAGAACAATTGTACGAACGCGTTTTGCAGTAATCACGTTCTTCATTATGCTTAGGAAATTTAATTTAAACTTTATTTATGCTAGTCTTTTAATATCAAGTTGATCTCGATATCTCTAGTCATTACGGGTAGCTAACAAATGCTAGTCGCACCCTTCAAAGCATAACTTATTTTGCCATTGCTAGAGACATAACACTATTTAGGGCACTTTCGATAGGCCGACAAAATTAAGACTTCGAGATTTGACTTTTCTGGAACTTCATACAGGTGCGCTGGCTTCGATCTGTTTACCCCCGTTTCAGGCGCTTTTCCTTATTTGGTTACTTCGGAGATTTCCAAAACTTCAAATTTTGCTCCTTAAGTAGAGTTTCCAGTGGGCTCAACATAACTGCATTGTTGCTAGCACTGTCAGCAGGATTCAAAGTGGTGAAGCCAACCTTCTTGTCCTGAAGTTTGGGACACGTAGCCCTGTAAGTCGTCACTTCGCTGGTCACTCGAAAGCCCCCTTAATTCAGTGTGTATATCGAAGGTTTGAGCCATGCGTTATTGTTACCACAATATTGCTATGTTTTTCTAGGTAATATTTGCTCCGTCACAAACTACAAACTGATCAACGTTTGTCTTTCGTACAGTACTTACGTGGCATTTTTCCACCCGGAATCTCTTGTGTTGCAATATTCTTTGTTATTTACTTTTACGCTCATTTATTTATGTCAATGTTTCCTAACAGCGTAGTCAGTAGAGTTTGATTAGACCATGTACTTACTTAAATGTTAGTAAGGCTAATTCTTATTTTAAGTGTTGGTTTTCATTACAACAATTACACTTAGACGGTAATTATGTTCTTCAGTTCATTGAGTGAAACATTGTCTAGTTTATTTAATGTCACTTCAATTTCCGCTGAGGGACAGTTTTTTCCGGCACAGAAATGTATGATCGAAAATCACTTGTTACTAATGCCAGCAATACTCGTAAAAAATACTCAAGTTTGTGTGTGCAGAGTATACTAATGTATGGCCAGGAATTTTAAAAATATGAATAGGCTGGTGTGCAGGATATATGTAGAGAGAATAGTGGTTTTCTAAGAGTTTAAGTTCGATTCTATAGCAGTTTCCCTATTGTACAGGGCTGAACTTCATTTGGCCATCGTTACAAGTTGGACGATACTCGGCAGAGCAGGAAGTTTGCTAAAAATGATGTTCATACACCCCGTCTCTGTAAAGGCTTTTGAATTACTATCAATTGTGTTGAATGAGAAGAGTATTACAAAACTTGTAGTGGGTACGACAAGTAAGGAAAGCTTAAGTTAGGGCTGTTGTGTAACTCTAAATGTTCCCTACTTCCGTTGTTTAGTTACGTCGATAATGGAACGATGCAAACGTGTATGTTGATTCTGGGTGAATCGTCTGGTTGTTTCGACTCTCACATAGTACTTGAAAAATGTGAAATTCAAATTGAAAACTCAGCGCTCTTAAAAAATTACCCATATAAATTCTTCTGTACAAAACTTAGGTAATGAGACTGTTGAATAATTTTTAAAAAAAGCTCTTGAGATGCAGCGGCAAACTTGAATAAATGTGGCCGGACTCTGAAGTTTCTATTACTTCCCCAACAGTGCAGCCACAGCTCAGAGAGGGTCCACGCAAAGTTCCTGTAGTCGGTAGATGTATTTGATCATAGTAAAAATATAGGTTTCTTTGCCATATAAACATTGACGAACGTGGACATCAAAGAAAAATGCAAAACATGCAGTCAGCTACACAGTTACTATTAACTAAAATACGCTTTATTTTTACATACTTATAAACTTATATTAATCAAGCTAGAGAAGGAAGGACGCATTTTATATCCACCTAAGTGCACATGGAACATAACTTCTGTGTTCTCTCGTAAAGGAAATCTGCAAGGTATCTAAATTAAAACCAATCCACGACAACCAAAATCACTACAATAAAAAGGACCGTTTCACACATATTTGTGAAGATATTTACCACGATCGAAATAAAAACAGATTTCACGCATATAGCACACAACTAAACATCAGGCACTCTCGTGAAAAATAAGAGAAAGGACGAGACTAATACATAAAGAGCACGATATATTCATACAGGAACTGAGATCATAATACATAGCTACTCTACTTGCAACATCACTGGCACATACGAAGACAGAAGCAGGACGGTCGACACAACGACGTACTGGCGACAGGGACATTTGCAGGATAAACAGTTTACCGTCCGCTGTAACCTTATCCTTCTCAGGCTGTGTGGTTTTGCTAGGAGGGTTCTTTCTCCTTACGGGAAAGAGAGCTCTTACAGCAGGGACGAAGCGCAACCTGAGAATGACTGGGCTATCCCATTGAAACATACTATTTTTCAGGACGGTAGTGATAGTGCTATTCTTACAAGAGCCATAAGGGCTTACTGTATGGGTGACACCTCCTTGTTTGTACGAACAGCACTACTGTTCATGGGATACAATGGCCTTTAGGACAGCAACGAGTTAAACCTTTCGCCGAGCAAGAAGCCCTTTATGGTTACTTTCATAATGCTAGTTCCACTAATGCGGTTTTCAGCAGCCTGGTCTAGCGTTAAGGAGCAGGAGCAACACAGAGGAATCTAAGCGACTGGGGCTAGGTCGCTCGTCAGGATGCGTGCTCAAATGTCACTAGTAACGCCGAAACACGTGAGCAGCAGCGGGCCCAACAGGGTAATCGTACTGGTTGCAGCGGCGTAACGTAAAGAGACCAGTACAGTAATACCTAGAACATTCTTCTTCCCATGAACAAGCTCTGTCACTCAATGGGACCGCACTCATCATATGTACACGAAATACTTTAAGGCACATGCGGTGGCAGGGAAAGAACAGCTATTATACTAATTTCTGACCTTATACATACACGACAGTACACGAAACAACTGATAAGTAAGCAATTAGGTTCGTACAGAGGACCTAAGAAGGAAGAAGGATTTGTGTGGCAAGAAGTGGTAGAGATGCAAAGCCTGTTAATGACGCAAAACAATTATTGCGCAGGGACCCATTCCTTAACGTGGTAATCAATGAGAAAAGGTTTCATTGATTGGGACAGCTAATCTCACTAGCTTCAATTTGTTCGGAACTTCACTCATAAGCGTTAAGTGTCGCTCTCTGCACAGAGTTTCGGCCGATAATCCCTAACCGATATCCTCGAAAGAGCCCCAAAGCCAATTTCAACGACGCCTTGCCTGGTGAACAGGGCTTTCATCTGGGTGCAGGGCGCCAACATATATATAATTAGGAAGCCGGAAGAACAAAAAAGGAATAAGGATCTGTCCACACACAATTATACAGACACTATACAATGAAATGTAATAAGTTCGTAAAAACTATTTTTTCTGAAAACAAATAAAACGGTAGCTTCTAAGCAGATAGCTACTTGCTTAACACTATTAATCATTTGCACCAGTTCACTTGGCAGGCAAAATACAACACAGCAGATCGGAAGTAAACACAATAATGAGCTTGCCTTCAACAAATCATCCCGATCTAGAATAGGCCATCGCTTTGCCCGACAAAAAGTTATCGGTACTTTTGTTTCAACTTCTGCCTCAACCTGCGTTAGAGTTCCGTAGGTGTAAAGGTAAAGTCAACTTTGACAGTACCCTCCACTGGGAAATCCACACGCACTGGTTCATGCTGCAGATATAGGCCAACTGGCCCCAGAAGAGGAAGTAGAGCCCCAGTCGATCATGGGTTGCAAAGAACTACGGCGCCGAAACGGAAGGTTCAACGACCCGAGTCCCCCCCCCCCCACCCTGTTATTCCTGGTCATGCAGGTGCCCCCACCCAGTTCCGTACACTAAGCAATTGCCGACTCAGCACGCCGGATACCACAGAGATTTCTTGACATGCTAGTCGCTCGAACTCGGCAACTCTAGAACGGAAGTGAGTCACGCATGTCATGCTGCTGTTGTGGGATGACCTAAACGATCTACTGGCGTTTCACAAGAACCTCGAGGGCCACAGCAATTTCTTCCTAGTACACAAATGCATTCTGTTGGTACCTATAATTTACCCAGCTTGTACTTCTTCGCTCTTTATGTCGTACCAACCTTTCAGGAAAAAGAACCCTCGTAAGGAAATAGGACAGCCAGAGTAAGCTACAGTTGAACTCCTCAATGGCTAAAATTGATTGATTTTGCTAGCATTAATAATGCCCCCATAAGGGAACACTGTGGGCCAACTCATTATTTAGTGCATTTTTTTTAATACGGTTGACAGACGATTTTGGTATCCGGAATAACACTGGACGGTATGGGAGTAATTTCACAACAGTTGCCATAGTAGTAGTGGGGTGGGTTACTAGCACCGATAGCAACACGCCCGCCCAGCCCGGGGATAAAGAAAGTAGTGAAGTACCCATCTAGCTTCGTCTGTCCGTAGGTAATGGGTTAATGGAAGCAAATTAATAGCTGCTTCGTTGATACAGTCAATACAGTATTACTATTACCTACCATCTAATACTAAGAATGACCGTCGTGTGTTTATAAATATATATATTTATATGTTTGGTGTCACGCTCTTAACGAAATAGATAGGC
>LQNS02000226.1:7433712-7443930 GCA_001587735.2 Parhyale hawaiensis
GGGTTTCCCTGAAACGGGATGGATGAACAGGAAATTGTTTGTGAGGGGCCGAGCCGGTTTTCTCTAGGTAGAGCTTGATGGCTGTTACTGGGCAGAGGGTGCGTCTGTGACCCAGGGGTGGAAAGCTTTAGTCCGGGGGCGTTGGGTGGCGATGAGTTTAGTTTTTTAAATAGAAACCCAGGAGCGGCGGAGAGGACGACCCTGTCTTCAGTAAGTAGGAGGTTCATCCGGGTGGTAGCTGCCAGTTCGCATGCTCTGTTACCTGACGCAAGGGCGGCCAGACACAGGGTCATCAAGAAGAGACCGTGGATAGTAGTTGGTTGCGGAGCGAATGGAGGAGAGCTGAAGGTTCCAGGACATGGTCGATGGACCATTGCCGCACCTTCAGTTTGGTAGGTGGGTTGCGGAGGCACTGCCCTCTTGCAAGTAGGGAGAAGGTATCCGATGTGAGGTCAATCCCGAAAGCGTTGAGAATCGGGAGCTTGAACTGGGAACTGTAGTTTAGAATAGTGCGAGGTTCCGGATGTCTGTCGTCTTCGCAGGCGATAAGGATTCTTTCAAGGTTTGAGGCGTGATGCAAGACACATTGGCGGGCAGCCAATCCTTGGAGGCCTTCCAGACGGACTGAGCCTGGCGCGATGTCGAGGCCCAGTGGGCGGAGGTGAGGTTTGTGGCCACCCTTTCTCCGAAGGAAGAGGCGAAGACTTCCTTTAGAAATTGAATGCGATCCACTTTTTGGAGGCGGGCCGTCCATTTCTCGTTGCGTCCGGTAGGGGTGGTTGGACCTATTTAGGATGTAGGAAACCATGGTTCTGCTGGGTACCCTAGGAAAATGGCGACGCCGTTGTGACTGTATGTCCGAAGTTTGGTTTTTATTATCGTGGGAATGAGCCATTTCGCGGGAAAGAGATAGATTTACGACCAGTGGTTCCAGTCCCAGGCGAGGGTGTTGCATCCTACCGTCCTCGGGTCCGGGTGAGGGAAGAGGCAATTTGGGGGCTTGGCGTTCTTGTGTGTTGCCATCAGGCCGATTTTCATCGGACCCCGCCAGGTTGTCAGCTGATGGAAGAGGTTTTGGGGTAATTCCCATTTCAGGAGCGGAGGAGAGGACCAGCTCTGGCTGAGGGCATCTGCTCTGGTATATAGTAAGGTAGAGATGCGGAAAGCTTGGATTGTGAGTTTCCGCTCCTCCAGTAGTTGGACTAGGAATAAGAGATCCCTCCGAAGGGTGCGGGATCCACAGGAGTTTGTTGATCGAGCATTGGGCTGGAGCATTGTCGGTGAAGAGGTGGATGTCGTGGTGAGACAGATTGAGCTGGAGTAGGGTGCAGCGTACTGCTCGAATTTCCAGGGTGTTGATGTGGAGGGTCTCTTCGTATAGAGACGAAGTTTTGTATGAGAAAATCTCTGCTGGGCGGAGAATGCTTGTTATTTAGGGCCGGGTTCGGAGGTTATGGGATTTGGTTAAGATAGGACCTTTGGTGATGTGGGGAGGACGATTTGACATCTGTGGGCAAGCTTCCGTCCAGGAGGTGGTCGCTGATTCGTTCGCTCTGTTGCCAGAGTCAGGGGTGGTCAAACCCAGAGTTCTGTGGAAAAGCGATGAGAAAGCTGGCGGTTTTTGGCCGTCGGCTGAAGCCCCTTGGGGGACCTTGTATGTTGGGCGGCGAGCGGAACAACGGCCCTCTCATAAGGAAGGAGGGGGGAGGTTGCTAGGAAGGAGTGAACCACGGGGGACCTACTTGCTGCTCGTAGTGCGATAATCTAAGAAACTGAAATCTTCGCAGGTGATGAGAATGAGAATTTCTCACCAGATTGAGGGAAAATCAAAACACTCTCGGAAGATCTTCCGTAGTCTGAAGTTTGGGCACTACCGAAGTGAATGGGCTTCTTCGCTGGAATGAAAAGCGATGAGGGTCAGGGGAATTTGACCCGAGCGAAGGGAGTAGCAATCCATAGGTATCAGAACCGGGTGGGGAGCGGAGAGACGGAGTCTCGTGTTGTAGCCATCGGGTTGATATCCACCGAGCCTTGTAGATTCGCTAGCCGATGGAAGATCACATTCCGGAAGAGAAAGAATGGGAAGGTTCAAGGAATCCGCTTTGTAGTAAAGCGGAGTTGAAAAGTTGCAGCCTTGGATTTCAGGTTCCTCTCAGAGGAAAGATCTTGGCGGAAAAACTCCTGTAACGATTGTAATTGGAAGGATTAGTCACGCGGAGACCAGTTCCTGAAGGGTTGTATCCCAGAGTTAACCCCCACCCCTTTTTTTTGCCAGTCAGGGGCGTCCGACCGGCGAAGGTCGGAGTGAGAGCGATGCAGGAGAATTCCGTCCGCTCGGTGAAGGGCACGAGGGTCCCAGGCACATTCGCCTAATCCAGGTGCGGAGAGAAAGGGGGCTCGATTGTCCCTGGCGAGGAATATAGTTCAAAGTAGCAGAGATTGTAAGGAGAGCGGGAGGAGAGTGAGTCCACGTTGCTCGAGGGAATACCCCGGTGTTCTTCTCGTCTGCATCTACCGGACTCTGAGCCACTGGGATCTTATAGTAGTTTGGAATTTATTCGTCCCCCCTTTTGAGGCCTTGAAAAGGCCGGGCCTCCGCATGAGTACCTCAGAGGTGGTGTCTTCACCGACCGTCTGCGAGCCGGTGAAGATGATCCAATCGTCGAAGTAAGCTGGAGTCGGTGTGCCCCGTTGGGGAACTACGGGGACCAGATAGTGGTAACTTTGTAGTATGGCCTTAGGAGTATAGCCCGGAAGAGGGAAAAAGGTTAGACGATACAAAGATAATATGACCTTGCTAGCGAGTGAGCCTGAGAGAGTAACCAGGTTCAAAAAAGTCTTTCTTACGAGCTGAATAAGAGCCGAGAAGCTTTCTGCTGTTCTAATAGGAACAATCGAGGTATGGTAGGCTAGGAGGTGCTCCCTCAGAGGGAAACGGTATTTTTACGGTAGATGAAGGGAAAATCCCCTTTGGGGATGAGTTGCTGCACTGTAGATTGGTAGCGGAGTAGAAGTAGACAGCTCCCAATTTTTCAGCAGCTACCTTTGTCGAAGGCAAGGCCTTGTGGTCGACAGTGGTTCAACTGATATTGATCTTTAGGTCCTCCGACAGGACCTCGTGAGTGGGCGCGGGAGGTTCCCACGTGCACGTGGATACCGGGAAGGGTGAGGCGTCCGTGTATCGGAGCTCAAAAGCTGGTGATATCGACGGCATACTCGCCGTCGTCATAATACTGACGATTGGTGCTCTAGGAACGACAGGTCGGTCTAGAGTGTATTTAGAGAGGCACGGGAGTGCTCTGTACGGTCTTACCAAGGGAAGACTTCGAAGTTCGCAGAGAGCGGTGTATATTGAGGGCTCTGCGTCATTCGGTAACCAAAGGGGTTACAGAGTAGATAGGAGTCGCTGTAAGATGGATTCGTTCTCCGAGGGATTCCCAGTATTTGATCTAAGGAGACAGCTATTTCTTATTTTGACGATGAGAGGCGGGGAGGAGATTCTCATCCTAATTCCCAAGGTCTGCGTGGGATGTTGGGAGTGTCTGCCGAAGGACACCTCAAATGGTCTGGGAGCCCACTTGGGGGCTCTTTTGTTTCTGAGTAGGCTTCGAAAAGTATGGAGATGCGATGGGTATACAGAGTCGGGGGACTTGTTGGGACCGGCGAAGCCTAGAGAGTCGCTGTGCTTTGATGGGTAAGCTGTCGAAGCTCTTTTTCCAGGAGCTGATTTGAAGGGAGGTCGTATTGCTCCTCTCCCACGTGAGGCCGTACTAGCGTATCTGGATTAAATGAGTATCTCTTAGGCAGAGTTTCCTCTAGTGTGATTCGCAAGCTACTAGGAGGGTAGGGTATGAGATTTCGACACTTTCAATGCGCGCTAGAAGAACTGGGATGAAGGCCGGGGAAATACGAAGTTTCTAAAGACTATTACAGAAGACAGCAGCGATGACCGGACTTGGTTAACGGTGTTTCGACTCTCTATAGAGGGCAGCTGCTAAGCTGCACCGGTGGATCTCTATCGAACATGAGTTAGTTACTGTGGTTACTCAATTGCCTACGGAGGAGTTCTCAACTCTGTATAGAGGTTATGAGAGCTTTTACGGGGAAAGATGTAGAAGGTCGCTCTTCCTGCTAACGAGGGAAGTAGTAAGGTTCGTGGGTTCTCTAAACCAACCCTCTAAGCCAAGGTGGCAGATCGAACGAGACGACCGACTTAGTCAGCAGGATTCTACGTTCTTTCATGTGGGAGGCCCCGGCAGGGCTGTCCGCTCGAGTGATACAAACTCTACCTTGTTTCCCTGCTCGCCCGTAGCCGACTGGAGACAAGGGGGAAATAGGCCCCTTGGTTGTCTAAGAATGGTTACGCCCGCGGTGGCCTTCCTAATAGAAAGTTTAGCTCAACGCTGAAAGTCTTGACTTTGTGCCGATCGTTAGGTCGCTTCCGAACACAGTGTACTTCCGGAGAGAAGGCATCGAAAGGACTAGACTCGAAAAAAAAAAGCGGTAACGTGTTCCTTCAAGGGCAAGAAGAAGACTGGAGCAGAAGTTTAGTGAACTAAGCGAGAGATGGAGAGCAAAGCGCCGGTGGCAAACAGGGGTGGAGGTCGTCTGTCTGGGATCCTTAGTTCCAACCTGCCCGCGGGTATAACCGCTAAAGATAGGGCTGTGGACATGGAGGAGGCTATTGAGAATGGCTGCGGGCTCAGGATTTCGGAGATCCGCGCCTTCAAGCTGTGAGCTTTAGGGCTCCGAGCTTCGCAGTGTCGATGACGACCTATGTGAATTATACTTCTTGACCCCGGGAGATGTAAGGGCGACGCGACTTCGACGGTGTAGGAATAGCCTAACCCCTCCTGAACATCGAACTTCAAGAATTGAGGTTCGGACGCAAGGAGCTACGTATGTGAACCGTCGGTGGAAGCTGTAGCGATGCGGGTGATGTAGGGTCCGCTTCTCCTAACAATTTCCTGCCAGCAAGGTAGACACTAGTTTCCCAAGCCCAAACTTTCGAGGGGCGAGCATCGAGTATCGACCCCGAAACTAGATTCCCAATGTTGACATTGTCAGGAAGAGTAGACGTGCTGAGGGAAGGAGGACCCTGATTCCGAGTTCGAACATCTATATTATACTAAAAGTCTGTGAACCGGTCTTGCTTGCTTGTTTATTTACTTGCGTCTTGCTTGTAATCTTGTTTGACACATCTTCACTTTTAGATAGGGAAGAAATTCCACGGTAGTCTACCCTCTCCTATGGGGCATGGATTAGCTCTTTAATTCGATTGTGTCTGTGATACGGAAGTTGAACTGAGCTGGGCCTCAAGAACAGGCATGATCAATTCAGCGGTTCCATGGGCAATACAACTGAAATACGTTACATATAACAATTTGACTTTGCTTACAACCTGGATGCTGAAAATTCGTTAGATGAGCAAAGAATCTGTTGATAATGAACCGAACGGGCCGCTCCTTGATAGGCAGAAGAGAAGGGCCGAATAGCGGGTGGTCTATGCCCAGCTATATAACACCTGCTTTTATTGCAAAAGCGAAGACGATCGTGATGGCGACCCTACGGGTCACGGGTCGTCTAGTCGAAACTAGATTTCCTTTCGGCCCCGAAACGTAGATTCCCAAAGGCTTCGTCGACAGGAAGAACTGAAGTGATGCGGGACAGAATTTCTTGATACGTTGTCTTATCAATGTGCAGAGATGTTCGACCCAGTTAAGGGCATACAGATGTGAAGAGGCTAACACTAGCACAGGAAAAGAAGCGTTGCGCTGGAAGTGACGAGCTGCGCTGGAGGAGATGTTGCCTGTGCTGAGACCCAAGACGATCTGAGGTACTGTGGCTTCGGCCGCCTGAAAGGACCTAACTCCTCCCAGAGGGGCGGAGGGGAGAGTGCTGACGTCACAGAAGTTTCCAGGAACATCTAGCGAAGGAAACCCGCTAGAAGCGCCCGCTCGAATTTTTCTTTTTCTGTTCTTTCTCCACAACCTTCTTCGTCTCTGGGGAAATGAAACAAAGAAAGAAATATTACTGAAAGATCCAAGAAAGGCTATTGCAGGCCAACACAATTCTGAAATGAGGGGAAAAATAATACCAATAATAAAAAATTTTTAGCTAAACTGTCTGAACAATTAGATATGAAAAAGGATAAAGGCTCGCGCAAATAACACTGAGCGATCCCGAAGCAAACTGTAGGAAACAGTTACCATATAGTTAAGCCAGTGGCAAATGGATTAAGAGACTGAAAAGGGCAAACATGTCCAGGGGAATTGGCACATAATATTGCTAAAGTAATTCAAACCGATAGGTCAGTTTAGGGTATATACATCGTACTTGCTTGGATAATTTGACATTAATGAAGAAATAGGTGCTAAAAAAGCACATGTTGGTGTCACGAAGAACACAGACTCTGTTCACGACTGAGTTTGCAGGCGCATAGAGAGAGGAAACAGACACACATAGGCGAATGGAGTGCGCGAAACGAAGGAAACTCAAAGAAGCAAAAGTTGGAAAATAAAACTTTGGCTACAAAAAGCCTAAAGCCGGACAACTGACCATACAAGATTACTACCACAATGCTATTTTCGGGAAAGCGTTGCTCAGCCTCCAGGCCAAGGGTTAACCTGATACTCGTTTTAATAGGGTGTTAGCGCTCTCGTCTGTAAAAACTAATCAAATTTTCCGGTGAGTTATTTTACAGTAGCAATTGTAACTAATATTAACATAGCTACCAGTGGCAAGTGTTCCAGAGATAAATGTCCCAATGAGATATTCACTTTTTAAATATGAACGTTCCAACTCTTGTAAGCTTAACAATCTGCAACTCCCCAAACGTAAACTACTAAACAGAACATAGGGCTCAAATGTGACAACCTGGACAACATGTATCGATTACCAGCAGTTTGTGCGCTCTACCATACACGACCTGAAGCACTGCTTGTGTGCCCAGCAACAGGACGTCTCATTGATTTCAAGGATTTCACTACAATAAGCAAATTCGCATGAGTTAACACTGAACGTTCCAGTACACAGGATAGCCCATGATAGCTATACAACAACGTACGAATTATAAAATAGGAACTTTTATAATGCAAGAAGATATTTTACGAACTTTCTGTGATGCACAAAGTTTTCTACTGCATGTTTCACATCAAAACCAGAGAAGCTAGAGGAATGGTAATTTTCACCACTGTCCAAGTGTAATAGCTACCTTCTAAATACGTAAGCAGCAAGTAGGATGATGCAAGCCCACTGCACATATTCGATGAACGCTACACAGCAACCAGACCACACTTGCAGTTATGATGCAATAACTGTGACTTTATCTTCGTGTTAGTAAGAGTCCAGCAAGTCTAGCGCTCAAACAAAATAAATATATCCGGGTAATTTTCAACAATGAAAAGATATTCCTAGAAAACACCTGAAGAAAATTACAATTTTAAGTGTGGAACTGGGATTTGTAATAAGGCTGCTCTAGAATCTCTGTTTTCAATGCGCATCCAGCGTAATACTTACACTTGATGGAGCAGATCAAGGACCTTGAGCCAGCGCGGGGAACGCCTCTTCTCCTACAGACACACAATCATCATCATCACTGTCGGCAAGAAGCTGCATGTCAGCATACTTTCTTTTATTAGCGTGGGCAATAGCTGCTTGAGTCTCTGGCATCACAGAACCACCGGCACGGCACCTATTGGCCTCACCGTCACAGCCGCCTCGCTGCTTCGATACAGCAGCAGCGGTACCAGGATCCCGAGTGGTACGGGCACTCAAAAACAAGTTGTCATCATCACTGTCATCCACAATATTTTCAGCAGGCTTGGGCCGACTGCCAGCACCACCGGTGACACGCACAGTAGCAAGTCGCCTGTCTTCTTCCTGCAGCTCTTGCTGCTGTTCCTGTGCCTTCTGACGAGTGCTGATGACGTTGGGTGCCGTCCCATCACATCTGTCCGCATGAGCCTGCAAATGTACACTACCATCAGGCTCAGGCGCTGCCAATGTAGAAATGTTCAAAGCAAAGCTACATTCCAAACCTTAAATAAGAATAGTAAAGCACTTTCGTACTGCACACTGGCGTCATGGAAATAATCGCAGCCAAGCCCTATTTCATTAATTCTTTCATGATTAAAAAAAGACGCATGGCAGGAACACAAAATATTGTGAGCTCACCTCAATTCTATTGGGGGCAAAGAAAGCGAAGCAGAGCGGGCACTGGACATCGGCAGGCGCTTCTGGTGCAGCAGCTACTTGGCTTTTGGCAGGCCGACCTTTGTGCGCCTGACTGGACTGCTCCAACAACCGACGTCTCTCTTCCATTTGCATTATCAGCTCCTGCTGCTCAGATGTGTGTCCCGACGTACGCCCAGAGGACCTGGGACTGCTTAGTAACGGATCTGACTTGTTGCCGTCGGACCTGCAGTCCCGAATGCCAGCAGTCTCTCGTGCAGGTGAACTGCGTGCTGTGCCTGTGTCACTGGCAACAGACGACTGCCCCAAGTGTGACCGACACACGCTCTGGGAAATAATTACAGTCGTAAGGCATGATGGTCATTAGGGAACTGGAGATACAAGTACAAGATACAAGTAAACTCACAGACTACGAGTGCATTAGTGGTACGACAAGTGAATTGTTTAACGTCATGATCTCCCGCCTCTCATAGTTAAGGATTACGGGCTTGGACGGTGCAAAGCTAATGCCAGGACTTCAAGCTTGGCTCAGGCCTTTCGCTCACCGGACGCCCTTCCTGCCGTGAACCAATGACACTTGCTGGACTCTAATATCAGCCTGCTGATACAGCAGCGAGCGCTGTAACCACTACGCCGCGGCGACCAGTATCATTAGTGGTACAAGTACTGGGGTTAAATAAAATAATATCGACGATAGAAATTCAACTCCAATATCATCAACGAACCATTAGTTAACAAGAGCACTCTGAGAGCGCATATCTCCGCCAAGCGAGGCCACGTAAGCAAAACATTCAAATTGACTCTGAACCCATAATTTTCTTTGCATAAATTCCAAAATCTAATCATTTGCGTCTTTTGATGGAAATAACGGCTTGTGCAATTTTCTTGAAGATTCGTTAATAACTTTTTGAGTTATACTGCTAACTAACGTTATGACAAACCATGAGTCAAACATACACACGAACAAACTGATCTGCACCAAAATTTGATCGTTTTTGTCTTTCAACGTTACTAACAACCCCTATAAATTTCACAAAGATCCATTCATTATTTTTTGAGTTACTGTGCTAACAAGCACAAAATTAAAAACAGTGAAAAACGAACGAACGAACAAACGGATCATTACCAAAATTTGGTCATCTACTCTTCATTATATACCTAACAACTCACGTTGATTTCATCAAAATCCATCTATAACTTTTTGAGTTATGGCATTGAGAAAAATGAGGCAGACAAACAAACAAACGGATGGACATATCTTTACCAAAAGTTAATTATTTGTTCCTCCTAACATATCTAACAATCCTTGTAAATTTCGTCCAAATTGGCTTAGAACTTTTTGAGTTATCCTGGTGACAGACACACACATGACGAAAACATAACCTCCTCGGCGGAGGTACGGTAATTAAGAATTGTCCATTTTGTGTGTGTGTCTTGATTAGTACTGCAGAAAGTTTCGCATATAGAATTTAAGGTAAGTTCTATTTATCTTTCAGGTCGCAGGATGAATTAATTAAAGACGCGCAGCATCTAAGTCTGAAGAAGAGTAACTGCAAGAGCAAGCACAGTAGGATCTTTTCAAAAAAACAGTTGAATTCCTAAGTTTTTTGAGAGCTGCCACATTATATGCAGTACATCGTCTGCCTTTGAGAACCGGGCATCATCTCCCGGACGAGTAAGTTCGGTACGCCTATGAAGTTTGCTGAAAGGGACCGACGTGCGCTAAAATGCGTAGAAGTGACTAATCGCGGGGCAATTGGCCCAATAGTGACGGCAGTTAATTCAATAACAGACAGCCCAGTTTCGATCAAAAGTGTTTGTCGTGAGATCAATTAAGTCGAATAACATGCAAAAGCAACCACAAGGTTCAAGGTTAGTAAGAGAGTTCGCTAGTGCAGCGATTCTAAGGGTGCTTTCACACCAAGAGCGAAGCGGCGCGGCGCGAGCGGCGCGGTGTTAAATATCTTTTGGTATTCCTATGCAGAAACGCTTTGCCTTTCACACTGCAAGCGGCGCGGCGCGAGC
>LQNS02000226.1:7554931-7577149 GCA_001587735.2 Parhyale hawaiensis
CACGCCCGCGAAGCACCGACCGGGTGGTTGTCGGCACTTGCAATGATCTGTCGGCTGCATGTCTGAGACTCGTATTTATAGATGAGCATCAGGGCGCGGCTCGCACGATCGTACGCATCAGGCCAGGTGAACTGAGGCTGACACACCATTACTGTGCATAGAGTTGACAAATTCTGGCCTTCAGTATTGTGCAATATGAAATTATGAATTAAGAAATGTGTTCTGCAGTAGGTACCTAGCTAGTAGCACAATGTTATGTGTCTATATAATCATTAGGGTTGGATGGTGACACTGTTCTTATTGTAATTTAAATATTGTCATTCTTTAATAACCTTTTCAGGCTAAGCGTGTGTCTGCTGCCAGTCAACTCATGCAGAAATTAGAAGATTGGCAACTGATGTTTGATGCTAAACATGCTGACTTACTCCTGAAAACTTTGGCTGGCTCTGACTATAATGTGAACCCCAGCACTGTTGATCCCATCAGGTGAGAAAATGACCCTCTGGTGCCGTTCAGTCATTGAGCTCTCCTTCCAATGGGCTGTTGTGTGTGTGCATTCATTCTGCATTTTGTTTCGCATGGTACTTGTCTCATCTTCTTATCTGCTCAGTGGCTCACAATTGTCTGATTATAGGGAGGCATGAACATCGGACGTAACTGAGTTGGCATTATCTCGGGTGGAGATTATCCCAGGATGTCCAACATTAGCTTGTGAAGCATTAGTTCATTGCTACCGTAACGTTATAAAAACTTCCTAGTAAATTTGGTAGCATCTCACAGTGGCAACCCATTTGGGGCCAAATAATCTGGTGACACTTCCCCAGGGTTGGCTGGTTTGAAATATGTAAAAAACCACGGTTTAAACTAACCAAAAAAACCTGTTTCTTGTTTATTTGGTTTTTATTGATAGGTTTGGTTTTTATTCATAAATATTGCAAAATGAACAGTTTTACTTCTAGAAATTATTAAAAATTTTATTTACACAACTGAATAAATGAGTTAATGCGTTTCTATCTAGGAATCCGTTTGACTGTTAGGACAGTGAGGGTCAACAATTGGTTGTTGATTAAAAACCTGTTGAATTTTGTGCTATTTCATTTCAGAGATGCATTTCTAATTATATTCTGGCATGCAGCAGCTACTGAAAATTAGTAGTAATAGTTAAAGTTGCTATTAGATAGCTAGTGAGCTCATGAGAAGGATGTAGGCATATAGCCATTGCATTTTCCTTAGTTCAGTGCTCTGCTTTTAATTAGCTAGTCATTTCTATCAGGTTTGCTTTGTATTTCGAAGTGTTGCCTTCAGGGGTATATTCTGGCGGGCCCTATCCGTTCCACAAATATTTGGGCATAAAGCGCGCAAGGTTCCCGAGTGCCTTATCTGCAGGAGAGGTTACAGTAGCCTGGCAAGATTAAGACTCCCAGTCGATTCCTTTGGTTTTAGAGACAAATGTAAAGAGGACCAACAAGCCAGAAAGTAGTTGCAAAACGGCATACTAACGAATTTAAACTAAGGAAAATTCACCCTTGGTTTTAAACCATAGCAGAATCGAAAGACCACTCTAGCCGTTTACAGAAACAAGTTCAGGACTAAACGTCCTTACTCAGGTCTGTCCTTATCCTCAGGCAGGAGCAGAGCTCCGGATTCTACTAGGTCTTGATGTATTCCTATATGGAAGAGAAACGGCAATTTATCAAATTCCTAATTCCTGGACCAGAGAACAGGTTAACCCATAGTTACTAAACCAGGTAGTATAATTCGCCTCCGGCAGTATCAATACTGTTTCTAGAGCCTAGTCTAGATAATTCCTAAAAATAAGCAAACGGTAGCAAAGGTGTTTTTAGGCTCTGGGACCCAGAGGAGAGTCCATAGAGAGCAGGCAGGCTTGTACTTAGAAGTGGGTTAATCCCTCTTTGCTAAACTCAACGTCTCCTATCAGACACTTGCTCCAAGAGATAACGCCTAAGAACACTTGAGCACTCAGGCACAACCTAACATATGGCCAAGGAATTCAAAAAGCATAAGAAGATCCTACGGGAATTGCTACCTCAGCTACCAGAGCAGAACAGGTCAGACAAGGCTTGGCCACAGAGGCTAGCCGAGGCTCTGAATAAAATAAATCAGGTACAAGTAAAACAAAATGAGATTCGAACAATTTAGATTTAGCCTAACACAAGACCGCTTAAGCAGGAAAGACTAAGAACCTTCACAAGGGCAGTACACGTGGTTGATTACGATGAACCAGCCGGGTTAGAGATTACTGACGGTCCTGGCGGAGGTATCCGTCTAGGCGAATAGGCAAGGCCACACAGTAAGGTAACAGTGCCTGTTCAGGGGAAGCTGCTCCAGTACAGGGGCAGCTCAAGAGTTCGAAAACTGGGAAAACAGGCTCAACAAATACACTGATTGGAACATTCAACCTTTTCTAAACTGCTTTTCTTAAAGTCATTCTTCTACAACAGGAAGTTGAAATGAAGCGACTAAGATTGATGATGATTAGCTAACTACATGTTTACGAAATAAAAATCCTTTAAATGTTGGAAAAAATTCCTACAACTAAAAAAAAATAGTAAAAAAACCATTGTTTATATTGGTTTTAACCAAACAACCATGGCTTTTGGTTTAAACAGAAAAAAAAAACATAATTTTTGCCAACCCTGCACTTCCCTTGACCCCCTAATGACTGAGTTGTTCCTTAATTCTTATATAAACAATTATCAAGTATAGTACACTATAGTTTCTTGATTAGGGGGGTCGTTTCTTTAGCATAGGTAACCTTGGTTTTGTAAGCGCACCACACTTGGGCACCAAAAGACCGCTGCAGACGATAGTCCTTTTGGCAGAGGACGTCCTGTGTTTTTGTGCATATGAAAGAAAACTCAAGACATACGACAGTCACTTCGATAGGCATCGGTAGCAGGACACGGATTCGACATGTGTTACTTTTGACGAAGAATCCCGTGTCTCCAGTTGATCATAACTCGCGAATTTTTGCTGATATAGTTTCACCCCCACTATCACTTGAAAATGTATACAAGAATAATTGTTGTTCTAGCAAAAGCATCTTAATCAGTATTTAAACGTTTCTTTTTACTGAGGCATAAAGAATTTATTTGAACCCCGTCTTACAACTTGTGTGGCGGTACTTGGCAACTGTACAGCCGCAGCACAGGTCACGTGATTTCCCGTTCTCTGTGATTGAATATTTTCTTATATAAAAAGCAATTGCGCCAATGCAATATTGACTTATATACACTATTTNCTTTGTTTTGATTTTATTAATTACTCCTTATGCACTTTATTTATCGATTTTTCAATTTATTTGTGAACAAGCCAGGATCAGCTGTGAGTATCAGCTTATGCGTTCGGCTCTCTCGTGTGCGGGGTCGAGACTTTCAAAACCGATGCAAGACATCAGTCGAGACTTTCATTTTTAAGGCCATAAGGGCGATAAGGCTATCGTCTGCAACGGCCTTAAGTGGATTACTTCCTAAAAGATTAGATACTACAACTTTTCTACAGTAGTTACCTGGTATCGTTCCTGGCATTGTTGGTATCACGGGACCTCAGTTGCTTCTATTGCACGTTTCCATTTCGTTCTTTCTTTAGAATATTGTTGCTCATACATTTACGCAAATACCTATGATTTATGTCACTAGTGCGCTACCAAACTGTCATTTTAATGATTTAATTTTATGATTTACCCAAAGCTTTTTTTATATTCGGTAGTTTCATATTTCTCTCCTCAGTGGCATCTGTCAGTGCTGCGGTGCAGTGGTTAAGAAGCAAGCCATTACACAAGAATGGTTTGAGCTGCTCAGGGTGAGTTTTTTTTTTGCCATTTGTTACGATGTAACAGCCTAGTTTTTCTAGTACGTTAGTTTATGTATTCTAATCATTACTGTCATGAACTTTGAGGTGATATTCATGGTCACCAGTGGAAGAAAGCCATCAGATTTTAGTTGTAGTAGAAGTTTATCAACAATGTTGCAGAAAGGAAATTATGCATCTGAGGTACTATACCCCTAAAAAAATGCAGGAATTGCAATTTTTCATATTCTATTGAAAGTATTTTCAATCTAGAAAGGTCAGGAGTTATTGCTGTTTGTCGCTGTATCAGCTGTTTGGTAGGAGCTAGATTTAAAAATAATAACAATATCTGAAGCTTATTAAGAGAGTGGTTAGCTACAGTAGTGCGACAATTCTGATTTGTTTCTACAATTACAGAGGGCCTAGTTTATGTGTAGCCCTGATATATGTAGCTATATGTAAAATATGTATAAAAAATGTAGCTATGTATTTCTTGTCTTGTTTAATTAGTATTCGCATACTAGCAAATTGCAGTTGTCATGTCATTTTTCCTTTATCATTATTATTGAAATCCAAATAATCAACTTCATACTGATGTAGCAAGAGCTCATTCATTCCTTCTGTTTATATTTACTACGGGATATTTCTTGGTAATTGCACCCGTGAGACACCACCCAATTTACTCTAGCTTTTTTTTAAATTTTTTTCTTATTTGTGCCCACTTTTTATAGATATTGGTACTCTTAAAGGTCTTTCATTCTCTTTCTTAGCAGCTCACTTTTACCGTGCCCGTTCACACAGCGTGGGTTCCAAGCTTCTATCAACTTAAACGTAACCCTACTTTTTTCATCTTCTCTTCTGATCGCCGTGTGTAATGTGAGTAGGGAAGTGAGCTCTAGGATTGCAAATAATACGTAATAAAAATTATAATCCGAATGCATTAGAAGCTTCCCTATTTCCCTCTTGAAATGCCTTTTGCAGGGGCTGAAGTGGCTTCAACTAAAGTAGGTACCGTATATAACAATAATGTGCAATTTTATTGTTGCAGACGGAATTTGTTGAGAGAGTTGTACTGCCAAACGAAGTGTATGTGAGGAGCACACCTGCTGAGTGGGAAAGGTTCAATGAGCTGCTGGCCAAAGAATCTCCTTTCACACACGTTGTAGACGCAGCTAATGTCGCCAACAGCGGCTTCATTTTCAACCCTCATGCTGACTTGGAGAATGCTGCTCGATATGTAAGATACTCATGTGCTCATTTTGTATAATGTATGTATAGTAATCTTATAAGGAAAATTTCAAATATTCTCTTCCTAGGAGAAACAGATATTTTTGTTAATCCAAATAGGATTAACCCATTACCGGGTGAGGGACTATGTATCGTTACTTCAGTAATGTTATTCCTATAAAAAAACGTTCTTTAGCTGCCCAGTAAAGGGTTAATAATGACTTGCACAGCTTTTTGAGCTTGCAGTTTCATGATTTTCCTCTTTGGTGAACCTTCATACTTGGCAACTCATCTGCTCAGAAAGTTCGCCGTTCGTGTTATTCATGCTACGGGAAATGGCTCCAGTCATATTGAAGCCACTACTCGAAATATTCAATCGATCTTTAAGAACGGGAAAAGCTCCCCACGATTGGAAAGTACCTAACGTGATCCCAATACATAAGAATGGGGACAAGAAAGCCCCAGCAACTATCGACCAATCAGTCTTACATCGGTCGGCAGCAAAACTATCGAATGCCTCTTGACGAAGCGCATCACTGATCACTTGAGGATGCACCAGCTCATTTCCGACATTTTGCACGGGAAGCCCATGGCATCCAGGGAGACTATTTACGTTGGATCCGGCCATGGTTTACAGGTCGGCAGCAGCAAGGGAAGTTCGAAGGAGAGACAAACAACTGGACGCAGATATTATCAGGGGTTCACAAGGTAGTGTGCTTGGCTCACTTCTGTTCCTAATTTACATCAATGTTCTCAATTTCAATATCCATAGTACAATCAATAAATTTGCGGATGATACTAAACTACGGTGCCGTATGTCATCCTGCCACAAAAAGAGCAGAGCTCCAACAAGACCTTGACCACGTCATGTAATGGTGCACATCGTGGCAGATGAGCTTTAATGTCGACAAATGTTCAATAATGCACGTAGGGCAGGGAAACCCTTCAACCCAATTGAAAATGAACTGGACAGAAGTGGCTGCTCTCACCCAGCAACGTGACTTTAATATAGCTATTACAAACGAACTACAACACAGTCAGCAAGTTGACAAGAGAGTGAAAACGGCAAGCAGAGTACTGGAATTCATCTCCAAGAATTCTGAATACAAGTCCAAGGACACCATTATTCCCTTGTACAAGGCGTTAGTGCAGCCACACTTAGAATTTGCTGTTCAATTGTTGTCGCCACATCTGTGTAAAGATGTCGATAACATGGAAATAGTCCAACGCAGAGCATCAAAGTTGATACCTCAGCTGCGAAACAAGCCTTAAGGATGTCGCCTAAACGAACTGGGCCTGATCTCTCGAGCAAAGACGACTCAGGGGGAACTAATAGAAACATTCAAGTATCTGAATGGCTTCAACAACGTGCCTACAATGGGACTTTCTGAAAGAGTAGAGATTAATATAATATTGCCTGCGAAGCGAAACAACGGTCATAAACTGAAGTATAAAGCTCGAAGAGCAACCTCAAGTCAGCAGTTGTTTCCGTATTTCATAGTGAACATTTGGAATAGACTCACTTGCGACGTTGTCAGTGTGGAGACAGTCAACGCGTATAAAAATCGTCTTGACAAACATTGGAAGAGATATGCACCACGGGTAAGAACTCCTCCTCCAGGAGTTCCAAACTCTTAACGGCCAAAGCTTCCGAGGCCACCTACGTCCATCTTCTTCTCTCTTCCATTCTAACTTCCACTCTAACTACACAGACGTCTCTAAGCCCTGCATATCAGCGGCTATTGATCGTGCTTGCTTCTCTGCATGAATGATCGTCTCTTCGACTGAAATTCATCCCCCATTTTTTTCTTCTTTTTTCCTCAGTGATCTATATTATAGTCACATAATGGCAATATTCGGTGCTGTAGTCATCTGTGAATATTCTACTAATTTCAGGTGATATTAATGGCAGGGGTCCGTGCGTTTCAAGTCGTGTCCACTGGGGTTGTAAAGTAAAGTGAAATCAGAGAATCATTAACCCAAGACTATGGAACAAAAAGGGTATATTAGTAAATTGTCTGATTTAACAAGAAGAAAAAAAAATCATGCTTGTCACCCTGCGTCTGGCGGCGGTAGAAGTGGGTGCGAGTCTCGCTCACGTCAGAGAATGAGTATGAACACTTTCAGTCACTTTATAATGGTCTGAAGCAGAGTCTTTTTCAAGACATCCGAGACTCGAACAAGCATAAATTTCACATGAGTCAACTGTAGCTCCAGAGCAAAGTCATTAATGTCTGTACAAGGTGAAAAGCGTAAGCAGCCGTATACTCATCCCGTGCCTGTTACAGAGCTAGGGGTGAGGTCCCAGCCAGTCGGCTGCGTCTAATGTCCCGTTGTGGGGAACTTGCCACTTCTGGGTTGGTTGTGACTTCACCTCTGGCTCTTTTAATGTCATGTGGTGAATACAGCGGTCTGTACTGCATTGACTTTGCGTTTACCACTGTCTGCGAGCTAGACAGATGACCGAGGATGGAAATTGATATCGTTGAGTACCGAAATGTTTGTTTTAGCCTTGGCCACATTGTTACATGACAAGACCATAGCTTTTGGGAGCGAGTGAAAAATGTATAGGTACGTAAGCCTTGAAAGCTTGTAAGAAGCTGTGCAATCAGAAATGATTTACAGTGCAAGTGTCACGACATTGAAATGCAATCTTGTGAATGGTGCACCATACCGCATTTAACCGCACCAGAGGCTCACACTGCCTCCAAATGAGGGTTGAAAATCGTTACGTCAGCAAAGCCTCCATTGCCTTGACTTATCTGCCTTGGTCTCTTCTCGGAATATCTTTTTATCTACCTTCTTTTTGCAGTCTACTGCATTTGTTCCTTATGAGCATAGACAAAACTAACCTGTACAATTTCATATCTGTGCTACCACGTAAAGGGACGTCAGTCGTCTTCACTTTTAATGTAAAAATGGTTGATAAGGCAGCAGATTTCTTGCCGTTTAGCCAGTGAAATTTTTTCTTATCTAACATTGTGATTGGGATGGAGGGACTAACCAAGCAAGTCATCCTCTCACAACTGTTATATGAGTAAAATATATACGTTGTCTCATTGGATCGCTCATTACACTCGGTGAAAGAAATCATTCATGGCTCCACTGAACGGTTGAATCCCTCAGCTGACCCTCACCAGCGCAACCACTCAACTGGTCGTTGATGGACGTTTTAAAAATTCATTCATTTTAATGGAAGAGGCGTTGCCCTGTTTTCTATGCTTTCTATTTACGAGTCCTAGACAGTGGAGTTTGAGCCACAATGACTTCATACGCCTATTCCCGTGACAGGTGTTGGCCGCAGTGCGGCAGCTGAAAACAGCTCATCCCAAATCCAAACTTTTGATCATGTGCCGGGAGTATATGAAGCCCTGGGACAAGTCAGTGGCTCAGGAGTTGGCAAAGCTTGGTACCGTCTTCTACCGGCAGGTGGCGTGAGTATTGCAATTAGGTTGTTTGGTTTTGTATTCGTTAACTATGTCTCTTCTGATGAAGCTCGTGCTGTGTATCTGTAGCTGCCAAATATTAAGGGGGGGGGGCGCACTGGGTACCCACGTGACAGCTTATGCTGGCACCTCTGTGGCTGTCACGTGGGTTCCCAGTGCTCCTCCCCTTCATCCGTCGCGCATGCCCGCATTGGTTCGATCAACTTGCCATAATTAGTCGCTGCAGTCTGCTGAAGGGAAGCAAAAGCTATGCCATATTGGCAACAGCGTGAGGGCGCTACTCGTGTGGTAGCTCCGCACGAGCATTGTATGTTGGTAGCTCAGTACCTCTTGGATCCTTGTGGAGGCTGTACTATGTTGCAGGCTGTGTTCCTCAAGGAACATTTACGTGGCGTTAATTCACTCATTATTACATATGGTTAGTCCGCTCCTCTCTATAAATCAGTACAGTACCTATTTTCCGAGCTTTTATGTCTTGGCTCCCGCCGAGCTGTCGCATGAGTTTCGAGTGCCCCCTTTCTGAAAAAAATTTGAACCCACACTTTTATATTTTTTGCGTTGTGATGGTACAGGCAACGTTAGTAATTATCATAATCCAAAGCTCAAACACCCTCCTAAAATACGTTCGTGAGTGAGTTAAGAGTTCATCCTCTAATGCCGGGGTCTCTGTGTACTGTCTCGTGCATAAGTTAAAGCGAAGATGTGCAGCTCGCATGGCATTCATGCCACCCTATTTAAATATGTGCCGGGACGGCAGCTGCACATCCTCGCATCAAGTTGTGCGTGAGAATGCACAGTGTGGCCCTGGCGCTTTGGTACCATATTATTTTAGTGCATTTGTGTATAGCTACTTATGCTTCGAGGCGGATTAAACTCCTTATATGTTTCCGTACAGCTACGTATATTAAGCAAAATTTCAACGCCGTAGAAGACTGTAATGCTATAGCTGCCTTGTTCGGAGTACGCGGGTTTAATAGTTCTTATTCTGTTCTTAGAAAGATACCACAAAATTCCTTGCGAAACTCTACGTCATTACCGAAGCTTTAGCCGTTGTCAACGAGCATGAAGGCCGCAAGCCTTCTTAAGGCCACCTGGTGGTGCTACTGTCCTTGTGGCTGACGTTCTGAGTCGACTGGTGCTCCTCACCCCCGTGAGGAAGCGTCTGCATGCCCGGTGGGTGTCCGCACACGTGTATGTTGAGGGTGACGAGCATGCCGCGAGAGTAGCGAGGAAAGCAGCGGCGACCTGATGTTTAGGAACATGTGGTTTTCCCCGAGGTGTGATCTGTAGGCTCCGAATAAGTCTGCCTGTATACAAGAGAAACATGAGCATAATTTCTTAGATTGCAGACGGTCAAGCACGCCGTACTGCGACCTGTGGGGTTTTAGCGCGGTACTTTGCTGTGGAATGAAACTGGTAGCTGGACCCCCCGGGCGCTTCCTACAGATAACGGCAATTTTACCGCACCTCCTACTCTTAACTAGTAAATCCACATGCATTGGGTCACACTGTAGGCATAGGCCTACTAGCCCCGAGTATATGGCTACTATCGATCACAGGTCGTCAAGAGCTAAGATGTCAGCGTCGGGAGGTTCTATGCGACTGACCTTCGCCCCCTCCCCCTGCCCTCCTGTACCTACAGAGCCTGCCTGTACCATTAGAGCTCTGTGACTGATCCGGTCGTCCTGTTACGCGAGAGATTTGAAACAAACGTCACTTCTCTGTAGATACTAGATAGTACCAGGTAGTGCTTTCTACCACTGCAGAGCCGACTCGTCTGTGGGACACCCTCTGTAGCTACTAAGCGTTGCTCGCCCCGTCTATAAAATATGCTATGTTCTCGTTGAAAGCTGGCGAGCGATTCGAAGGCGACAGTTTTCTTTGTTATGCAAGTACTATTATGAAAACGGATAACCAAAAATCAAGGAAATGTTAAGACCGCATTTGTATGAACTTGAATTACACATCTACTCACGGAAATTGTAATAGCAATGACAACAAACGTGCTGGAAATAGCACATTTACTAAATGCTTATTTAGCACTGCTTGGAAAGGTGGGAAACATAATCGAGTTTAATTGGGTTCAAAACTGAGATCCATCCAGCACTTAACACTTCTTTTGATGCAATATTCTTCTCTGGTCATTATTTTGTTAAATTTAAAACTACAAGCCAGTGCTTCAAGGCATGAGAAAAACTCAAATGAAGCATTAAACAACTCTGAGACACCCGAAGCGCCACAAAGAACAATCCCTCAAAACAAACAAAAATCACGGCTGGCCTGAACGCCTGCAGACCTACACAGCTGAACACGGATCTCGGCGGGGTATTCTATGCTAATACATTGCTGGGAATCACCAACCAAACGGGTCATATCCCTATCAGAATGTAGATAGACCACACTCACCCAAGGGCTGTCTCGAGTGCCTTCTCAGCCGGGGATGTTACAGCTTGCCACATTTTCTGCAGAGAAAGTTTGTCGAGTTAGGTTACTAAGGTAGGGTTTCTATACTTCCCCTTTTACTCCACTAGTCCAGGCTCTGGGGGAGTGTCATTTCTTTTACAGCTCTACCGTGTATTTTCGTATTCCGTATGATGACATTAAAAAAAGTTGGGTAGAACTTTCTCGCACGTGGTACATTTTTGAAGGGGGTGGGTGGGCTTAAAATCGCCAATTGTGGACCAATTGTTCTGAAACTTGCTCAGAATATGTATTTTTGAAAAAGAAACACATTTTGCTTCCACATTTTTTATGTAGGCCTTAGTTTTTGAGATAATGGGAAATATATAGCTATAAATAATTAAATATGTAGGTGCCTATATTTTTTAGAAATTTCGAAAAAATAGAACTCAATGAGTTTTCTTGCTGGAAAAAAAATGACAGTTTTGAAATTCTTGAAAGATTTCTACCAAAACTGTAGAGCTGGATTTTTTATTTTTGCCCCCCCCCACTCCCTCTTTTTTTTTTTAAACAGCTCAAACCCGAATATTTTCCTTCTTTTCCTATATTTTAGCTAGTGATCGAAAGTCGCATATCCAAAGAAAGCAAAATCAAAAATGAAAATCCAGCTCTATATATAAATCACGTTATCTTGAAAATTTAGGCCTAAACCAAAAAAAGTTGTAGGAGCGAAATGTGTTTCTTTCTCAAAAATACAGGTTTTGAGCACGTTTCAGAACAATCGGTTCAAAAAAAAAAAGAAATGTATACAGACAACCCCCAGAGCATGGACTACTCGAAGTGGGCCGCCGAATAGTGGTAGGCAAGAACTCCTACCTGCTCCCGTGTCGGAGAAGGAGCGGCGTGCTCTGACTGCGATACTGCTGGAGTAGCAACTTGTCACAGCCACAAAGCGCAAAAAAAATATTACTTGAATTTCCGACACTAGGCGAGCATGGTATTCACGGCACTAGTAATCCCCCGTCTCCACTGCTACGACATTGCTAGTCTTTTGATAGCCACTTAGTTGTGTTTACAAGTACTGTACAAGTCTAAACATTCCGACCCCGAGTCTTACCTTTAGGTATCAGGACCAGACAACAACCGTGTGCATTCCTGCCACAATATGTTTGGGCATCACGCACCCAAGGGTCCCGAGTGCCTTCACCACTTTGGATGTTTCATCTGGCCGCAGTTCCTGCTGAGAATGTTAGTTTTGAAGGGTTAGGTAGGTTCTCTATATTTTACTTCTGTCCCGCGAAGTGGGCCGCCGATCGAGGTGACTGACTTTTTCTGCGGGGCTCTTACTTCGCCCGTGCTGAGGGCAACAGAAGGGACCATCCGCGCGGGCGCTTCTTTCTTCTGTCTTCTTCTCCTCTTTTCGTCCTTCATCTCTTGCCACCTGAGTACAACGTTGTGGTTCCGGCTGTAAGCTGAGTAAATCATCTTAGATTGCTATTGTCTAAGTATCAGAAATAGCCGGACAATACCAATATAATAAAATAATAAAGACAACAACCGTGTGGATAGGCTTAAAAACAGCGCTAACACGGAAAAGTCAAACGGCAAAGAGAAAAAAAAAATTATTCAGCCCGAAAAAAGAACTTAGGCCGCCCACAGAATATTCCTAATAATAAGAAACAATAAGCTGTGTACCAGTTTCTCTGCTCTGTCCCTTTTTTATACACGATGGTGTCCCGAACCCACAGGCGTCAAACTCGCTATGCGCTATGTACGTTAGCGACGATTTTGTGTAGGTGCATCGATGTGCGTGCGGGCAGCGTTCAAGTTCGTGTGCTGTGCTGCTCGGTGTGTCGCAGATTAGGTTTGGTAAGGTTACGTTAGGTAGTGCTTATTGTTATGCGTCTCGTGGTTGTGGCGCGGCAAGAAAGCTTACTTGAACGCACGCACAGTGATGAACGTACACAGAATAGTAAGTTTGACACCAGTGCGTCCCGAAACGTCCTACCTTCTAGCTAGTTGGAAACGAACTACTGGTTTTGAATAAAATTTAATCAGTTAATTGACTAATGGAGTGTCTACCATTTTCAGCGCTTGTAAAAGTAAAATAAGTATTCGTTAGGGTTATTTTAAAAGTTTATGTTTGTATGATGTATGCTTTTGACACCTGTAACCTTACTTTGTATTGTTTTGCAGGGTCCACGATGATACGTACTTCCTATACGCAGCCATGCTGTCCGGCCTCACATGTAAATTTATCACCAGGTACTGTGTTACTGGCATTGCTGCGGCGGTATTGCTTGTATGGCAACACTTATGTTGAGCTTCCTTTAGTCGTCGAGTTATTTTGTGTCGTGTAGTGAGCCCGTTTTGTTAATTTAGTGATATGCATGAAACTAAATATTGGAAAGCTGTATTTTGTATAAATGCATTTACTGATTCCAGTCTGCTGAGACACTTATTATTTGGCTGCTACAGTAAGTACTAAGAGTAGCAAAAAGACGTAGTAGTTTATAAGCTTTACTGACCGTAAGTTAGTCCATCTACTGACGCACACGTTTATGTGCCTGATGCCTGGTTGTTAGATGCATTCCGTACTAGAAACAACTTCCTGATTATCACCCAATCGGAAATTTATAGGCATTTATCCGATGTGACCCGATACCGCTGACCTATTTACCCATAGACAGCCAGTAAATACTTATAACTTCCCGGCGGGGCATTAGCTTCTGAGCCTGATGAATTTCAGCTCAGTAATAACCTAGTGCAATTCCATTTACTCCTCTACANTTTATAGGCATTTATCAGATGTGACCCGATACCGCTGACCTATTTACCCATAGACAGCCAGTAAATACTTATAACTTCCCGGCGGGGCATTAGCTTCTGAGCCTGATGAATTTCAGCTCAGTAATAACCTAGTGCAAAACCATTTACTCCTCTACAGAGTTTTGGTTGTTACAGCCTTGCTCTAGGAAATTTGGTAATAGACTAATACAAATTATCTCTTAACCAGTGCAATTAAACCAGAAGAAAGTACAAATAATGATGAAGAGAAGAGCTGTCCGACTTAGGCCTCGTCGACCTGGCACTGGTAGCTACGTCAGAACTAACCACCGTGTGAACTGACTACTAGCTGCATATAAGAATGTTCTCTCTTCCCCATACTTATTTCTCATTCCATGGTCATTACTCAGGTTAGCGTTATTGGCTGTCTCTCTTTGTTGCTATTTCTTCTCTACAGTTGGTAACGGACTTGTGGTGCGAATGTTGCCAGTGTATCTCGATCAGAATGATTTCTATACGTTTGTATGCACGGTTGCTGAGTCGGAGTCGGAATATTTGAGTGGGAGTCAGAAATGCTCCTGATGGCAATAGCTCATGGGGGGCCGGAGCGCGAGTTCCGGCTGCTCACTGGGAATGGGCCTCTTGGTCTGTCTACTGTCAGCCATCTAATCTATTTGTATTTATCAATAATTAGAGCTGGCGCTAATGGTATAAATAATGCAAGGTGCCATGGTAAATACCTAAGCTGAAATTATGTCTTTAGTTTGGTCTACCGGCGTACTTAGAGGGCATAGGGTAAGCCATGGCTGATAGGGTTAGTTACGTTGGCCCATCCTATATTATGGTGAGCAGCGCCCCCGGAGGCAGTTCCATAGATTACCTTAGCCTTAGCTAGACCTTTGGGACATCTTTCCTTCGTGCTGTTCTTGCCTTCTTCCACCTTCATACTCTAGCTGATGATGCTTTATTCTGCTCATCGTCGTGTTTTCCAACTTGCTATTCCCATGCGCGTTGCTCCTGTGTCGGAACACCTTCGTGCATCGGTACCTCGTTTCTATCGGCATGCCATATGTCTTTCATTTCTTCCTCTGTTGGATCACGTTAGTTAAACTACTGTATTCAATAACCCAATCTAATCTAGCAAGCATAGTTAGGTTAAAAATTTGATTAATAGCTACCATGTAAACGTGTCGAAACCTATCCTATCTTCAGTACTCTGAAATAATCTATGAAGAATACAATAAATTAATGGAAATACAAGCGTCTTTATTCATAGCAGTTGTAGTGTATATAATCAGCCGTTCGTGTCGTTTATGCTCATTTTGTATTGTCTGTCGTATTTATGTATCATACTTGTTTAGTTGAGTAGCTAACTGTCCGTTCTGTGCCTCCATATTTCAGATCAAGCCTGCAGCAGCACAAATATGCCCTCAATAACGTGGAGCTGCAGCGCATGTTCAGGCTGTGGCAGCAGCGGTCCCAGCAGTCGCTCCAGCCTCCCTTGTTCCGAACCGAGACGCCTCTAGTACTGGTGAGTTCAGCTGCTCCTTTTGGAGACCTTTCCCATAGGTATGATTCTCAAGGATTGCTTTTCTTATCCGGGGATATTATTTCCTGAGTAGCGACTTTCACAGCATTGTCTTTTCAGGAAGAGGGGAGAGAGCTTTCCTGGGTGACAATTTTCGAAGGGTTGCGGTTTTTTTTTCGAGGGAGGGGGCTTCTTAGATAACAATCCTCAACAGAACTCCTCCTTAGCTTAGGAGCCTATCGTAGGAACAAAACATCGGTGGGGATGGAAGTTATCGGTGTAGGAAACATTACACGGTCTTCCGTAATGGGAAGTTGATTCTGGTGCTTTGCGATGTTGTTATTAACGAGTGAATGAAGGTTTTTCCCCTGCAAGCCTAGAATGTACCATTTTTTTACTCTTCAGTCATTTGCAGTCATTCACTTTATGAATGACTGCAAATATTTTTTTTTATGGCTCTATCGTACAGTGAAAGCCCTTTTGGCGTTTTGCAGCCTATTATAAAAATTTCTGCTACACACGATAGTCAAAAGAACAATTTTCTTCAGCAAATCGTCTGAACGTTTTTATGGCGCCCGTCGTAAACAACTTTGAGATTACAAAAGTATGTTTAAAAATGTTTGTCGTCTGTTCTGTTTGCTCAGCAAGTGCCGTTAGTAAGTTGCGGACATCCCTTCAAACTTGAAGGGGACTATACTTCCAATTTCTTCGCAAGTGTGCCCCATTCAAATGGATAAATCAACAAATTCGGACATGGAGATGACGGAATTCGTTCTGATGGCAGCTCTTCGCCAGCATAAAACTCGAATGTATTCACAAACCAAATGCTATAGTTGTATATCGTTACAGGTAATGTGCTGCTTTGCTAATTTCGTTCTGATGGCAGCTCTTCGCCAGGATAAAACTCGAATGTATTCACAAACCAAATGCTATAGTTGTATATCGTTACAGGTAATGTGCTGCTTTGCTAATGGCCTGCTTGTTTGTATTTTATGTACATGTATTTGTGTTGCACGAAACTCCGGGTACATTGTGCATATAGCTACGTCACATGTGGCTAGACGATATAAGCTGCCGAACCTCATCCACTGAGTTTTCTAAATGCCAAAAATTGCCTGTAGTCCCCTAATAATTTTGCCCTTAGTCTACCCCTGACTCACTAGTATTCCCGCTACCCAACAGCCACCTGTAACGTTCCACACCACCCGCCTCACCTTGGGTGGCAGCCTCTCCTGGCACCTGCCGTATGACGATGGCACCCTGAGCATCTCCTATGAGCAGCCCCCTACTTGGCTCTGCGCTCAGCACCAGTCTACGTCTGGTAATGTGGAACCAAACCAGACTTCTGCGCCTGCGTCATGATCTCTGATTGTATAGGTACTAGCTCTTTAATTTCTGTATAAAACCCCGTTGATCAGTGTTGCCTGTGCCCCAGCATTGTATGTGTGGCTGTTACTCTTCACAACTGCTTTCAATCTGTTGTTAATCTTAGAACACTTGACAAGAGGATCGTATACCAAAGGTTAGTGTTCTAGGGTTGAACGGGCTCTTGCTTTGCGGTTTATGTGTGCATAGTGAATGAACGCTCCAATCAGACTATACCTAGTTTGAGAAGCCGTAATTTTCTTTGTTAATTGGTCGATGAGAGTTACAGGTTTGCATTTGAATGAATCCTAGACAGTTTTGTAAATATGAGGTAGGAACACAGAGGCCTGTCTCTAACTAAACAATATTGCGGCTGAAAATGTTATTGATTTATTCATTATTCATTTTTATACGTTTGTCATTGAAGTCAAGCATAGAAAACAAAAGCCAAATAGATCTTACTGCTAATGGTCAATAAAATATTTAGTGGCTGACATAGAACCCTCGAGAAAAAAAGCATGGAATGTGTTTAGGAGCAAGTAACACAAGTTCACAAATACAGGCCAGGGTAGAAAATTGATTTTGCATTTTACTAGGGGCCTGTGCTGATGATTGTATTTCTTACTAATGAATGCATTCGTTCTGCGAAAGTCAACAATTTTCTGGCTGAGGCCGTTAGTTTTATTAGAAAAATATTATCAAAGTTTCATCAGCCAGCCGTCTTATCTGGGAAATAGGTACAGTTTTTATTCTATGTGTTCGATTGAAGTTTTGCTGCACTGCTTTGCGTGGGTGGTGCTTCTGAGTAGACGAGTCTGCCATATGTATCATCAGTAAACTTGCGGTTATACCAGTACTTGGTTACATGCAATTATCTCAGTCGCAAATACATTTTGTTATAATAAAATGTTTTACTCTCCTCTAACTGGACCAGCTTTTGCTTATTCCTAAGCTCTATGATGTTGAATTTCATCAGCTATTCTGTAATGATCATATATGAAGTCTTCCCTCGGCAGCTTCGTAGTGGATTGTACTACCATTTATATGATGTAACCCTTCAAGGACGAAGCAAAATGTCTGTTTCCCGTAGGAAGAGTGTTGTTTGAGACGTGTATGAGGATAGCTGTTCCTAATAGGGTTAACAGATACCGATGTACTATTGATGATAAATGTTTCTCCTTTGAGGATTGTGAATCCTGCTCGAGATCTTGATGGATGCTACAGCCGTCGTTGCTAGCGCCGCTGTCCTGTCATGACTGATGTCGCGGTGCAAGCTGAGGCCGCAGGGGGTGGGTGTACGTGATACACCCACCAGGGGACACTTCTCCCGTCCCCCGGCCACCTGATGCGTGGGGACTCCTGTGTGATGCGCGTCACGTAGCTGCTTGCGGAGCAACTGAGGCGCATAGGATATATCCGTGATTTTCTACCGGAATCAGGAATATCTTCATCCGCTGAGAATTAGCCAATTCTAGAAGAGAGACTTGACTATTGAACACTAACCATTTATCCCTAGTTTATTACAGGGTAAATTTTACCCCTGGTTAGTGTTGCAGGGTTAACCCATTCTGTACCGGGCTTTGCTATTTCATTGCAATGGTTATTTTCCGATAGGAATACTGTAGGACAAAGAACCCTTGTCGCAAAAATTCTGCAAAATAGCACATCTTGGTGTGAAAAGGGATAAGACCACAAATTGGCCAGACTGCCTGCTTTCGAGCTCTTCATATGCATGTATTAGGAAATGTTGCTTTTTACTCAGACACTTTGTGCTACGGCAGAGGCAGTTGATGACATTCTGAGATACTGGTATATTTTAAGAGGTGCATGGCACAGTAAAGTATGTACCGAACCAATGAGACTGATTTTAGGGGTTAACCTCGGGTATGGAGCTGCTCCCTTGTACTATACGTCATGGATTGCCTCAATCGTAATTTTCCGGGACGTCGCTTGGTGGTCACTTTTCTCCTACCCATATTTGAACTCGAATTCATTTTCGTTTTCTGTTCTTGGTGATGTTCCTGACTTGCTGTTATTATTATTGGTGATCCTCGATGCTAGAGCCGCTTCTTTCCAATGACATGCTACTACGTGTTCTTGTTCCTTCCGCCCTTTGCAGTNGTCACTTTTCTCCTACCCATATTTGGACTCGAATTCATTTTCGTTTTCTGTTCTTGGTGATGTTCCTGACTTGCTGTTATTATTATTGGTGATCCTCGATGCTAGAGCCGCTTCTTTCCAATGACATGCTACTACGTGTTCTTGTTCATTCCGCCCTTTGGATTACCAGTGTGAATAGAGAGATCTCGATTTTTTATGAAAATAAATGTGATTCATCAGTTTCTAAGAGCTAGCCTTATTTATGTTCTGTGCTTTAATTCAGCGAACCTGTTTTTTTTTTCTTATCGTATTGACGCAGTTTTATTGCCTCGCTCCTTGTCACCAAGGGTGTGTTGCAATCAGCTTTTCTTGGTCACCGGTGCTACACCGGTAACCCAGCCAGTCGCAATCATAGCTCAAATGACGACTGCAACACGAGTTACCGTGATGTAGGTCACCGAGCACAAACGTCTATATTGAATAAAAGGAGCACTAAATCCATTCCAATACACAACAAATGAACTTCGTACACCAGAATGAGTAAATCAGATCAGTTACTTTGAAGTTATTGACAAAATTTGAGTTAAATTGGTGTTGCAATGTTGTTGAGCTTACAGCGTTCGTCGCTAGATAGCGAGTCGTGGTGCACAGCAATGTATTGACGTTGCATCAAAAGGGGGGGGGGGTTCCCATCTGTCGTATGTGCCTTTCATCTCTGATGCCTTAGGTCTGATAGCCTTAGTCTTGTAGACTGCAGCCGTGCGTGCGCTCGCCTTGGCTCTAGGAGAAATGTACCTACAGCATGAAGCCCTGCGTGCGGGTTTACTAGGTGGGGTGTATGGTCAAGGCAACTTTACCTTTATCGGCGGTAGGTTTTTTCTAATTGTTTCTGTTATTATTGATCGGGAGACTGCCAATTCATGAAGTCTGATACGATTTATTTGTTATTATTTAAAACGAGGGAAAACCCTAGTAGGAAAGAGACGTGGGAGAAGATAAAAAAGTATGACCGCAGAGTACCTGGAATTAAGAATAAAACTGTAAAATATTAAAATAAATGGTACAGAAACGTTTACGTATGTCAATTGCAAGAAATAATTCAGTAGGATCCGTTATTTAAAACAATTTCAATCACCACCCGCAAAAAGAGCCGTTCCACCGTTTGCAAAAACGACCACAGCCAAATATAAAAGTACACTGATTCTGGGTAGTGCGCGTCCTAGGCAACTGAATGGCACTGGTGTATCTCTTTGACATCCATACGACCGATATTTGCCAGTTTTTTCGCGCTGTCGATCTTGATTTGTACTTGTCGTCAGTTCCCCATTTGAAACATTACCCAAAATAAAGACTACATTGGGAGCTCGGACATTTATTTAGAATTATTTACTGCCGTATCAGGCAAAAAAAACTTGTGTTTTTTGCGGCAATGATGCCTTATTACCATTTGCCAGATTGGTTCTGTTTTCTTTGTTGTTGTTGTTGATTATGAAGAACGCGTTTTCTTTGTTTGAGGACCGTGATAATCATTAACAAAAGCATCCACATTCCTGTACATTGGAGAATTGTTTTAAGATTGTTCTACCTTGCGTATTATTTGAATGCCGTATTGCGTCATGTTACTCAGCTCAGTATTTTGTTTTGCCCTTCCATTTTTGCAGGCCAAATGTATCAACTGAAAGTCAGTGATTTTTACATGTAGACATGTTTAGTAATGATATCTATTGATATATAAACTATATAAATTGATACCGTACAATGTCAAATCTCAATATTGGCGCCCGCTGTCGCATGCTGCTTCCGCGGCTGTCTTGCTCCTCTTCAGACTCAGCAGTATGCAGAAGTTATTTCGTTGCAGCGTCCAAACCACATTCTAAACTCAATGTTTCTAAGCGATCAGCATCATTCTTCGATGCTGCATGGAGACCGAGCACCAGTCCTGCATTGCGGTGGTCGGCAGCCTCCTACTACCGTCGTGGCGTGGCCTGCAGGGATTATTCTGCAGAAACTAAGGCCGCTGGGGTTACGGTGAGCGCGTCTTCCTAAGCGAGTCGTGTATTGAAAAGTTTCAAGTGGAACATGTGAATTCTTGTCGGCCGGAACATGGGCCCTTCTTTCTTGTGAGACTTTGAGGAATTAGTTTCTTCTTCCTTTAATTCGTAGCGAACTTTCAACAGATGCTAGTACCAATGCGTCATACCTGTGTCTAGAAATTCGTTTTCCGAGTTGCTGTGTCCTTCGCGCTGGTCCTCCGGCTTGCCAGTCTGTTATTCTTGACGCTACATATCTCTTCCCTCTGTTTTGAAACCTCGTTTTTGCTTAAAAGCCTCGCACTGACACTTATAATATGTAGCGCCTATAGCTACCAGTCCGTCTAGAATCACTGGCTGACAGATATTTCGTTCATGTCCACTTCTTGCGAAATGCGGGCCAAATATTTTAAGTTTACTATTGTTCTCAGCAGCTAACTGTCAATGGCAAAGACTACCCGAGCGACCACATGACCAACGTCAACCCTAAGATCCTGTCTCACTTGGATCGTAACCTACACCGCCAGAAGGGCCACCCTCTCCGCCACACCAAAGAGCGGCTGCTGCAGTGTCTCCACCAGCGGTACCGCAACCGTAGAGGCAATCCCATCTTCTCTGTTGTAGAGGAGCTCTCGCCCGTGGTGACCGTGCAGCAGAACTTCGACCAGTTGCTGGTGCCCACTGACCACGTGTGTCGTCACAAGCGCGACAATTACTACATCAACGAGCAGTATCTGCTCAGAGCACACACCAGCGCTCATCAGGTAAGTGTCGTGCGTTTGTTGCGGGAATGTCTTTTATATATATATATATATTTTTTTTTTCAGATTGTATTTTCAGCCAAATTGCTGAGTAAACCCTGAAGCGTGTTGTAGTCACAACTTAGTTAGGTTACCGCAATCTGAAAATTGGAGACCGTAAGCCGAAACGCAATTATGAGAGCGCCATCTATCGACGAACGGTGTCAGCTTCACCATAATGACATTCCGTGTAAATTGTAACTTAATTTACGGTACAGAGCTCAAAGTGTATGGCGGTATTTACTTATTACAGGTTTACTCGTAATTTGTTTTAGTACTGTTTCTGAGCAGTTGGGTACTTTCGTCACCGCTTTCCTGGTTTGTGATCGCAACGCAGTGTGTAACTGGGTTACTAGTATTGCACCGGTAGCCCTGAAATTGTGATTACAACGCGCTTGTGATAGCACTGTCATAGATATCAGCAAACACTCGGTATTGCTCTTGGAGATCAGCGAACGTTGAACGTCGTGACCTCCGGCCCGTGGTCGTCCTCATCTGTGTCTGAGATTACCAGTGTGACTCGATTGTTCCAGATCTCGAGAAGTGCTCAGTCATGCCTTTCGGAGTGCCGTATTCGAAACGGGCTATTAGATGGCCATGAATCTTTATAAACGGCCTGTTAGGTGGCTAATGTCTCGTTAGAGGTACCAAGAATCTTGGCCACCTAACGGTATTTCAACTTCAAACAGTGAAAAACGTGTTAAAAAATCCGTAGATTTATTCCA
>LQNS02000226.1:7579683-7592241 GCA_001587735.2 Parhyale hawaiensis
CAATTTTTTGCCTATATTTTAGTTAGGTAGTGATCGGACAGAATAGAAAATGGAGAGTTCAACTCTGTAGTTTTGTTGAAAATGTTTCAAGGATTCCAAAACTGTCATTGTTTTTATTGTAGCATGAAAACTCATTAAGTTCTATTCCTTTAAAATTAAAGAAAATGCATAGGTAGCTATATATTTCCATTATCTCAAAAACCAAGGCCAAAATCAAAAAATTATAGAAGCAAAATGCGTTTCTTTTTGAAAAACACTTATAGTTGCTATGTAAATTTCAGAGCAATCGGGAAAAATTGATTATTTTAACCCCTCCCCCCGTGTCCCCCTCACATAATATACCAGGTGCAAAAGTTCTACCCAAATTTTTTCAATGTCATGGCCTTAATTTAATGTCCCAAATGATGCAAAATATCATTGTATATGTACAATACTCCTAGCATCTTTAACTTGATATGGGTGTATACTAGCAAAAATTATTTGGACATGTTTAATGTTTACATCAAATATCTACTTGTTGAACCAAGGAGTCTGAATCGGAATATCTTGAGGGCCAGGAGTCTGAGTCGGAAATTTTGGAGGGCCAGGAGTCGGAGTCGGAAATTTTGGAGGGCCAGGAGTCGGAGTCGGACCTTGAACCATCCTACTCCGCAACCCTGCATCCTTACAGTCTTTATGCTGCTCCTCGTATTCCCAGACTTTCTACTCTCACACGCTAACATTCTCTGTCATGGATTTCTCAATTTGAATAATTATTTGCTTGTCAAACTTTATGCCCCTTGCTCCTTTTCTTTATTTTCTTGGATCACTATTATGTTGAATAGGGAAACTTGAATTGAACTTTGAATATTAGGTTAGATAATGTAGAGGCAAGAACACAGTTTTCCTCTGCAGCGTACCACCCACGTATGCATAACAACTGTCCTGTACCGTACACGTCTCACTTATTTGAGGCGCACACAAGAACTGCTTGGTCAAGCGTGTGGGTCTTTCTGTCACGAAGAATGATCCTCCTTGAACAAATCATTAGCAGATGGCATTCTTTCGACGACGACTCTTGTGGACGGTTGTGCCGCCGACACATTTCCGTCCCTACTTCTATTTGTACTTACAGAGCGGCCTAATCTCGTCTGGACTTGATAACTTTGTGGTGGTGGGGGACGTGTACCGCCGTGACGAAGTGGACGCTCTGCACTATCCTGTCTTCCACCAGATGGAGGGCGTGAAGCTGTACTCTGCTGAGCAGGTGCGCTTAGCTGCTAATTTATCTATTGTATTGCTAAATCTATTGCTATTTTGCATTAGACTTCTCGAGGAGGAGCGTTTCCCTGTTTACCAATAAATGAAAAGTGCGGAGTTTTGTATTGCTGAGTCCTGTCAGAGGGTGTAGAATGGGCCATATGGTTAGGTTAGCACGGCATGGTTCTCCCATTTGTGGGACCCTCGCATAGACTTTATAGGCTACATTAGACTAAGCCCAGTTTTCGGGACGTCTGTCTGTCGTGCCAATTTTTCTTCCTTGAGTTTTTTTCAATCTTCTACTGATGATTTTTTTGTTCTGTTCTTCCTCTTCTTTCCGGACTTGTTGTTTCTAAGCACGTTCAACCTGTGAAGGAGCACTTTCCTGCATGGGCTCCATTTTTCTATCGGATCGCCTTTGGGTTGTGG
This sequence comes from Parhyale hawaiensis, assembly GCA_001587735.2. NCBI lineage: Eukaryota > Metazoa > Arthropoda > Malacostraca > Amphipoda > Hyalidae > Parhyale > Parhyale hawaiensis. The sequence goes on from LQNS02000226.1 coordinate 7,581,352, forward strand.
AAATGGGAGCCCCCAGCAGGGAGCATAGGGTGTGTCATAGGCCATTGGGTTCGGTTAATTAGGTTTGCCCATCCTATGTTATAGAGAGCAGCGACCCCAGAGTGACCCTGCAGCTTATCTTAGCTATTAGCTAGGCCTTCGTTACATCTGTCTTTCATGCCCACTTTGCTTCCTGCCGATTTCATACTCCTACTGAACTTAGTTTCTTCTGTTCTTCCTCTGCTTTTCCGACAATGTGCTTATGCGCATTGAACCAGAGAACGTCCTTGTGCATGAGTTCCACATTTCTATAATCATGCCTAGTCTCTCATTTCGTACTTTATGGTATCACCATTTTGTAAAAATGGAGCCATAAACTTCAGTTTAGATAATAATAACTGCTCTCCTAAACATCTGACAGCGTTGAGCGATACTTGAACTAATCAAAATCATTTAATACCTACTACTTGTTTCTCCAATGGCTAACATGTCCCAACATGTCCCTGAAGCTCTTTATGAAGTGGAAAGTACAGGCATGAAGTTCACATTTAGCAATGACTATAAAATTTCCGCCGGTCATGCTAATAATACCAGCAATTTGCGGGTCAGTTGCTACCTGAAGAGGCCGGTGTTGGAACTGCTGGCCCCCGCATCCTGACGGGGCTCCCGTCCACCGACGCCTGCTCGCCTGACACCAACGAGCCACAGGCTGCCCACACCCCCGAGGCTGTGGCCGCCCTCACGGCTGACCTCCACGCTTGTCTCGAGCGCATGGCCACTTCGCTCTTTGGTGAAGGTCAGCCCCACTATTAAGTTATAATCTGACCAACCTACGAAGGCGGCTTGGGCGTGGTCAAATTTCTCTACGGCGTAGCCAATTCTACGCATTTTTTATAGCCCCGCCAAGTGCCTGCGTCTAGAGTCAAGCACTACCGATATAAGAGGATTGCAAGGGCGGTAACTAATGAAGCGCTAATTATTGTGAAACGTTCTTGAGTATTAAATACCAATCTGCATGGATAAATGAGGATGCAGCCTGGTGAACTTCAATGAGGTATACAGTTATGTTAGAAATGGAAAGTCTGTAGGGATTGTGAGGAAAAATGTTATCAACAAGTAGGTATTTAATATAATCATGTGAGAACTGCTACAGAAAAATAGCTTCACTTGGGGCGGTAATGGTGGCTTATACATGTATTACAATCTTATATACGAAACCTTAAGCCTCCCTGCCCAGTATAAAAAAAAGCTATTCTAAGCTGGAAAAGGAAGAGGCATGAAGTATGCCAAGAAAAAATCTGGATCCCATGCACGAAGGTGTACCCGCACAGGGTCAACTCGCATGTTTGAATATCTCTTCTCTCATAGAAAGAGAGCACAGTTATTTGCAGGACTTAAATCAAAATTATCCAAATTTGTGACTGTGGCAGGTCTATTCTATGCAGGAGATAAGAAAATTGGCTCTGCAGTTCCCTTTGCTTGCGAACAAATTCAATGAACTGTTCTGATGCCGACTTTCGTTACTTTGCAGTTCAGCAGATGCTTTTGATTGATCCTATAAGAGGCCCTGATTCGCTTTTTCTTCCAAAAAATAGGCATTAACGTTGTATATGAGCGGGAAGCTGAAGAACAAAATGCCTCGGCATATTCGAAACGCCACTGATATCAAAACTGTAGAGTTAAAAAATTTGCTGGATTCACATTTAAGAAGAATACCAGATAGACCAGCGGTCACCGGTTACGTGCACTGTGGAGATAATTCGCTGCTGGCTGTCTCTTTGGTTGCAAACTGCGGCACCACAGAAAACACCCAGCAGAGTGACTCCACACACGTGAGGTGATGTGAGCAACGTCACTTGGACTTCTTCCGAAGACTCTCAAGGTAACTCAACGTAGGTAAGGTATGACGCATTTTCATCCTAAAATAAGGTAACCCAAATGCTGTGCTCCCACTGATGTTTTTAGTTTATCCCAAGATCCTGCCCTGAAATTTCCCAAGATCTGAGAAAAAATCCCAAGCAGTGGGAGCCCTGCTCAAATGACCAATAGGAAGTTCGGTAAGTGTTTCCGAATTATTTCTAAAGTTTTATCATGTTCAAGAAATTTATTGCCATTATTCAAAGCGTAATTACAACTGTGACTTCCAAAACAGTCCAAGATAACTCTATATTTATTGGAAAAGTAAAATATAAAAATATCAATTTTATCCAAGTACAAAATACGACACGTACGCAATCTCTTATGCCCCGCCCATGCCGATTTCGTAGGTTGGTCAGACTATATTGTCCCTCACGGAATACGTTTCTCATGAGTTTTTTCATCAGCCAAGTATGAGCTCGATAGTGTAAGAGTATCTTTGTAAATTTAAGATAGCATTAATAAAATAGCCAAAACCGGTCATTCGCGCCTTACAGAGTTCCCGGCAACCATTAAATTTCGAAAGGCCCGCTTGGGTTCTGAATATTTCCATCCGGTTAAAACTTTTTAGCTGAATCTTAATTTTATATCTATTCTAGGCGGTTATTTTGCTACGAGGAGTCTTTGCATTATTGACTACCTATAACAAAAATACCTTTTAGCGAGGTAGCACCTCATGATGCAAATAGGATTAATTTGCGACGGGTGGCCTAGCCATCTCTGAAAAAAAATGATCACTCCTTGAACATAGGCTCTAGCTGTTGCATCCTCTTCAATGTTCAGGCTCGTTAATTGAACTCGCGCCTCCAAGGGAACTTCATACGTTACCTTAAGGCCCTTTTAGATGTGATACAATTTGTATCAGCAACATTGTATAGATACACAAGTCGCATGAATGTCGCTGTATACGGCTAGCAACGTTTTAAGACGCGCATGCGTCGCAATGCGACATTAGTAGCGCTCAAGCAGCTGTACGTGTTGGTGTGTGACCGTGTACCTCTCCTCGGCATGGGTAGTCACCTCTGGTGACTATAGCAGCAACGCACTCCTCTCTCTGGCGGCTCGTTACACACTGGAGAGCTTTGTATGCGCAACGCCCTTAAATTTTAGGAATCGTGACGTCACAATTGCCTCACGTCACTGTTGCAGCGAGGAATCTTTGGTATTTCCACAGTGGCGTGACGTAATTTTACCGTCACAGTTGTGACGATCTCAAGAGGGAGTGCATACGGTACACTCGGGTCTGATATATCTAACTATAGTAACTGAACTGTGATATATGTCGCTGCCACAACAAATCGCCCTGAGCGAATCGCCCGAAATCGCAGGAAAAATGAGGCTGATACACACGAGCGAGCTGCGTGGTACAAATTATCGCCCGCCACAGTGAAAATGTATCACGTCTAACCGGGCCTTTAGCTTTGTATTAGTTGTGGAAACAGCTTAGTCTACTTCTTCTACCTACTTTACTATCTTCTCAACCTACTTATGGTTTTGTTCTCTTTTTTTTTTTTTGCTTACCTCCGCCGAGGAGGATAATGTTTTCTTCGGGTTTGTCTGTTGTCTATTTGTCAGTTATTCTGTTGTTCTCTGTGTCTGTCACCCAGATAACCCAAAAAGTTATGGACGGATTTTGACGAAAAAAATTTACAGGAATTTTTAGGCATGTTAGGAGGAACAGATGATTAACTTTTAGTGAACTTCCGTCCATTCGTTTGTTTGTTTCTCTGCTTCATTTTTTTTCAATGCTGTAACTCAAAACGTTATGGACGGATTTATATGAAATTTACATGAGTTGTTAAGTATATCACAATAGTAAATGACCAAATTTTGGTGTTGATCTGTTTGTTCTTTCATATGTTTGTCGCTGTGTTTGATTTTATGCTTGTTAGCGCAATAACTCAGAAAGTTTTGAATGGATCTTTATGAAATTTAGAGGAGTTGTTCGTAATGTTAAAAGACAGAATTGGTTAAATTTTGGTGCAGATCGGTTGGTTTGTTTGTATGTTTGATTCATGTTTGTCTTAGTATTTGTTAGTAGCATAACTCAAGAAGTTATGAACGGGTGTTCAAAAAATTGCAGAAACTGTTGATACTGTCAAAAGGCACAAATGATTAGATATTGGAGTTGATAGAAAAATTATGGTTTCAGAGGCAATTTGATTTTTTCGTTACCGTTGCCTTGCAATGCGGGGAGGTATGCGCTCGCAGAGTGCTCTAGTTTTCCTCTACTTCCATAGTTTGTGTTCCTTACGTGGTGCGTTTCCGTGTGTGCAGTAAAGGAAAGTAATTGTTTTCAGTCCATAAGGGAACACAGGATCATTGTTAGGTCGGGCCTTGAATTATTAGGTAAGTATAAAGTTTCTTGTTTTATGTTATGAGGATGGGAGTCGCGCCCCTGGGGAATCCACTGGTTACCTTAGCCTTAGCTAAGCCTGCCGGACGCCTTCCCTTTGTGTCATCTTTGCTTCCTTCTATTTTCATATTCATTCTATTGATGCTTTGTTCTGTTCATCCTCTTCTTCTCGACTTGCTGTTCAAACACGCGTTAATCCAGTGTGCGAATACCCTCGTGCAGGATTGTGCATTCTTTTTGACGCACTATATGACGCTTTCTTCATCCTCTCTTTGGCCACTATTGTAGTGGAAAAGTGAGATTCCAATATAATAATTTCTTGCCGGGTTTTTCTATCTTTATAGGTAAGCAACTTATGCCGAGGCCGTCTTACACAATCTCACGCTCAGCTTAATTAGCGGATGCACAGCTTCCACATCGTACTGTCAGTCACACTGTAAAAATCAGCAATATAGATCCGGTAGGAGGAATGACACACGATATGCATGTCCGCTAAGCGAGTTGAGCTTGCGTTTGTATTGTGTACCTCAGCAGTAAGAAGACAGTGTGGTACTGAGTAGACGGTTGTCTACAGATACCAAGTGCCGCTGGGTGCCTGCCTATTTCCCCTTCACTCAGCCGTCGTGGGAGCTGGAGGTGCTACAGGACGGTCAGTGGGTGGAGCTTCTCGGCTGCGGCATCATGCAGCAGCGCATCCTGGAGGCAGGTATGGCGGCCATACACCGTACTTTGGTTTGAGTACAGAACACTGTATTATTTACACTTTCATTTACCTTCTGCATGTACGACACTTGGGGCACCAAATTGAGTACCTGTATTCTACACCTTCATGTGCATAAAATACAGGAAAAATTGATGTTTCACTTATTTAAGTTGGCTGTAAAATATTATGTTCACAAGTAATAGCGACGTCTTCCCGACCTCCAGCTGGTGTGAAGGCCAAGGTGGGGTGGGCATTCGGGCTCGGCCTGGAGCGGTGGGCGATGAAGCTCTACGGTATCTCTGACATTCGACTGTTCTGGTCCCGCGACTCGGGATTCCTGTCTCAGTTCAATTTTGATGATCCCAACACCCCTGTGAAGTACAAGGTAATGTGACCGTGGCAGTGTTTTCTCCTGTGCAACACCTCGTAGTGTCTGCAGAGATGTTGATTGACGCATAATCAACACTGAATTATTATTCAATATATATAATTATGAATACGGTATGTAAATGTGTATCAATGTCCTATCACGGCTTTATGAAACGTGCTATAATTGCAAAAATTGCCATCATTGTCGATGTTACTGAGATTGTCATGATTGCCAAACTTGCTTTAAGCTAAAGTTGTCAAAGTCGCCAATTATTCCGAACTTGCCCCGCAATTTTTGCCGGCTGGGTGCACTAGTTTAACATAAACTGTAACTGAGTCCTTACCACCCTAAACTTGAGGTTTAGGCGTTTGACCCCAGTACTAAACACGAGACAGCTATATAGAGTACTGAAAATTATGATAGTGCTCGAGTTTTCATCATCAATTTACAGAGCCTTTGTTAATTAATTGATTAATACAACAAATGTTTAAATTTTTGCAGACGCTGAGCAAATATCCTCAGTGTGCCAATGATATAAGCTTCTGGCTGCCTCAGGACTCTGCGTTTGATTCCAATGATTTCTATGATCTCGTGCGTCAAGTTGGAGGTGACATCGTGGAACAGGTACAGTACAAGGCTGAATTGATATAATTAGGTGATTGTATGCATTTGCCGAAGCATGCGTGCAAGTATATTCTGTTTCGAAGAGAATTTAGTACGTAGTGCAGCGTTCATATTTTAGCTGAATCGTATCGCTTGGAAGAATGTTTGCTTATTTAGAGCTAACCAAATATGCTCCCCAGGCTCTTGTGTCATTTTGACTATTTGGAAGCCGTCAGTCAATGCAAAGCTAACTGGCGACATTCACAGCAGGGTTGCAGAGTCTGGTTCGTCAGCACTCGGTATTTTTGTTTTTTAGGTGCACGGAATGGAAGTGTGCGTCAGACACCCGGTACCGCACAAGTCGTACCAGTACAAGCAGTTGTGCTCTAGTTGACTGCTAATTGCGTTACGTAGTCGGAGGGCTTAGGGCGCACTGAGTTGCCTCTCGATTGTTCAGAATTGGAGGCGGAGGCTTTAGGCGCACTGAGTTACGGTTTTGAAAAAGAATGAACCGTAAGTTTTTTTTTTTTTTGAGCAGAGTGAAGAGTACTGAATCCAGTACTCGGAAGTTTCTACCTTTCCACCCAACTGTCACGATTTACCCGTTCTTGTATTAGCCCGCAATGTATCTTGTTCTGTGAAGTTTTTAGGTCCCGTTTGATGCCTCGTGTTATCGTGTGCCCGGTGGCAGAAATACATAGTAATCCATTTTAGTTTGTCAAGATACATGATGTCAGCACGAATTCTACTTTTGATGTATATAATTAAATTTATCACCAGCTTGACGTTCAATGTTCAGTTAATTCTATTCGTGATCAAAATTCGTATCCATTTAAATAGCCAGACAGTGTGATTTCGTGCCTCCTTAGAAAAATGTTTGTAACTCAGTTCATGTATCAGCTTTGCTGCTTGTTCTTTTCAAAATTTTGTTCTACCCATTGTTTGTTTGTGACGTATATACGTTGCTGGGAATGGAATAAATGGAAAGGTACCATAAGGTAATACTACTCTTTAGGAGGGCATAGGATGAGCCATACGCCGTAGCGTTAGGGTAGTAAGGGGAAGGCCTATGTTATGGGGAGCAGCGCTCCCACGATGACCTTGTTGGTTACCTTAGCCTTAGTACGGCCTTGAGGATGTCTTTATTCCGTCCCCACTCCTTCCTTCCAGTTTCATGCTCTTATTGATGCTTTTTCTGTCATTCCTCATGTTTCCCGACTTGCTGTGTCCATCCGCGTTGATCCTGTGTGGGATCAGCGACAAACTTTATGTCCTTTCTGTCTTTCTCTGTGAGATTGCCTTTGTTTTAGAAACGGAGCCCTAGACTACTCAATATAATAATCATAATACTTTATGCTACCCATTCTTTCTTTGTTGCATATAAAATAAAAAAGGTATCGTAAGATGATACTAACCAGCAGAAGTTGGGGCTTGATCATTTCGCCTCGCCCTTTAGCTAATAGAGCTAGTGGATTTCATTGGCTCCTGGCAGCTGACTATAACGATTTCGAGTATTTACTGAACTACAACCTTTTTGAAGCTTTCGTATCTCTGATGCATTTATTTCCTCTGAGTCCGGATTTCCCAGTGAAAAATTCCTCATTTGCAGGTGAGTCTACTGGACAACTTCACGCACCCCAAGACTGGCCGACAGTCGCACTGCTACCGCATCGTCTACAGACACATGGAGAAGACGCTGACGCAGGAGGAGGTCAATACTGTACATAAGGCCATAGAAAAAGAGGTCGCTAGTCAGTTCGGTGTTACTATTAGGTAGTTGTTTGTTATGTGAGCTGTAGCTTTTATTTTACTTCGGAAGATTTTCAAAAGACGAACCACATGGTTGCTCTACGATGTGCATGATGGCAGTTATATGTAAGCTGTAAAGTCACATCAAGTGGAAAATTTAAATAGTTTCTCTGAAAGCTTGATTTCAGATCATGCGTTATCTGCAGTTGTGTGAGTTTAAATAGCATTAAGTGTGGAAAAACGGGCAACGAGTAATTCACATGACGCGCAAAAAAACTTCCAAATGTGACTCTGAGTGACAACATCAAGTCTGTTGTTGAGGTCAATGCATTTCTATAAGATTCATTAACAAATTTGAGCTGAAGCTCTTACCTAGACCCGCAGTAGCAGCAGACTAGAGCGTCTGACTTTGACTCACAAGGCCGCAGGCTCGAACCGCGCTCCCAGCTAGGCAAGATCTTTGCGCGCTTGATGTGATCGGCCAGCATCCGGTCTGCATACTGTTGTGGGTGTACTGGCCTTCCCCAGCAATGGGGAGCGTTGGGAGGTCGCAGATATTGTCGCATGGAGTCTTCCGCCACTGGCGCCATAGCTCTAGACATCTGTGGTAGACTGCAGCCGTTGGTGGCTGGGGCCTGTTGGTCTACGGTATATCTGCAGCACAAGCTAGTGCATGCCTCTTTGTAATTATTTCTCAGTGTTGTGTACCAGATGTTGTCAGCTTGTTGTATTCTACGACTTTTGTTGTATACGATGCCAATCATAATTGTGTAGGATGGAGAACTTCCGCATTAATGCAGTAGCGTATGTCAGAGTGACATTACCATGGCAATTAACAATTACGGTAGCTACTCTATTCCTTATGAAGTGCAGCGTCACTCACCTCAAATGACGCTTTCATTGTTGCATCTAATTGGCCAGGTTGTATATTTTATCAAGCGATTATAATGCTGCGAGTTGAGCAGTTTCTAGTAAAAATTGAATTTATTGTTCAGTCTGCTTTCTTCCCTTTTTTGTTTCCACTGGTCCTTTGGCTTTCCCATCTCCTGGGGCCAACCTGAATGCCTTGCCTTAGGAGATGTTGCTTCCGGCCGCAGTTCTTGCTGCTAGTGTTAGTTTGGAAAGTTGAGTAGGTCCTCTATACTTCCCATGCTGCTTCGTGCGGTGGGCCGCCGGTTGTGGTGAGCGACCTATCCACCAGGAATCCTAGCTTCTTCCCGTGTGGGGGCCACGGAAGCGGCCCGCCACATGAGTGTCGCGCTTTCTTCGGTGCCCTGCTCATTTCTTTTTTGGTCTCTTGGAGATGCTTTTCCGTAGCAGAACACTGTCTACTCTTAAACTAACCGAACTTGCGTGAGTGTGATTTGACTTATAAACCACACCGAATGAGAATAGATCGCTGTTATCTAGTCTTCGGGTCTTATACGACGGAAGTAATGACGATAATGATAAGTTTCACGGGTAATCATTTTTCCAGTCTTCTACTTTTTCTCAATATACTCTTCTGATACCCAATATTTAATTCTGTATGGGCTACTTGCCTCATTTGACGTATTACATTTCCCTTCTTTTTCCACTTTTCAGGTAATAGCACCTGGGTTCTGATCTCTAGGAATCTTAGGCTGAGCGATAGGGTTATGCTAGTTTAACTTATGCATCCTGTTTTGTGGGCAGTAGCGCCCCAGGTGACTTAATAAATTACGTCAGTTAAGTTTGGCCCTCGGGATATCATTTCGTGCCACTGTCTTTACTTCATTCACTCTTCATGCCTGTGTAAAAGGTGATTTTTCTCACCTCCAAGTCATTTTACATCGTTAGGTCATAGCCCAGTAGCTCCTTCTGCCCTTTACCAATCTGACAAACTTCCACAAGTGGGATTCTTACGAACAACATAACCTTTATCAGTTTGATTGATGCTATAATCGTTTCGTAATGTATGAGAAGGATTGGAGCACTAAAGCTTTTCCTACCTTCCAGATTGTCTGCCAAGCCGCCGCACGGTACATCAGCCAGATGGCGCGGCCGCCAGTCAGCCGGCTAGCAGTTACCTCGGGGGTTGCCCTGGCTCAGCTCACGATGCCCACTTGTGCAGTAGGCGAGGAAGGTTCTATGGTGCCTACTTCCTTCGACTTCATGGATACCTACTCCCGGCAAGCCTTGGTGCTTGTAAAAAAGAAGAAGCCCTTTAACTATATATCTGGAGTATAATCTTGTGTAACTTTAACCTAAAAACAAAATTCTATCGCCAGGGTATGGGGATCTACCCTAACTTGATCGTTGGGCGTCTTGCTCATACCCTATCAGAGTTAAAGAAAAAAATTCTATCTGCAGGGTAGGGGATCTACCCCAACTTTATTGTTGATCGTCTTGCTCATATCATGTCAGAGTTAAAAAAAAAATAACTTTGAAAAACTTTAAAAAATGGTAAAAAAAAAGAAAAAACTTCTACCTGCAGGGTATGGGATCTACCCCCACTGGGTTTTTGGGCGTCTTGCTCATTACCTGTCTAAGAGTTTCTCTTGAGACAGCATTAGGAGTTAAAAAACTTCGTTCAAATTATTGTGGGCACTTGTTCCACCCTGGCTCTGCTGGTAGTTCTGCTCTGTGAAATGTCTCGCGCTCGACTGCGAGGCACCGGTGGTAATACCCTTTACCCTATCTACCGTATCTGCACCTCTCTTCAGCGGGGTTCCCGCTAGGAAGGTATGCGCTATTAACCCAGTCATGCTATGCCGACTTCCTGGCAATAGAGGCTCAGTCCACACGCCAACAGCGACGTTGACGAAATTGGGCGTGACCGAATGCTCGCACCTCCACGAGCGTGCTTCTGCGGCTTCGAACGTACAAAATCATATCTAGGTCTAGCAGTGCCCTGAGCTCTCGTCCGAAACTTCTGCGAATCATGTTTCTGTACTATATACGGGACTGGTTCCAGCCCGGCTCTACTAGGAGTTCGGCTCTGTGAGATGTGCTACGCTAGGCTGCTCGGGACCAGGGTTGAGACCCTTTACTCTAACTACCTGCACTTCTCTCAGCGGGGTTCCCGCTAGGAAGGTACGCGATAACAGCCCATACTTTGGTCGTGTTGGGCTGGAGGCTTTTAAGTCTGCTGTTAATGGTTTTTTGTTAGATTTCCTTTAGCAGCGTTTTGGGCTTCCCGGTGTTGCAAATGCTTCATTTGGGTTGTATTACCTGTCCGTGGGAGCCCAAGCG